>JAQQZT010000015.1:6530974-6543093 GCA_030068275.1 Clarias platycephalus | reverse complement strand
GTCTGGTTGGCAGTGCCCCGCTGGCATGCGGGCACAGGCTGGTGAGTGGTGGTGGCGGGCAGAGTGGCAGCTTTGGACCACGCGGTGGTAGCGCTCCTGCACGCTCCTGATGACGGCGACCTCGTCCGCTGGTGCGAGCCAAGACCGGCCCCTTCCAGCTCTCTCTGGGCGCGGTCACAGGGGGGAGTCTCTCCTGGACGTCCGTCGGCTGGGCGGCTTTCCCGGCTGGGATCGGGGGCCCTAACGCAGTCATCTCGGCGGCCTTTTCCTTTTCGGCGGCGGGGATGCGAAGGCGGGCTCTAAGCGGGAGCAAAGGTGCCGCAGGAGCTCACGCAGCTCGTTCACGCGCCATCCACTCACGAGATCAAAGGGCGGCATTCCGCTTTTAAAGTCTCTAGGGCGCGTCACATTGCCCCTGCCCGCGTGCCACTGTCCTTTATTAAAATCCACCGCGTAGCAAGAATCTAGCTTCCCACCAGTCAGACTCCGAGCTACACTGTGATTTATAGCGCGGGGAGAAGCCCGGGATCATTAACTGTGATAGCTCACCAGACGTGCTTGATTCCGCGGCCCTACTCCTTCACGCACCAGTAGAAGGAGAGGGTGCCTACCTAGTGAGCTTCGGAGTGAGCGAGGAGCGATAGTAATTTGGGCGCACGCCCATCACAGGCGCACGCCGTGACAACCACATGTGTGTCTATCGTGTGTTACTATTATTAATGCCCCGCCTGCAACAACAGGTAGCTAGGAACTATTGTATAGGGATAGGTAACATTAACCTTAAATTAAAATGAATATACAAACAAAAACATTTCCGTAACAAAACAAGCTGTTTTGAGAATGTTCACACAAAATAAAAATTACCTCAGCTACATATTCCCCCCATGAACTTCTCAAAACAGTTCCAACTGTGAGTTAATAGCCTAATTATAAGTAACATTAACATAACACGTCAGCGTTTGTGTCAGCTAACTTTCTTCGGCCGAGTTCACCTCTGTTTGCCACGAGATCCTGGTCTCCCTCCTCAATGTCTTCCCCTTTTGTCTTCATGTTATACAAGTCTGCCTAGCGCTGCTGGCTGGAATCAGCATTGACTTGGGCCAAAGTGAGAGCTTCCTTGAGATCCTCCCTCACTCTCTTGACATAGCTGTCATAATCTGTAATATAACTGTCTCTCTCCATGTTGTGAAACATAACATCCACTGGCAGTCTGGGAATCTGCCCATACATCAGATAAAAGATGTATGGGCGTACCCAGTTGACTCGTGAGCTGTACAGTTGTATGCAAAAGTCAGTGTCTGCAACATCTGTGGCCATTTACTCTAATTCCTAGGTGGTAAGGCTCTAATCATGTTCCCCAGGGTCCTGTTGAATCTCTCATGGCCGTTGCCCATGGGATGGTATGGCGTTGTCCTCGACTTTTTCACACCTGCAATCTGTAGTAGCTCCTGGATCAACTGGCTCTTGAAACTTGATTCTTGATCTGAATGGATCCTTTGGGGGAAGCCATAGGTGCAAAAATACCTATCCCACAGCTGGCATGCAACTTGTTTTGCTGTCTGGTCTGAACAGTGGAAGGCATGGGCCATCTTTGTAAATTGGTCAGTCACCACCAACACATCCACACTCCGTCCTCTAGAATCCTCTGCAGACCAAAAATCCAGACAAACCAGCTTGAGAGGGCAAGTGGTTTTGATACTGTCAAGTGGGGCTCTGCATTCTGGCTCCAGCATCTTGCTAACTACACAGCAGTTGCAGCATTTGACATGATCCATGGTGGTCTAAAAAAATCTCTGCATTGTCAAGTACAGCGTTCTACTTTGGCCCTGGTGACCGGTGTTATCTTAGACACCACGCAGAACATATCCGACTAAGGAGAAAGGTGTCACATACTAGTGGCGTCTCTTCCCAGTCAGTGAATCCTTATACACAAGTTTTTTCCGTTTCTCTCATTGTTTCATGGTTTTAAGAATCTTCGATGGCACTCTCTCTCCTTGATGGTCATCTTCCTCGGATGACAAATTAGATGACTTGGGACAATGTAGCATCTCTCCCTTACTCATCCTGGAGCTCTTGGAGTGAGAAGACAGGCATGGCACTTTGGCCAGGTGCCCTAGGCTCTCTACTGGTAATGAGCACTTGACACCCTGGTGGTTGGCACTGACTTTGAATGCCTCCTGGACCATGCCCTCTTTAATATGTTTGGACTCCTCTAACAAAACTTCGTATGGCTCCTTAATAATCCTCTGGCAAACACGGTTTTGGATGAAAGGCTGTCTGCTTAGGACATCTGTGACAATATTCCTACTACCAGGTATGTACTTAATACTGAAGTTATACGGGGGAAAGTTTAGCTACCCGTCTCTGCTCACACGCATCAAGTTTGGGCTTTGTGAGAATGTAGGTTAATGGGTTGTTGTTGGTCCAGACAGTGAAACTGTGTCCCTTCAACCAGTGACTAAATTTATCACAGACAGACCATTTCAATGCTAGGAACTCTATAATACAGCCCCTAATCCGTCCTGCGAGGCATCTGTGGACAGAATGAATGGTCGACTGAAGTCGAGATGTACAAAGATGAGTCTAACAGAGCAGATTTTAGTTGTTCAAATGAGTCATGTTGCTCTTGTCCCCAGTCACTTTGATGTGACTTCCTAAATGAAGCAGCACTTTCTTCCCTTTATCAGTGCGAACAAGAGCTTAGCTATGCTGGAACAATCTTGAATGAACTGCTATTAGTACATGACAAAACGACTTGATCTTCCTCTGTGAGGGTGTTATGCCATCCTCCATCTTAACCTTGTCAGGATCAGTTGAGACACCATTTTCATCCACAACATGCCTCAAGAACCTCACAGTTCTTCTGAGTAGCTAACATTTTTAGGGTTCAGTTTCAGCATGCAGCCTGTTAAAGACCATCTCTAACCTCCTGAGGGCCTCAGATTCATTGGGCACATACACAAGTACATTGTCTAAATAGCATAGCAGCGTCAGGAAGTTTTAATCACCAAATATACCCATCATGAGGCACATAAAGCTTGCAGGGCTGTTATACAGGCTATGTGGGAGTCTGTTGAACACAAAGCCCCATTGGCGTGGTGAAAGCCGTGAGTTTTTTGTCTTCATTTAGCACAGCGACGTTATAAAAACCAGAGGTGAAGTCCATGGCACTTGAAGATGGCACTGCAAGACAGTCAGACTGGTGGGGTAGGGGGTGCGCATCCTTGACCGTGCGTTCATTTAACCAGCGGTAATCCACACATATCCTGAGGTCACCATTCTTTTTCCAGACAAGCACTAATCGGGAAGCCCACTCACTATTGGATGTACGGATGATCTCACGCTCTTCCATCTCTGTAAGAGATTGTGATACTGCTGGAGCTTGTGATACTGTCCCGATGGGACACGTCGGTATGGAAGTCTGAACGGTCGATCATCAGACAGGTGGAAGAGTTGATATCCAAGTCTTCCAGCCCCAACTTGTGTAGGCTGTCATGCAAACTGGGACAAGGAGAGTCATCTGGCTTGTTGCCTATTTTATTGCATACTGTCTGACTCTGCAACTTGAGTTCTTCGGCTGGTTTCTGCCCAGGGGCCAGCTACACTATCTGATTTGACAGACAAGTTTACATTACAGCATTTAGCAGTCAGTCATATCCAGAGCAATTAAATTTTTTATCTTGTAACTGTCCTTGAGCAGTTTAGGGTTAAGGGTCTTGGCCAAAGGTGGTGGTACTTGGGTCTGAACCTGGGACTTTCTAATCGGCAGTCCAATGGTAACCCCTGCCTAGATGGCATGCTAATTAGATGGATATTCATGTTCCTCAAGTATTGTTCTAATACTTGGAAAGTCCAAGCGTAGACACTCGATCCATCCAAGATTGGCTATAATGATACAATTTGTCATTGCTGTAAAGGGAAGTTATGGGGCAGAAGTAACTCACTGGGTTAAGGCTCTTGTTTCCAGCGCCAGCTCCACCAAGCTACTACTAGCGTTGGGCCCTTGAGCAAACACTGTTTGCTCCAGGGCGGCGTGTCACGTTTGCAAACTCCACACACATATATGCAAAGAAAATAGTTTCACTATGCAGCAAGGAATATGTGACAAATAAAGGGTTCTTCTTCTTTCGTCCCTGAGAACCCCAAAATTCTTGCACCAATCAGTTTACGATGCTCTTGGTGGAAAATTGAGGGCTGGGAGAAATTGACGCTTGGTAGATAACCTATACAAACTCCAATCTAAACTGGACATTTTGCCTAATCTAAACACCAACCTTGACCAGGCATTTACTAAGGATGAGTTATTTTGTTGGAAATGCATCACAAAGAAACACTGAAGGCATTTATGTTCATGTGGCCTTGTTCCTGCATGACAACAAAATCCTACTTTTTTTTATTTTTGGGATTTCGCGTGGCTTAATATACAGTAGATTCACGTATAAACTCATTCAGATTCTCTGTAAACGTTTCTGACAAGCTTCCTGAATATCAAAGCAAAAGAGAGACAAATTAATGTACCTCTTATTTGAATCTGTTAAGAATGTATTATCTGTTCACTGTATTCAAAGTGGCATCATGGTGGATTAGTGGTTAGTACTGTCTCCTCGCACACCCAGGCTTGGGGGGTTTGAATTCCGGCCCTTGGTCTGTGTGAGTGTGTATAGAGTTTGCATGCTCTTTCTGTGCCTGGTGGGCTACCTCCAGGTACTCGAGTTTCCTAACAGTCCACAGCAATGCACTGTAGGCTGGTTAGTGTTTCCAAATTGCCTGTAGTGTGTGTGCTTGTTCCCCGAAATGGTTTGCCACTCCTTTCAGGGTGTACACTTGTCCCCTGAGTTCCCTGGGAGAGGCTCCAGATTCCCCTTGCCCTAAAAAAAAAGTAAAGATGATGGATGGATGGATGTAATCAATGTGAAATTTCTGATGTGAAATCTGTTGGCAGGTATTACAAATTCATTACAAAAATATCTCTTTAATTGTATTTGTTTGTAGGAGCTCAAACAGCAGCTTGGTCACAGGTTACAGTTGAACGATCTCCTTATCAAACCTGTGCAGAGAATCATGAAGTATCAGCTGCTGCTGAAGGTGAGAGAGAATGCTACCAATACTAACACCTTATTAATGCAACTTCCCCCACACACACACACATACACACACACACACACACACTGACGCCAAGACACGAGACACCCACGACCTTTTTGAAACTAATTGTTTTAAGATAATGATAAATAGTAAGTAAATGATTAGTTGTGCCAGAAGTATGCAAACACAGTATTCAACTAAAAATACTTGCCTCAAAAGGTACTTCACGACAAGTAGAAGTACTGCTTCAATGTTTTCCTCAAGTTGCACTACCAAGTACCTGATCTAAAATGTACAGATGTGCAAGTACTCCACAAAGAAACACATTTTATGGATAGCTATCCGACCGAGTTAGTATTTTAAAGGATTTTAAACACAACTGAAGTAGATCCTGTTGATAACATGAATGTGCAAGTTTAGTCCTGATAGCAACAAGATTTGTAATTAAACGAATGGTGGGCAGCATTTTTAGTGTATTACTTCATTACTTCGGAAGCTTAGCTATGCTACATGATAGCATTGCTACCATGTACAGTACCAGTCAGAAGTTTGGACACAAGTTTGGATTTATTTTCTACAATCTAGAACAATACTGGATTTTTTTTATGAGAATACAAAAAAATGCAACAGTGCATTTGCAAAACCCATCAAGCACCATGATGAAACTGGCTCTCATGAAGACCTTCCCAGGAAAACAAGGACGAAACTTACCTCTACTGCAGAGGAGAAGTTAATTTATAGTTACCAGCCTCAGAAATCACCAATTAACAAACAGCATCTCAGATTAGAGCTGTTATGAAGACTTTACAGAGCATTAGTAGCAGACACATCTCAATATCTTTCATATTTTGTAAATTTTCTTTCATTTTTGTGAAGCTGCTTTGAGACAATGACCGTTGTTAAAAGCGCTATATAAATAAAATTGAATTGAATTGAATATCATCTGTTCAAAGGTGATTATTGCATATTTTAGATGCCTTCAGCATTGCTTTACAGTGTAGAAAGAAATAAAATCAGGACCATTGGAAGGTTTGTCCAAACTTTTACTTGGCAAGTATTGCATGCAATTAAACATGGGCACACTGCAAGAATACAGAATACAAGGGTAGCCCTTAAAGCTCAGAGCATTTTAGCCATTATTTGTTTTGCTGTTTTTTTTTTTTTTTTTTTTTTTTAAATATACTGTATATATACATAGGGCTCAGGATTGTGCAGTATAGAGTGATAAAATAGACAGAATAGGCAATATGAGCAAAAGCAAAGAAATAGCACAGATACACTTGATCACTTGTTTTTATTGCTGTTTTTGGTTGTTTTTATAACCCAAAAATAATACACTCATTTTGAGAGTACTACATTTTTGCAATGTGATTCCCATATTCTGGTACTGGTAAAATTTACCCTTTATGAAAATAATAACTTTTGTTTGACCTGATTTACCCTTCCCATTATAATACTGTACACAAGCAAGGCTATGATATAAGCACTTTTTTAATCATCATTGACCTAAGCTGTGTTGCTGGCACTAAGGATTTAAGAGTTTTAAAGGGCTTGCTAAAATTTTATTGACATGGAACACGAACCAAACACATAAGATGTTACTGTTGTTTTGCTCAGAATGTTAACTAGTTAGCTAGATCACTTCTTTTTGCATGTTCAAAAGGCTTGAAAAAGGAGCCAGAAGAATCCAACGCCCAGAGACCACTTGTGTGGGTGAAAGTTCATCAAATTAATAATAACCTACTAAGTGGTGGGTCTGTCATGGGGCCCTATTGTTCTTCATCTTCACCAGCTTCAAATGAAGCATGGTGGTGATGGTCTCGTTTACATTTTAGAAATGGACAAAATGTTCAGAGCCAAATAAAGAGCAATCTTAGAAGTAAAACCTGTTCTTATTTTTCTAATTTAGGCTTTCTATTTTAGCTCTACTAAGTCCCTGTACCTGACCTCTTTCAGAGGGATATTTTAACACAAAACAATGTCATTCAGGCATGAAAAACATCTAACTTAAGGCATAAACCAGTGAGAAACAGGTGCAGATGATGACAGATGATCAGGCCGGTGATTAGTATACTGGTGATGCTGAATGCTGAGTGGTTGGAACAGATCAGGGGGGAAATGAGGTTGTTACATGAACAATCAATTTTTTTATTTTATGTTTAGGCACTTTGCAGCTTGTCACAGAAAAACATTAACAACAAGAACAACATTCTTGTTTCTTTAATTTAATCTACATCATTTACTCTTTTTAATATAAAGAAATGAGGGATGGCTCAAGTCTTTTGCTCAGAACTTTAATGAGGAATGGTTGTAGGTGAAGGGTCAGATATAATTATTTTTAAAAGATGTGTAAAAAAAAATTAGATATGGATAACTGATGAAAATAATGATGAATGATGCCATGATTTCTGATTCAGATACAGAATGAACGTTGTGTCTTTCTGAGCAGGATTTCCTGAAGTATAACACCAAGGCTGGCATGGACACAGAGGATCTGGAGGTACGAAACTGTAGAGGTTTCTGTAATGTTCCAGTAGTTATATTTAAATTTGGAAAAGGTAATGCGGTGCAATATTCATTTAAGGGCCAGGTGTGGCTCTATTACAGCACGCTCTGAACTACAGTCTACTTTTGTGTTAATGCTTATGAATAAATCTTACAGAAATAAAACAGTTCTGACTCCGTGTGCTTACTAACATCACTTTTCACACACACATTACAAGTCATTATTACCCTTTGTCTCTCTCTGTCTCTCGTTCACTCACTGTCTCTGCAACAGAAAGCAGTGGAGGTGATGTGCTTTGTTCCTAAGCGCTGCAATGACATGATGAACGTGGGACGACTGCAGGGCTTTGAGGTACGGCGCCAGACGTGGGCTGCAGTTAAGAACTGTCTCAACAAAGAAAGAAATAGTGGAGAGGTCTGAACAGTCCTGGCTCCTAAATAGTCGTTCTCTTTACAGGGGAAAATCACGGCCCAAGGAAAGCTGCTTCAACAAGACACTTTTATGGTCACAGAACAGGACAGCAGCTTACTGTCCAGGCCTAAGGAGAGGCGGGTCTTCCTGTTCGAGCAACTTGTCATTTATAGTGAGCCGATTGATCGGAAGAAAGGATTCTCAATTCCAGGATATATATTTAAGAACAGCATCAAGGTGGGCCTTCTTATTCTGAAGCAATCTTGTTGGAGTCAGAATTACATTATTGTAATTGTATTTTCAGATCTAAAGTCTCTTAGATTGGTTCTGTATCCATACCCACCCTAAAAGTAGCTGCAAACTAATCTGCAGTATTATTAGTACCTTATGACCGTTGTTAAAAATGGTTCGGCTCAGCGACTTTCCTTTCTGTATCGCTGCTGCTCTGGGAAAATTACTGCTTCCATAAGGATTGTATTATGCTTGCTGGGTTTCTATTAACGCTTCATGTGCAAGTCTGCTAAAAATATTTTTATAATTAGCATAATCTGAACAAAAGTGCATATGGTGAGAAATTGTTATGCAATCTTCTTTTGCAATATCAGTTGTGAAACCACATGCATTCTATTTTCCATGGAGTTTGAAAGACTAAATTGTGTAATTTTACAAAAAGGTACAAGTACCTTTGAGTAAAGGATAACGATTTGGCTTGTCGCAATTATTACATAATTTTCTACTCATAATTGATTGTCTTCTTATTATTCCACAATCATATGTTTCTAACCCTTATAATCGTACACTTGCAATATCTTGTCCATAAGGCAAACTGTACTAGCATCATCGATTACTTAACAGAACATAATAAGAGATTGCTGTTATACTCCCAGTCGCATTTTATGTATTTTGGTCTGATGTCTGGTTTTAGATGAGCTGTCTGGGCATGGAGGCGTGTGTAGAAGGTGACCCGACCCGCTTTGCACTGACGTCCCGTGGTGCTGACGGGAACACCGTGCGCTTCGTCCTGCAGTCTTCTTCGGTGGATATCAGCAGGTCCTGGGTGAGCGACGTGAACCAGATCCTGGAGACACAACGCAATTTCCTCAACGGTGAGCCGTCATCACCTCCACCAGCTTTAGCATCGTTAGCACCTTGAGAACTGGATTAAAGATTAGATTTTTGCAATTTGTCATGTAAAAGAATGAAGGCTGCCATTAAAATGTGTCTGAGCTGTGACTTTAAACTTTTTTAAACCCTTTTTTAATCTGAGAATATTGAATTCATGTCTCAGAATATTGACTCTTTCTCAGAATTCTTTTTCGTCTCAGAATTCTGAATTTAAGAAGATTATATTCAAGATTAAACTCAGAATTCTGACTTTTTACAATTGATTTTTTTCCCCCAGAATTCTGGCTTGAGTTTTTTGTCTTAGAATTTATACTTTTTTTTTCTGTATTAAAGTAAGAATTCATGCTTTAGACAAAAGTCTGATTTTTGGGGGGCTCAGAATTCTAACTTTAATTCTGAAGTTAATAAATGGAATTCTACATTTATATTAGAATATTTACTTTTTCTTAGAATTCTGACTTTTAACTATGAATTCTGACTTTTATGCAGACTTTTGACTTTAAACTCAAATTTCTGAGGTTTTGTATCATAAATTTTTACCTTTTTCTCAGAATTCTGACTTTAATAAAAAAAAGATTGACTTTTCCTTAGAATTCTAACTTTAAACAATTTTTTTTGTTTTTTTGTTCCAGAATTCTGACTTTAAACTATTTTTTTCTTTGTTTTATTCTGACTTTAGTTTCAGAAGGTTTTACATGTGATTAAGGTCAGAATTATTACTTTGAACTCAGAATTCAGCTTTTTTTCTGACTTCAATCAAAATTAAATCCTTTGATACTAATCCTCCTCTGTAGATTATAAATACAGCACACATGTACACAAACTCACACACATCAAAAGGGCTGTTTTGACTTACAAAAACATTCTGAATAACTAGTGTTTAATAACTAAGATTTAAACGAATATTGTCAGTGCTTACATACACATACAATAGTGGCCAAAAGTATACAGACAGCATATGCCTATCATGCTTAAGCATATAATGACTCTAATTAGTTTGAACCTATCGGACTAAAGAGTTGTGTTAATTAGAATTAGTTAATGGATGGAACAAATATGTTTTACTTTTTGAAACCGGGGTGTACTGTACAGCTCTGCACAGGAATATCTTAACCTCTGGAATTCTCCAGTGAATAGTGAACTTCTGTGGCAAGTTTCTGTACATGATCTTCAGGAAGCAATCAGTCAGGGTTGCATGGATTGAGTGAGTGACACCAGAGTACTGCAGGCATCTTTTTGGCATCTTATTTATTTTGATAAATTTACAAATGTACTTATTATATGGATTGTCATTATTTTAAAACATTGAATTTCACTTCACCATGTACATACACGTACTGTACGTATACATATTATAAACCTTAGCACATTAAAAACAACACACACAAACACCCCCACACACTAAGAAGTGGGAGGTTTTTAATTTTATAAAAATTCTAGATTTAAGTTGTTGGGTATATTGTAAAGCTCAGATAAACACACCATGTTCATTGCCTTTAGCATACGGTGCTGCAGAATGGGTTTAAGACATTCGTTATGCAGCAGGTATGTAACTGCTTGATCAGAGTCATAGTGGTGTAAATTTGGCTGCTAGTTTGTTTACATTAGGTTGTTTACACTGAAGCAATGAACGCCTTGTTTTGAGCTCCAGTACAAGGGTGTAACTCTTTGTTGTGTTGTGTTGCATTGCGTTGCTTAGCCTTGCAGTCACCCATCGAGTACCAGCGAAGGGAGAGTAAGAGTAACAGTCTGGGTCGCACCATGAGACCTCCAGTGTGTGCAGCGTCTGGACTGAGACCTCACTCCTCTGCCTCCATGGACAGACATCGAGCGCCTTGCCTGCGTGCCTACAACTCGTCCCTGCCCTCCCTCTACCTGTCCAGCCAGGGTCCTGGTGACACCTCTGCACAGCTAGAGGTACCCTGCTTATTGGGATACACACTTGACATGAACTCTGGCTTCTTACACAGACACGCACATGCAATCAGAAAGGCATCTGTGACCTTTAGATTTCCCATTTACAAATAATCACAACAACTTTTAACGAGAATTCAAAATTGCATCGTGTACTCCAATAATAACGGCTATAGGATGAGACGATGTGGGAAAACGCAATTGTGGCATTCATGATTAATCAGAGCAGTACAACTGCATCCGTTTATTTATTCATCTTCGGTAAGCACTTTACCCGGTTCAGGTTTGCGGTGAATTCAAAGCCTATCCCATAAACACTGAGCATTAGATGCTCACAGAACAGCATGTTCACCACATTCATTTAGAGGCAATATTAATGTAGCCATTCCATCTACCTGTGTGTTTTTGGGAGGAAACCAGGAAACATGGGGAATCCCGCAGAGCCATTGGGAGAACATATGAAACCACAGAAAAACAGTAACGTGAGCTCAGGATCAAACCGAGGACCCTGAAGCTGTGAACCACAAATTCCTGCCTCTGAATTTACTCACTGATCCACTGAGTCTAGTGGAATATTGAATTGTTTTTATTTCTCCTTTTCTTACTTTTCGTACGTTTCTCATTATGGGAAAATGTTCTTTGTGATAATCACACATACACTACAGATGCAGTACATTAAATAGAAAAAAAAAACACCTTAGAGAATTGTCTCAGAGATCAGACTATTCCAGGACCAGATTGGAATATAATTGGGGTGTTCGAATCAAACTGGGACTTTTGATGGTGCAGAATAACAGAACAAAGTTATGAGAGTAAAACCTACATTTATTTCTCTATATAGTCCCCCGCACTTATCCACATGTTTCTCTAGTACTTGAATACAAATGAAGGTAGACCGCTTTCTCAAATCTATGATCGGACTGCCTGCTTTATGTCTGAGACGCAGGATTCCCAGGAACTCCTTTAAGCACCCAAACATGTAGAAATGGCATGAAGCAAGGTCAGGGCCCGTATTCACAAAGCTTCTTAGAATTCTCTCAGAGAGCTCCTATCTTAGCTTAAAAAGTTCTAGCTGGGA
>JAQQZT010000015.1:6499635-6530874 GCA_030068275.1 Clarias platycephalus | reverse complement strand
CTCTTAAAAGTCCTCCTCTCTACTCTTAACCATTTTTACCTTAGGAGCTGTTTTTAGGGATAAGATGTTTTGTGAATAATTTTTTATCTTCACTAAGATTTTGTCCTAAATTTAAGGGGAAATTCTAAGAAAATGTCATAGTTCTAAGAATTTTCTTAGAATTTTGTCAATAGGAGCAACTTTTAGGCTTAAGAAGCTTTGTGAATACAGGGGATGTGACTATAACTCCCAGACAAGTTCCTGTAATGTGCAAGTGGTGTTCGTGATTGATTAAATGACGGGAGTGCGCTCTGACCCTCATCAAACCATTGGAATGCTTTACTTTAATGCGGCTAAGAGTCTCATCACCGCACCGTTCTGTAAATGTCAGTCGGTTTAGCTTTTTCGTTCACGAGGAATTTCATTACACGTCCCGGTTCGGCTTTTATACCCTTGTATATGCTGATTTCATTGTGATTGTGTTTACAGTTAACACAGCGATGCAAGCTGGAGTCCCGGCTGGAGCCCCAAGCTGTTTCTCCAACCCATGTTCAGCTGGCATTTAGTGAGGAGCCCAGTTTCTCACATGTTGTCCACTCCTGCCAGACAGTGTCCAACGGCGTCTACCCCGCCAGCACACAAGGCGCACAGGTGCACAAACTCACTTTCATTCACACATCTTCACAACAAGACAAGGGTTGACCAATCATTTCCACAAAACGACAGACGTGGCTGCAAGGCAAACAGTCACACCTGATTATTTCTCTTGTTAAATCAGTTCTTTTTGACCTTTAGTTGATTATCACATGAGGCTTCAGCCACACTGGATATTTTCTGGTTGATCCTCTGGTTATATTCCACTAATGCTTTTGAAAAGAAGCCTCAGTGCTCCCCCTTCTGGAAGCCTGAGAAACACAACAGGAGGTTTTTAGACATATGAGGAGATTTATTATACTGTTTATTATGCTGGAGGTTTATTATACTGTTATTTTAATTTATGAATAAGTGTAATACTATAAGAATATCTTCAATTAATTATATACTACATTGAATATGCATCAAAAGTGCTCTAATTGATTAGAAGATGTTGATTTATTTTGTGTAGCAGCAGCTCTGACAGTAGTCCTGACCCCAAGGTTAATATTAATGCCTTTATGATTGTCTCCAAACTTTATTTGTATTTTCAGATTTTCTTAGATATCGTAGATTCTCTTATTCGTCATATTTGACCTCCAAAATACTTTCGTTGCATATGATGGGTTAAAGCAAAGCACATCGTATATATACAGCTTTCATCTAAAAGCCATGGGGTGTGCAAACTTTTGCACTCAGCTGCGAACAGTGCAAACCAAGTGGATACAATCAAGGAAAGGAACCAAGCACTAGACCAAAACAGGAAGAGAAATCTGAAAAAGTATGAAGTGACACTGTTGCCATGGGAACCAAGTAAGCATAAGATCATGACGCAGTTCCTGCATGGAATAACACTGATTATTTATTTATTTATTTTTAAGGAAGACATCAATTGTCAGTTAAAAAATATTGTAGCTAGTCAATAACAAGTGTCCCACACCTGCAACATTTTTTTATCACCTTCTCCGGCGTCTGTGTTCTGTTCCTCGTCTGGACCCGTGAGTCCCGCCTGATTGACAGCTTAACAATAGCTATAGTGTTACTTGGATTGTTTATCTTGTTTACTCAGATAGGCAGACCTGCGCTGCAAAACAAACAGGAAGGAGAAAGGGAAGTGTGAGATCCTTATCCACAGCCTGATTGTTCTTGTCCTATGCTGGTGCTCGACTTAAGTGGTGTTTTGAAGGCGAGCAGTGAATAAGGAAAACATGCCACGTGAAGAATTAACTTTTTGGGAACGCTCAGTTCTGGGGAAAAATTGCGGTCATTTAGTTTTCTGTTTGCTAAGTATTTGTGTGAAACGGCTAAAACTTTCCAATCTTTTTTCTATGGTAATGTGTGAGGAGTGAAATAGCCACCATAATAGTTGTGGTAGAAAATAAGGAGATTGATTCATAGTCATCAGAGTAGCTGACCAGAAATACAAATGCCGGTTTGTCTTGAGACAAAAAAGTTTGGAGTTCTCCAGAGTGAGCGGGAGCAGTAAGAGCGTGGACGTGTCTGGGTGTAAGGTGTGCTGGAAAGCAGAACAAGGCCAGACTGCAGAAAACAAGATCTTATCAATTGAAAATATCTTAAATTGAAAACATTATTTACAATTTCTTAATAGTATTACAACAAACCAAAGAAAAGATCGGTTCCTATTATTGTATATTAAGATATATAATTACAGCATATATTATATGGGGTATTATCGTACTATGGTGGCTTAGTGGTTAGCTTTGTCGCCTTGCACCTCCAGAGGTCTGGGTTCGATTCCCGCCTCGGGGTCTGTGTGCATGGAGCTTGCATGTTCTCCCTGTGCTTGGTGGGTTTCCCCCACGTACTCTGCTTTTCTCCTTTAAAGACAAGCAGATTAGGCTACTTGGTGCTCCCAAATTGCCCGTAGTGTGTGAATATTCAGCAGGGGTCCTACTACAGTAAAATATGAATAAATACAATGGCAATCAACATTGGCCTCCAGGGCCGTATTCACAAAGCTTCTTAAGCCTAAAAGTTGCTCCTAGTGACAAAATTCTACGAAAATTCTTATTTATTATGACATTTTCTTAGAATTTCCCCTTGAATTTGGGACTAAATCTTAGTAAATATAAAAATGGTTCATGAAACATCTTAGCCCTAAAAACAACTCCTAAGATTTGAGAAAAGTGTTAAGACTCGGGAGGAGGACTTTTAAGAGGCTTAAGAGTTTCTATAGCAGAGGACAAAATGGCGGAAAGAAGAAATATTCTCCAAACACTGAACGCAAAGCTAAAAGTAAACACTGCTCTTCTGTCCAATTTGGTTTTCTTGTTGTTTTACTTCCTTCCATCTCTCTCGGATTGTTGACTACATAACGTCCAAAATGCAACTTTTAAATAGACGGTCCTGCAACCAAGTAAATGGGTAAAAGCTGAGCCATTTTGCTCCCATCAATCTAAAATGGATTGCAGGTAGTAAAATCAGTATGGCAAATAAATGTAAGAACTTAAATATAGAAACTACTGTGTGGAAATCGGTTACTTCAAAAGTAAACACATTTTCAACATTTGGCTGTTTTAATTATAAGATATTTAGCCTTTAACAGAAACTTTGCATAAAGTAGCTTGTAATCATGATTATACAATTTCTTTATATACAAACATTATGATTTCACTGTCTATTTTATTATCATAAATTCTATTTTCACAAAGAGTGCATTTAAAGATCTTTACAGATTTTTTTAATCAACCAATCACAGTCTTTGAATTGCTGCGTCATCCCTAGCAACGGGGTCAACCACGCCTCCTGACTAAGATGAAGGTTTTTGTACTTTCCTTTCTCAGAGTTGCTCTGATAAGTTTCCTAAATCACTTTTAGTGTAGGACTCCCAGCTAGGACTTTTTCGGCTAAGATAGGAGCTCTCTGAGAGAATTCTAAGAAGCTTTGTGAATACGGGCCCAGAGCTCTAGATGGGTTTCTATATGGATGAATGGAAAAATTAGATTATTTCTAAACAATCTGTGCTAAAGATTTTAGCAAAACGTTCTTGTCATAATGGCAGATATTTTGGTCAGCTTCAGGATTTTTTTTTTTTAAAGTAGGAAAATTATCTCCTAATAGAACAAAAAATATATAGCTGAAATTGTAGCGTAAGTTGACTAGAAAAATCTTTTTTTTTTTTTTTTATAAAAAATCTTTGTATTTGTTCAGTTGTTTAAGAAAGCTACATTTGACTAGATTCAAGAAGAATTCACGTAGATGTCATTTTTTGCAGTGCAGTACCTTTTTTTTTTTCTTTCTGAAACTCTGGATAGGATTCACTGACTCATTCAGAGAGTTAATCTCAATTACAGCCCTAATAATGGAACAACTCTGAAAGCCAAAGCTCCAAATATAACAAGCCTTAGCTGCAAATGTGTTCGGCGAGCCCTTTTTTCATGCCAGATGTTATTAATAAAGACATTTTGGAAACGCTGTAGGAATGATTGTGAGGCATAAGTGAAGGAACTTCTTGGTGTAATAGATATTTTCCATTTCTTTTTGCTTTATCTTATCCAGCAGCAGGCGGGAGGAGAGAGTGGTTCCAGAGCACCACGGTGGGAGGTGGGACCATCAGCTCCGGGCCCTTCCTCCAGTCTACAGCACTCTAATCACCTGGCTCAGCTGGATGAGGATGAACTATGAGCTGCCCTTGAACTCTGACCCTGGCTGCCTTAGGCTGCCTGTTACAGCCTGGACGCGTCCACTATAGCGACCGGGACGACTTAAACTTGTCCCGTTCTTTACTCGCACTCTGACGTGAATGACCAAGTGACTTTTTTTTCCAGCTTGTTTTTTTCGTTCCTCCTTGCTTTTTGTTAAACCAAACAAACAAAAAAAAACATTCCTGCATTGGGAGGTCACTGGAGCTGAATGGACTTTTTTAATGTGTGAATGAGTGTATAACAGAGTGTAGGTGTGCATGTATGTATATGCAGTAGCAATGGCTTCAGTGTTGTCCAGTATTTTCCCTCAACAATGTGCTCTGCTATTCAGGAGACGAAGATTTAGCTTTATGTAGCCTACATGGGGCTTTAGGCCTGTTTACAAAGGCACTATTTTTTATCTCTGGTTCACAACAAAGAGCCTGCTGGGATACGTATATTCTCCAGAAGGAGCCAGTTAGAGACAGACTGACGATGAAGTATATATTTGTATATACCGTACATTAAAGACCGACCCTGTGCATGAAGATGCAGTGGCTTCAGTGCGTCCTCGCTGAATATGGACATGTCCAGTGCTGTGTTTCTGAATTCTGTTTGACCGTACCAGTGCTGTTTGATCTGAGTGGAATGAGAACAGATCGAGCACTCCCCTAGAGACCCTCAGCTTCGATGATGTAAAGCTAGAGGTCATGCACTCCTCTACTCCCTGCAGCTCTAGCTACTGCTCGACACGCCAGGCCGTGGACCCATTTCAGCATGCATCCGTTACATTTTGTCAGAGAACCGTGCATGCACTCAGTGTGCTCTGGGATTTAACAGACTTTTTTTTTTTTTTTTAAGGAAAATGCAGTTTATTAGATCAATAGACAACAGAGCGAGAAGCCTTACAGTATGACAATCTTTACGTGTAATTACCGAACCCTTCCTATCACGATGCATGTCTCCAAGCTTATTCTTTACTCCTGAAATAAATGCTCAAAGATAGGATATTGGAAATGAGAGAAGAATCCGATCTTTTAAAGAGAAGCTCCTACAGCGGTGGTGCCGAATGGATTTACCAAAGCGTTTAAACATAATCACTGCAAACTAAATCATATCATTTTAAAACAAAATCCACATTGTCATTTCTTACAGTAAAAAGTGACATTTATAAGTTTGCTCACACTGCCAATATATCTAAATGAATGAAATCTTATTGACTATAAGTGAATTGCTTAAGTACAATATTAATAGATTATTTTGGTGGCATTTTTATAAGACAGAACAGAATTGAGATATTTGTGTCCAGCAAGTACACACTTTCACCAGTAGAGGCCACCAGTGAGCTTCTGAACACAGTATTGATAGTATTCCTAAACCACCTGCTTTAATGAAGTATGCACAATTTTCACAGATTGATTTGAGGCACCCTTTTTCCATTCACAGTAAACTAATGTTTCAAAAAAAGCATAAAAAATGTGATTCAAAAACAAGCATTTATTTGAACCATCATCTATTACTTACTCACCTATTTGTTTGAACAGGAAGATGGTTCACTTCCATATAATATGGAATTTACACTCTGGTATAATTACTAATGAACCATGCCCAATTAACCACACTGCCTGTGACTGGCTGCACTTTACTCATTAGGCATAAAAATGATGTAAAAAAAAATGCAAATGAAAAAAACAAGTTTACATTTAAGAATTGACTCAGACAGGAATGATTCGATGATCCGTTCAAGACTGGCATACACATAAAATCATCTTAACTTTTCTTCAAAATACTTATGCTTTAGGAAGACTTGGCCATAACGCAATGTTGCACCAGATGCCAGCTGTTTAAATTCTGGCAAATATAAAAATACTGTGACAGTTGAATGTTCTACACTCCACGTCCTCTCGTCTCTTATCTAGGCAATTTTGCCCTGTATTGAGAATGGCCTCTCCTCTGTTGCCTTTGCACAAATCTAGACTTTCGCATGCTTTGTTGAAGACGTTTTAGTAAGAGAAAACAGGAAAGACAGACTAGATAGACTAAATGTCTATGTGACGGATCTCATTGTTGTATCATATGAAATAAACTGTCTTTTTGAAATATATATATGGCTTGGAAGATCATTTTTACCTGTGCATTTTACCTATCAAAATGAATTACTGTTATCTATTCATACTGGGTTACACTATACAAGTTAACTATGTAATTATGGAGACACTAAACAAAAATTGATGTCTCGCTTGTTTTTTACATTAAAGAAGAGCAGCGTGCAGTGATTTCAGTTTTTTTGTGATCTGAGGGTGTACCTGGTGCCGGTATTTATCAAAGACTTTGTGTGCAGTATGGAGAAAGTATCTGCAAACTAAATTTGGATAATCTAAGAAAGAGAAGATTGACAAGAGATGGATTTGTCACTACGAGCCTGAGAGTAAACAACAGAGTATGGAACGGAAACATCCTCAATCACCGATCGAGAAAAAGTTCAGAAGTCGACCATCAGATGGAAAATTGATTCTGTTTTCTGGGATTCTCCAGGGCCAGTATTGGCACATTTATTAGGAAAAATTTTAAACAATGAACATTGCTCGTTACAATGAGACGCTTATTGAAGAGATGAAGCCTAAACTTCAGATTAAACTCAGAGGACCGCTATCCAAGGGCGTTGTGATCTTGCATGATGATGCACATACGTCCAATTCTGTCGAAACTTCGTTTTGAGGTATTAAAGCATAGACTATAGTCCTGATCTCGCTTCATCAGACTTTTACCTGTTTGGTTTTCTGAGAGCAGCATTACAAAGACGAAAATTCGCTTCTAATAAAGAAGTGAAGACTAAAACGTTTTTAAATGAGGAAATGGGAAAGCTTGTTGGCAGATGAACAAAGTGTATTAAAAACAAGATTATGTCGAAAAATTATGTTTTTGTCTTTTCTAAAAGTTAATTAAAATAAATTCTACAGCCAGAGTGTGTATAATATTTGACTCACCCTCGTACTATATTAACAATGATAATGTGATAACTGTAATAATAAACTGATAATAATGATAATAATACACTGATAATAATAATAATAATAATAATAATAATAATAATAATAATAATAATGATGATGATGATGATGATGATGATAATACACTGATAATAATAATAATAATAATAATAATAATAATAATAGGTTAATTATTAATCATGAACAAACATTACTGAATCTTATACTCTGATCAGCCACAATACTTACGCCACCATCAGGTGAATTAAATAATGTTGTTTATCAGTTATGTACAAGTAACTGTTTTGAGCAGGTGAAAAGTTCATGGTTAATGATCCAGCCTACAAATTCCCCAGGTCTCAGTCTGATCGAGCATCCATGGGACAAACAAGTCCATGGAGGTCCCATTTCAAAACCCTCAGCACCCAAAGGATCCATCTCTAACATTTCAAGATTCAAAGAACTTTATTAATCCCAGAGGGAAATTGCTTAAACATCCTGGTGCCAGACCCCACCGCACACCCCTGTTGTCTTACGGGCACCCCATGAGCTGCCCCATGGGCACAAGACAAGATTGGGCTTAGTGTTTTACATTTAATGTTATGACTGATCAGTGTATATAGTATAGGGTTCAGGTGTTTCATCTATGGTCATTGCTAACAGGTACATGCAAGCACCACAGACAAACAGTGCTATCTGTCAAAATGGTCCATTTTACATGGTCTGGAAGCAGGACCAACAAAAGATCAGCTACTTAAGAGTTGAGGGTTTCAGTGGCGGAACAGCAGCCCACAAGTCGTAAGGTTTCTAAGCACGATGCCAAGTGTAAGCTGAATGGTGTAAAGCACAATGTTACTGGACTCTAGAGCTGTGTTTTCTGAAGTGATGATTGGTTCACTCTCCACTATCTGCTAGTCTGAGGGTTGACAATGGGTTTTGTAAATGCAGGAGAATGGTGCCTACTGGAATGTTTAGTGGTGAAAGGATCATGGTTTTCATGCTTCAGCATATATAAAGGCATTTTAGACAACATGGTGGCAACAGTTTCTAAAACGGTTTGTGTTCCAGCTTGACTATGTATTGAGGAACCCCAGCCTGCACCTTGAACATCTTTGCGGTGAAAGGGAATGTTGTTGCATGCAAGGTATCGTCCAAAATTACCTGTACCTCACTAATGTGCTTTCGAATGGCAGAATGGCCATTGATTTCCACAGACACACTCCAAATCTTGTAGAATGTTTTTTCAGAAGAAAAAAAACTGTTTTATTTTTGAAGCATAAAACAATGCGAAATGTGCATATTCATAATGCAATTGCATTAGCTGCTTAATAGATGGAATGCTCATACAAGTATATACACAATATGAATCACACATTTTCACCATGAACATAATAAAAAATTTTGCATCATGTGTTACAATATATTGCTACACTCCTATTACCTACTACATTTTAAAACCTACATTTTACATTCACAAACGATAAACATCTGGGCGGCACAGTGGCTTAGTGGTTATCGCCTTGCACCTCCAAGTCTGGGTTTGATTCCCACCACGGGTCTGTGCGCATGGAGTTTGCATGTTCTCCCCATGCTTAGTAGGTTTCCTCCCAAATTCAAAGATTAGGCCAATGTACATTCTCAAATTCTCCATGGTGTGTGAATGAGCATATGAGTGTATGGGCCCTGCAATGGTCTAGCACCCTGTAAATGTCCCCGCGACCCTGTATACGGGATAAAGTAGTATAGACAATGAGTGAGTGATGAGATGAACTTGAGTTCAGGGCTAGTCCGAAATCTTAGATAATGTTACTGAGGTCGGTTTTATCTGTCTAGAAGTACGGATAATATTGTTTCAGTAGCCCAAATTCGGAACTATTGTACATAAGTGTTTATAAGTTGCATTTCTGGTAATAACAATAGACTCCGTTCATTAAAGGAAAATAATTGCTAGCATTATCATTAAGTTACCATACTTTTTTGACTAAATCTAGCCAAACTACATGTTAAAAATTAATTGCATACATAATGTCTATTGGAAAAAAAAAAGGTTCAACTAAATTATACAGAAAGAATGAAGGAAAGTAATAAAGCATGGGGGGGAAATATTCAATTCAATTCAATTTTATTTGTATAGCACTTTTAACAATTGACATTGTCGCAGCTTTACACAATCAAATGAATTATTCAAGTTTGTATGAAATGTGAATGAATCAAAACGATAAGATTGATCTGAGAAAATCTGGTTTCAGGTCATACATCCTTGAGGTTTAAATCCAGATCTAGATACAGATAATATCAGCACTCAACTGATACAGAAACAGATGCAGACGATGCAGCGTAGCTCTTTAGCATTGCTTTCAAGAGCAAAAGCCTACACACAGACCAAGTACAAAAGTATTTATGCAGGCATCTGCTTCATTTGTTCTGCAAGCAGGGTCACATTCTGGGCGCTGTGGAGCAGTAAAAAGCTAATGGGAGCGTGCCTGTGATATACATGACTACTGAGAGAAGGTGCTAAGTCATCCACTTACAGGAAGGTGACGAATCAAAGCAACTGGTGTCGCTAGCGGCGGGACCCGAGCCGCGGGGGGTCCATTCACCGTGAGCTCCAGCTGAGTGCCATCCTCACTAACTGTTGACTCTATCATCACCACCGAGATAGGAAAAGCCATTAAAAGGCTGCATGACTGTGAACTTGATGTCATAAGGTCAGGGCAGGGTCTCTATCAATGGGCTTAACAATTTACAGTAAGGTGTAAAATGTCTGAGAGCTTTTCAGTCATTTCGACCGCTTTAAAGTGAACAATGTGAAACACCCGGGAACAATGGCCACCTAAAATTAGCATCCCGCATACTTTCGAATTAACATTTGAATCGACGTGGTCCGACACTCATGTGATGTTAGATGTAATATTAGCCAGCCATTTGCTCATATTCACACATTTAATTAGAACGTGAGGAGTGTGCTCCAAAATGAATAAGACAAAGACAGATGACATTGAGAGTTTTGCCTATTTGTTTTTTTTTTGTTTATTTATTTTTCACATGCGTAGTCTTCATAGAACTGGATGCCATATAAACATTTTATGCTGTACATTACAACACCATCTGAGGCTAGAATTAAAATTAACCAGGCTTTATGCAAACATCCAGGATATTTACATGTAAAGTAAAGAAATGTTTTGAGTGCAAACTGCTGCTTCAAACCGATATCAGAACGATGGTGAATAATTACAGACAATCAAATAATTAAAATTAATTAAAATAATTATCTAAATATTCTTTTTTACAAAACAACAAAATGCGACAGGAGTATTAAGGCAATTTTTCTGTAAAAAATAAAGGACCAGATTGATTTTAATAAATATTTTTATATTGTGATTGTATAATTTATTGTTAGCGAATTAACAGACCGACAAATTACCTTTTGTGCAAAGAGAGACCAGCATTAGTGAGATCTCAAGCATGCCTAAAACCATGTAAAAACAAGTAACTTTTACAGCGTTTGTCCATCACCTGTTTACTAGCAGCGTGGCCTTCATTATAGACCTTCATGTTCAGAAACTCTGTGAATTTCTATAAATATGGCTTTGTCTCTGACGAGGATTATTCAAGCGACCATCTCTGTGAGAGATTATCTGTGCACTTCAGTTCTTGGATTCCCTCACTCCCTCTTAATGTTGCTCAGCTGTGGGTCAACGTGAGAGGGCTGGCTGGATCGACCCTTCCTGCTCTGGTGGGTCTTGACATGCTTGGAGAGGTGATCACTGCGCATGAACCTCTTGCCACACTGTGTGCAGCCGAAACGCTTCTCGCCGGTGTGTGTGCGCAGGTGCCTCTGTAGCTCGTCCGAACGTGTGAAGCTCTTACCGCAGAAGAGCCAGTTGCAAATGAATGGCCTCTCGCCGGCATGCCAGCGCAAGTGCGCTTTCAGGTGGGATGTCTTCTTGTACACCTTGCCGCACTCTGGGATGTGGCAGATGTGCAGTCTTTTTTTGCCAAACTCTAGGCTGCCGACGGTGTTCCCTGCAGATTGGCAGTTCGGGCACTTACACCGGCGGCAGCGGCGTGTGGAGCTCAGCAGGCTCTTCGAGGTGCCTTGCAGCAGAGCAGCAATCTGAGGCTGGTGGCCTAAAACCAGCTGCCTGCCCAAGGAGAATGGGTGACTCGAGGTGCTGGTGTTGCTCGGAGGGAGACTCCACCACTGCTGGCTATCTTCAATGTGCCCTCCAGGCAGATGGGGTCTGGTTGAATTGTTCTGCAGAAAGCTGGGAAAGTTCTGACCAACAGCATTGTGCTGTGCATAGTACTGAACGTTCCCTTGCGCCTGTGATGGCAGCATTTTTACCGGTGAGACATCAAATGAGTATGAACCAGAAGGTTCGGCTGGAGGGGTAAGAGGCAGCTCGTGGTGATGGTGGTGATGATGATGATGGTGGTGGTGGTGCGAAGGAGCGCCCAGGCTATTCTGGACATGGCCAGGAAACTGCATCTTGGGCACGCTGAAGGCCATATGATGGGCACTCAGGTTAGAGTTGGGGGCTACCTCATTGCTCCAGAGCTGAAACATACTGGATGTGGTCCCCACTGTGCCCTCATAGGGGAACTGAGCCCCGTCTGTGCCCACGGTGCCGCTCACCTGCCAAGCCTGACTGCACGTGGTGGCCAGGAATGACAGAGGGTTGGGGCCACTCTCCGGAGAGGAGCTCGGGGTACGATCCTAAGAGGCAGAAGAACAATTTGTTGAAGACTACATGAGCTGAAATGAAAATCATTTCATGGAGTGACATTGTTATTTAACAATCAAATTTAATTAAATACAATTACCTTATTAGCCTAAAAGTGATAATAATTGATACAGAAAGTGGAACTGTAGACTTTATGGATTTACACGTTTACTATTGTTTATTGATAATATTTTTAGATGTATAAAATAAAAAAATAATTGAGTTATAAACAAAGGGGGGAAAAAAGCAGGGGTATCTACAGGAATGGACCGGAAAATTGCATCTGAGGGCAAGACCATGAAGCATTCCAGAATGTAATGGATCTAATGGACATTTTATTTATTTATTTATTTATTTATCAATTTTTAATTAAATTTTTTAAATCATAAATCTATGGTAAATATTACCATCAACTATAATATAATGCTTGCTATGATTATATTTACATTTATATTAATCAAAACAATTAAGGTTATTTTAGTTAAGATCAAAGTGATTATGATTAATGGTTACTTCAGTCAAATTCACCCACAATTTTAATAAAACATCTGCATGCATGGGAAGCTCATAATTAAAAAGCTGATGATTCCCTATTGTTCTTAAAATTAGGTATCGTCAGCTTTTTAATTATGAACTTTCCATGCATGCAGATGGTTTATCTGCATGCATGGAAAGTTCATAATTAAAAATTCTTGCACTGTGGTTCCTGGATGTAAGCATCATAAAAAGCAATAATCGTACAGTATTATGATTGTGATCTTCACTAAAGTTTCTATTAGTTTTCTAATCAGCTTTTTAAAATAGTGATGAACTTTCTACTCAATACTGCATGAACTATTTAAAAGACGTTGCATTAAAAAGGAAAAAGCTTGAATATGAAAATGGAATGCTAATTTCTCTAAATATATATATGTACCTGTAAGAAGTTATGGAGAATGTTGTCGGTTCTGGAGAGCGTCAGTGCAGCCATGTGCTTTTACTGTCAGGAGGAGATCAGCACCTGCAGATGAGCGCGCGAACACCGCGGCTGTGGAAGCAGAGCGCGTGCTGGCAGTTCAGTCAGTCATCCGCTTGTGGAAAATAGACGGAAAAACGTGTAAATCCCCGGGATAAGGCGACTCGTCCAAGACTCATCCGCACTCTCTGAGGGTTTGGTCCCTTGTTTTTGTCCGTCTCGGAGCGTTTGCGCAGGAAAGTCAGAACCAAAGTGTATGGCGAGTCATTCTCGCGTCTCGTCTTTATGGAGGAGAAGATCCTCTCGCCAGGGGTCTCTTAAAGAGGCACTGAATGGGTGGGTGGAGGGGACCCCGGGGAGGTGTGTGTGTGTGTGTGTGTATGTGTGTGTGCGAGCGTGCGGGCGTATTTGGAGACGGTCACCATCCTAATTTTTTTTTTGTCAGTGATTTTGCTTAATCTGATTGCACCCTGGCCTTAGCCAGCTGTTCAAAACAATACTTATGGACAGGCTGTGTTTTTCCCCCTGATTTTCTTTTCATTATTCTGATTTCTGTTTCTTTCTTTCTTCTTCTTTTTTTTTTATTATAAACTATTTGTGTGTTTGCAACACTTTCCACCCAAAATTGCAAACACTTTCAACTCAAAATTAACTGGATTGTTTAAAAAAAAAAAAGACTGATTAGATTCTTAGATCTACCTAGATTTAGTTTTAAAACCAAAGAAATCAATTTCAACATTTTTAAACTGTGTGGATACCAGGTCAAGAATATTGTTAAAATTATATATTTACAGTAGGCCTATATATAATTATTTTCGTCCTCAGTATTATATAGTTTATAACAATTTTTGTAGTTACATTTTGTAATTTTATGATCTTATTTTTTTTTTTTTTTTCAAACAAAAAGTTTAAATCCAATAACATCCATTTAGTTTTTAATGCAAGTAATATTTATACAAACTGATTTGCGATTTTAAGTAATTGTGAAAAAACAATGAGTATTCAGTGAGTCAACTTATTTTGAAAATGCATTCAACAGTAAACATTAGATTCATAATAAGCTAGTAAAATGTCATGGGGCAAGCAGATTTGTATTAGTTATAGGTAATAAAAATCACAACTTTTCCACAACTGTGTATTACAGTCAAAAGGGTGTGTGATGTATAAGCAGAGTCCTGGAATAAGCACAGGTTATTATTTATGATTACAGCAGCAGCTCTTAGGTGAAAATCCATTATATTTTGATGAGAATATTCACTGAAGCAAGTGGAGAAAGACTTCTTGGCTGTTCCCAGTCTTTTTTCTTTTCTTTTCTTTTTTTTTTGTTCATGTTGGAGTCTTTAGAATATCCATGTTCAGCCATCCACAGCCAAATCCCACCAACTAAAAGAAAATAATGTTTACCTGCTTTGAAAGGCTCAAATCTGTGTGTGTTGAGATTATAATACCAGTATAATCATATAATAACAATTTACAGCTTAGTGTAAAAGTCTTCCACTGTTGTTTGATTTATGGTTGTGATTTAAAAAAATATATATATACAAGTAAGTTATAAATGATGACTTATATTTATAAAATAATAAACTTATGTATTCTGATGGTGGAAAGAAAGTTAGTTTTCCCATATACATTACACTCATCTACAAACTCACTCACTCACTCACTCACTCATCGTCTATACCACATCCTGTATACAGGGTTGTAGGGGGCCTGAAGCCTATCCCAGGAGACTTGGGGCACGAGATGGGGTACTCCCTGGATGGGGTGCCAATTCATTGCAGGGCACACACATACATACACTTACATGCTCATTCACATTTTATCACATACCCAAACTTGCTAGGAAGCCTGGGTCTAAGCAGTGAGTCAGCCATTACACAGTGCCTTGGAGAGAAACCTTGCTCCAGGGCCCAAAAGTGGTGCCTTTTTTGGGGAGCTGGGGCTTGAACTCCCAAAGTTCTGATAAGTAACCAAAATTTTCAATCAATCATAGGCCCACCAGTGATTATTATTTTAAAAAATGTTTGACACATATATAAACTTCATAGATAAACATATTTAAATAAATGGCAAAATTTCCATTTTAAGTAAAAAAAAAAAAAAAAAAAAGTAGGGTCAATAAAAATGTATGGTAGATTTATGTTCAGGTTGTGAAATAAAAAAAAGTTTATTTAATATCACTGAACATTATGCCAACATGTAAAAGTTACTGAAGGTCCACTAGAAAAAAAAAAAAACTTCTGCATATCATATACAATAACTACATCATTTAAATATGTGGGATCCTCAACCCCTGAAAACATCACAGATACTGCACTACATATACTTTAAAGGCTACATAGGCAGGTTATAAGCTTTGTTACTTTGATATGCAGCATAAAAGCTTCTGCTATTTTGCATGATGATCACTTCTTATAAGTTTAGTCACACGTGCAGGAGATTTCCCTTAAGGACATTTGACTAACAAACCAGCAGGTTAAATTGAATAAAACCCGATCAAAGCCTGGTGGTGAGCTCGCGGCCACATAAGCGGCTCTGCGGGACACTTTCACACTCCGGGTTCAAGTTAAGGGCGCCATCACATCACCCGGATTAAACACAGATCGGGGAGGCTCGAGAAAAATCATCTCTGTGTCTTTACTGGGAAAAGCTTACGGGTCAGGCTCAGAGCCGTTTAACATCTTAATACACAGAAAGAGCGCTCCTTTGTGTCGGGTCCGTGCGCAAACATGCGCTGGATCCTCAGCATAACAATCAGCCTTTGTCTCTGCACATACATGCATGCCTCTGCTTTGCTTTATTGCCTTGTTTTGGGCGCTAAAATGCAGAAATTTCACAGAACTTCAGTTGATTCCTAAATGCAACATTACATTTTGACACCTAACCTTGCTTGAAAAATCAATCTTAAAGCACGTGATTCATTAAATTAAAATATAGGAATAAATGTCACTCAAGAAAAGTGATTTGACAATTGAAACATAAGTTTAACCAAGCATATTTAAGTAAAGTTTACATTGCAATGTGAACTAGTCACTCCTATTTTAAAAGTCTCATAAATTCTCATGCAAATTTAAGTTAACTGAACAATCAGTTTTCTTATTTTCTAATATTTCAAATTTCAGTTGAACGAAGTACATATCAACATACTAAGCCAATACTAGTTCACAAATTAAATTAAGAAGACACCTAACACCGCCATATACACATGAAATGGATGTGGGGGAAAAAATCTCAAATTCTAATGCAAATGAAAGTTAATTGAACTACCTTTTTTTTATCTAATACTCAAATTTCAGTTGAACAAACTACATAAATCGCATCACTGTATAACCATCAGTTCCTAATGGTTCCACCATGCACATACAGTATCAGCCTTCAAAAATACTCAGCTAGCAGAACCTAACACGGCTTCTTATACAATTTTTGTGCACACGCATACATATTATATACCTCACTGAGAAACTGACAAAGTGATTTACTTTACCTAAATACTTTTAAAAGCCTTAGGCCTTAAAGGCATTACAAAACAAACAATTAATGCTTGGATGCTCAAAAATCAGTTTAAAGTTCTGTCCAAGTCGAGTCCCACTTATGCAATCAGTGCAAGTTTACGTAAATTCTTACTAATTTGGGGGGGGTCTTACAAATTAATACTAACCCTGAAAATAAACAAAATATACACTTTTAGTACAGAACTTAAAGCAGATAAGTAATAAGAGCAATTTTCTGGTTTTTGTCAAAAAATCACAGATTTAAAGCAATTTTTGTCATATCTAACTGAACTGCTAAGTAATTTTTGTGTGTACAGTAAACTGGAAACTGCAATGTAAAATGGCTGAAGCCACTGACAGATTCTGAGAGTTTGTGGGTTTAATTTTGTCATTAACCATTAACCCTTCCATGCATATGCTTATATCCAGACTATATTTGTTATTGCTTAAATTGCATGTAACATGAATTTTGACCCTATTTATTTCCCTTCATTTGTGTCATGTCTTTTTTAACCTTTGCTTTATTCTAGACATAAAACACATGGTAAATTATATTGCTGTTTAATGTTTTCAATATAGAAATATTTATGAATTTTGAAGCATGTTGGTTTATAACATATTCATGTATGTGTCTTACACTTTTACAGCACAGGGTTGATCTTACTTGAGGACTCCTATAAACTACGAATGATTAAAGATCTGCAGACAATATTCAAACTTGAATTTTCTAATAGTGGTACACTGGATTGAAGATATACATCTTTGCATCAACTTACAAAGCCAATATTGTCCAAATATTTAATTGGGAGTATAGAAACAAGAAGCCAAAGCCTAAGTCGGACAAATTCATGAATTATGCACAGTTCACATAGGTTGGGTACTATCAAGCTCTGTTTTTAGGCTATTATACATTACAGTTTGCCAGATGTGTTTGAAGTCTGGGGGAAGGAGGTAATTAGCCTGTAGACAAGCTTAAGGCTTAGGATCTTTTACAAAACCCTCTTAGCACAGTAAATATACCATTACTCTCTAAGATGATATAATTGCATGCGCCACATTTGCAATGTAAGAAATACAAAATAAATATAATGAAGCCTTATTTTTGGTGTTGGTCTCGCAAATCTTTCAAAGAATGTTTTCACTATTATTCTTAAATTATTATTCTTTTTATGCTTTTCATTCTATTATCTAATTTCACAAATAAACAAAGCCAATAAAAGTAAGTGAATGCAATTTTAGATTAAAGGAAAGTGACTAGTAAATACAATAAAGATTGAGTGCCTCCGTTATTAATTAATATAATAAATAAAGATGTCTTCAACCAATAATGCTCTGTTATTTATTCTCAGTACATGAACAAAACCGAGGTGTAGATCTATCCTGAACCCGACACTTGCACCACTGACACCATTGATTGATGTTTGTTACTAAATGCTGCATAATTCATTAGCCTCTGTTATCCCAGTTAACCCCAAGAACATGTAGGAACAAATCATTAACATGTTCGAAAAGGATCTGATGAAAAATTACAACTCTGGGAAACAAAAGTTAGAAGTTGTTGAAACATAATTGTAACATCATGAACAGACAGTGTTCTCAGGGCAATTAAGGCGTGTACTAACAATAAAAGCAAAATAACAGTCAAATACGAGAAAAAGAGATAAAGGACCCGAATAAAGCATGTCAAATATTTGGTGGCATTAAACTGAGAGGCAGCGTCTGTTTCTTTCTCTGGGCTTCATTACCGAGCAGAAGTTGTTAATTACCCTGATTCTTATTTCCTGTCCCCTAAATCCCCCCCCCCCATCCTTCACCCCCTCCAGCCCCCACCATCACTGCCTCCCAGATGAGTGGCTTTGAAGTGCAAAGCATGCTCGCCTTACTTTGAACTGTGAAAACAATGCTCCTGTGGTTGTGCTTACCTTCCCCATGTTGCCTCATTTAAATAGACCTGGATACGGCTTCCACCGTTTTCAAGGGAAAACTCATTTCCAGAGCAAGCAGAGATCCCAGTCTTCATTAGGCAGCTGTAGAGATGAGCAGGCATTCACATGGGCTGCTTCCAATTCTCTCAAAACACTCACATACTTCTCTGTGTCCACTTACATCACTTATTTATTAACGCTTGTCTTTTCATTTGTTTAATTATGATGCAGGAATTGGAATTATCATTAGTGCTGGTTGAAGAAAATAAAACTTTTTTAAACATTACACTTTTAAGACATTAATGTTTACATATAATTAGACATTTTAAAGTATATTGTATAGGGATTAATCTGAATTGCATGTAGTTACTCAGGACTCGTTAGTTTACGGGTTTTTACTTAAATTTTGTTACTTAGGTAGAAAATCATGCATGATTAACTCTCCCATCTGGAATGACATCAAAGCACACATTTTGAACTTTACAAAATTGCAGATGCATACTATGTGTATATAAGGTCTCTGTTTATGAAGTCTAAAGTGCTGAAGTGGTCCGGGTAATAATTTAACCTTTACCCACCAGGGCTTTAAATAATAAATGAAATAAAACAAGAAACTGCATAATCATTGAGCAGAGGACACTTTCCATCAAGGACGACAAATCCATTCATTTAAAAACTGACTGTCCTCATAAAAGTGTCTAAACAATGCAGGAACAAGAAGACATGTTGTCAAGCTGTTTTTTAACCATGTCTGGGGGGCAGTTTAAGAGCCTCAGATCACTAAATTGTCCCAGCTGTCTTGACCATCTGCACCCCAAACAGCCAGCTACAAGCCTTTGTACTGGCGACCACTTCCAAAAGCCAGTTTTACAGCCTTGTGTTGCTTAAATGACCCTCAATGTAAGATATAACCTGCTGTTGCCTGGATCTGAGCAGCTTTCAGCAGTAATCAGACCAGACTGTGACAACACTGCTCATAATCACCATGACTAACGCTGTAGGAGAGGGAAATGGGACAACGTATTGTATTTAAGTCAGTACACATTTGATTATGTGCTCTGTAAGACTGTAGCACTTTTTTTTTTTTTTTTTTTTGGTGGGGCCATGTGAAAAAGCAATTTGCATTATTTGGGAGTTAAAGGTCAGTTCAAATTGATTTTACTTATGCAAAAATAGTTTTGCAGAAGTTTTTTTTTTTTTTTACTTAAGAAATAATCAGTTGAATAAAATCCTGTACTTTATGAGAACTGCTCAGACACTGCACACAGTTACTATTACTATATATTTTACTACCTATTGCATACATGTTCATATACATCTACAGCACTTTTTGCACCTATATAATAACTAAGCATATATACCAGTTCCATAATACAGTATATTCTGAATATTTTGTATACAGTACATATTGCATTTGTACATGATATGTCCCTCTCTATCTTGTTCTCCTTCCCCCGTATCGTCTTATGCATATACGTATTTCATATTGTAGTGTTTATCTGAGCATCACAGGCATTATTTTATATATTTTTATTTTTATTGTTTTATGTATAAATGACATTTTGTACAATTGACAAACTTGAATTTCATTTGAAACTAAAATCCACAGACCACCCATAATAATATTTATCACAACTTAAATTTTTTTTTTTTTTAATTGCCACACTTTCCACTGTCAGATCATATCAGGGTCCAGGACCTGCTTGTTTTTGAGTTATTGGGGTCTGTTCAGTTATAAATATGACATATTTGCTGAGGGTGGCTGTGTTTCCACTGTTAGGTTTGGCCTCTCACGTGGTCCCAGAAACTGAAATTATCTGAATTAAATAAATAAATAATTACCAAATGGAGGACTGTGTATGAATGTAAAGCAGACGTTGTTGTGTTACAGAATTTTATTACGCAGCTATATTTCACCTCTTCATAATATTGGAAACAAAATGATAATATTCAGATAAATACATATAAAACATTATAAAACACATAAAGCATGAAAATAGGCAAAGCAATTTGCAAATGCAAATCTAAAAAAAAAAAAAAAATGCCAACAAACACTGTGGTCAACACTGTTTCTAAAGAAAACTTTTCCGTTTACAAAAGAAAAAAAAGAATAAATCAGTGCTAGTCTGCTTGCATTTATTAAAGATTGAGATTCACAGCTTAGGCATAGATACAGAAAAGCACATATTTATACTTGTCAGAGAAAACTTTTATCACTACCAGGGGCACTTGAAGTTTGTTTGCATTTTGTTTTCCAGTACTCTTAACAACTTCAGAAGTCAGATCACAGGAGTCTGTGATCAAAGCGCTTTTTTGGTGAGTTCAGGAAACACAGGAGCTATACGCCATGCTTTGATACTCCACATCAATATTTCAATTCAGCGATCGCTTGACACGTACCCGCGCTCCCTGAGACGGAAGGAAAGCATGAAGGGGTGGTAGTGGTGGTGGTGGTGGTGGTGGTGGTGGTGGTGGTGGTGGGTGACTAGAACTCGATAGTAAAGGACCAGGGAATGGAGTTTATGCTGAACAGCACAACTCTTCTAGCGGCAATAAAAACTGCTAGAGTTATTTACCTACAGTATACAGTGACTGTTCAGACAGTAACAGGATGATGTAGAACTCTATATAAAACAAAAAAAATGATAGCAGCCCTTTTGTTTTCTGGTATGGGAAAGAATGTAGTTCAGTGTTAATCATTGAAGCCTCTCTTCTTTGAACACACTCTGAAGAAAGTTAAACACTTGAAACTTACACTGGGATCCAGCCGAGAATCTGATGCACTCTGTATGAGGTTTTCGTAAAGGCTCCCAATGTATTTGATGCCAGTTATCTTAAAATCAAACCTACATATGTCTGTTTTTTTTATGATGTATATAATAAAACACTATGGTGCATACTGTTTTAGGAACATTATCAAATAATAGTGATGATGTGATACAATAAGGATAGAAGAGTTTGTTACTTTCTATAACAGCATGTTCAGTGGTGTATTATTGCTTTTTACCATAGCAATAATTTTGCATTAATGTCTATTCATATTCAATGTTTCTGAAGTTAATTCCTGTTATCACTTATATTATAGCAGCTATAAACATTTATTCCCTTATCAGATTTTTCTCCCCCATCTTTTGAAGTTCATACAACAAGAACAAGTCTGTATTGTTACTGATTAACTGGAACATGCAAGCTCCTCTGTCCTGACAACTTTTTTTCTGTAATGGAAAACATAATCCCAATGCTCTGACACTGGAGACTCCTTCTTCAAATGTTAAATGGCCAACTCCTTACAGAACACTTCACTTTAATCTCAACAATTAGAGTCAATAACATTTTAATGTGCTACTGTCAAATCTGTTGTACTAAAAAAAATTTTTATTTTAGAATTCAGCAATGCTGTAACATAATTTTTTTTATTTAAATAGTAAAAATTACCTTTATTTCTTGGATACTATCAATGTGGAATGTTTTCTCAGTATGCCAGAGCCATGATCAGACTTCATTGCTATACCGTGGAATGTGGCAATAACTCCCTGTTGAATTCCTTTAATTTGCAAGTGGTGGTCATGACTGATTATGTGTGAGTGAATGTGTTGATTTTTAGGGATCAGGCATTCCACTCACTGAATGCACCACCGTACTATGCTTGAAGTCTTCTGTCAGGTTTATGCCTTCATTCACAAGGAATGAAAAAAGTCCCAGTTTGACTTGAACACCCTAGAACCCTACTTAAAAACTGGTATTGCAAACACCAGGGATATTATAGCAAATAGCCTCAATGGGATATGTGCAATGTAGATTGTATAAGTATAGGTGTCTCTAATACCTCCAGTTTCCTATAAATTATACACACAACTATACAGTAATTTAATGAGATTTCCACCTTGGGTCTGAAATTTTAAGTAAGATTTTATAATTTATATATCCAGACTTTTGAGCCAACATGTACTTCATAATACTAGATTGTTACAGTATATGTGCTACAGGTATTAGAAAAACATATACAGTAAGTGTGCAATATGAACATGTAAAATGTAAATGCTATTACATGTATCATCTTTAATTGGTATCTCATTCTCTTTTATGCCATTCAAAATTAATGGTGACTAATTTACTATAGGGAGAGAAATTGTTTATTTATGGAACATGTTAGTTAAATCCCTTTAAAAATCTAATTCCCAGTAATAGCTGTCAGGATAAAGCAACACAATATGAATAATAAAAAAAGCCAGGGGGTAAAATCAAAGAAAAAGTACAACATAATGATCAATCACAAAGCGATTGAACATATTTTTGAATAAAAATAATTAATCCTCATAAACACTTAACTCAGATTTTACAACCATCAAATAATCATGGGGATTGTACCACATTGTGCATGTGGACTCCATTTTAACTTGTGACCCACGTTGAATATACCGCACATTCTGATTACATGTGAATGACACTCACAAGGTAACCTAAAACTGAGTTAGTAAATTTGTTTGTAAAGTGAATATATGAGCGGGGATTTATACCTTAACATTAAAATATAAAAATATCAACATCACAGCATTTATACTAAGGCACTCATTCTAATGCATTATTGTTACTATGATAACAAATTAACTATAGGTTTTGATATGTGATATTTTTGTGAAAGAATTTTATTTGAATCTTCATTTTCGATGTTGATACTGCATAAATAAATCTCTTCACACACTGTGTACTATAAACTAAAAAATTCAATTATTTATATCGATCAACCATAACAGTACAATGCAAAACATTATACCTAGTATTGTGTATATTCCTCTTGTGCCAATGGGGGAACTGAGAATGTCCTATGGTGTCTTGCACCGGGATGTTGGCAGAAGAGTCTTTGGGTGCTGTGGGTTGCAGGGTGGAGATCAAATGTTTCTCCTGGACACTAACCTTTTTTTTATTTTTTTTATTTATGTTGGAAATGCATAACTTTGTTGAGGTTACTGATGAATGATACACATGGACACATGGGTATAATTCTTCATGGCTTCTTTCAGTCCTTAACCGTTTAGAGTGATTCCACAACATTAACAACAACTACAAGCTGAGAAAACAACTGAAAATGGTTTTCTCTCATATGGAAATAATGTCCTCAGATCCATCATGCTTAAGGTTTTTATGGTAATTTGACATTATTTTTTTTGCTCTGTGCTCTAAAATCAAGCTGGTCATGTAACTGTTTGCGCCTCCTAATGTTAAATCATGTAAAAGGCCACACTTTTCATATTACTATTTCATCTTATTATCAAAGAACTGTGTAAAATTATTATTTTAGGAATGCCATTTTATAAGTTCTACCTGAAACATTCTCAGAATGCTCAACATATTTCCAGTTTAGGAATCATAGTATTCAAAAGTGTCACCTAAAGTAAAAACATGCAAATGTGTTTCATGGATTTGCACCAAGTGTGAGAAACCCGGCATTTTATCCTATTACGTGGTGAAGCATTTCCTCCTAACTGTGCTAACCTCTCACACTTCTCTTAAGTTCACCCTGGAGGCCAGGAGAGGCCTGCTCCTACCACTGCAATAATGATGAGGCAGTGAGGAACTGCTCACAATTTCCACTGTGTTTGTGCTCCATTAGCATCTGTTCGGCCTGCACCTGGATCGTATGGAGGAATGTCATCCTATAGACAGCCATGCTGTGGAACGCGCAGCCAGTGGCACCATGTGACAGGGAGGTGCTTTCATCTAAACCTCCTGGTGTAAACCGCACCTTCATACCGTTAATTGACGACTACTCATCAAATAACTGCCATTGGAAAATATGAATCTTAAATATGTTTTTTTTTTCCTTGCTCATTGCTTGATGTGCAAAAAGAATTCTTAATGTTGCAGATGGAGGGGGGGTGTGCATTATGGTGAATTGAGTTTATTTTGTTTGATCTTTGCCTTAATTGAAAGGGGAGTCTATGGGAAAAGCAGCCTTATATTAAATCGTAGATTATGATTAATCAAAAAACCTCCAATACAGTACATTGTGCATTTGCTCAGTTTGCTTGAGTACTATTGGTCTAAATGAATTATAAAGAAATAACAGGCTGGATAATAATAAACTGAAATAATCTTAATGAATGAATATAGGATGAGGGGCGTTCAAGTCAAACCGAGACTTGTCGTTTCAGGAGCAGACGAAGAGATTCAAGTTAGTCCTACTGGTAACTGACCCACGGCTCTAACTACCGCATGGTGGCGCTAATGCAAGTCATAGTGTTAATCAAAAAGGCATGTAAAACTGTCTTGTCATGAACTTTCTTATGAATGAAGGTCAAATTTCTGATCAATGAAGGTGTAAAAAACTGCGTAACCTTTACAGAAGACTTCAAGCACAGTATGGTGATGAGACTCTTGGGCAAAGTGAAACATTTGAATCGTACAGAAGTTATAAAGAAGGCCATACAATACGTCTGAGCATTCGTCCTGTGTACTGAGAAACTTTCTACCTTGATGGTATCCAAGCACTAGTGAAACGCTGGGATAAGTGCATTAGTGTAGCAGGAGATTATATAGAGAAATACAGGTCGTTTTTACTCTGTGTTATTCTGCAAAATTAAAAGTCCTATTTTCACTTGAACACCACTTCTCTTATACCACAACAAAAGAGCTAGTGACTATAAGTTTCGTGTCTTAATAAAAAATAAATGTTGTGCTTTCCTACTGTAAAATTACATTTAACAATGTGGAACATCTATGAATTCAAGTTAGTTCCTGTTATTGCTTATTTTACAGCAGCTATAAACAGCTGTCCCCTTACCAGCTTCCTCTTTTTCCTTTGTCTTATGTTAATAAGATAATATAATCCAGCTTGTCATGGTATTGAGAAAAGTCTTCTATATACAGTGGAGCCTCGGATTACGAGCATAATTCGTTCCGGAAGCGGGCTCGTATTCCAAAACACTCGTAAACGAAATTAAATTTTCCCATAGGAAATAATGGAAACTCAAATTATTCATTCTACAGCCCGAAAAAATAAATACATAGAAATAATTAACACAAAATATAAAGTAAATATAAAACAAATTAACCTGCACTTTACCTTTAAAAAAAACGTAAAAATAAATCCAGACAGATAAGTATTTCTGTTTGTGCACGCAGGCGATCTGTGTGTGTGTGTTAACGGAGAGACTGTTTTTAAAACCGTTTAAAAATTAGCAAGGAACATCGCTATATATATATATATAGCTGGACACTGGAGACCCCTTAACATAAATGTTAAACAGGCGTCACCTAACAGAAAACGTATATTTATATTATATATATTATATTATTATATATATAATTATTTATTTAATAAAATAACACTGCGTGTGTGTGTGTGTGTGCGCATTTTTTAATCAGTTTATTAGCCTAAAATGATGTGATGGATCTACAGTACTGTATCAGTTACCATGAGCTATCAGTTATTATAGAAACAATAAACAGTTAGAATAAACCTGTTTTTACTTTAACTACTCCGAGAGCTGCTCTTCTATAATCAATCAACAGCTATTCATCTTATTTCATTCAGTCCTCCATTCATTTTATTTCATTTTTCATTTAATTATTGGCATTTCAGAAAACTTCAATGTCAATGCAACTGCAACTTCAATGCAACTGCACTGATGATGTTGTATCATCTCAACAGCGTTCTACAGTACTTAGAACTGTACTTAGTACTTAGACTTAGGTCAAGTGTTGGAAATGCCCTAATGTGAAAACGCCCCCTACTGACTGTTAGATGACACTGGAGGCTCCTCCCACAAATGTTTAACAGATTTCATCCTATAGAAAATATCACCATATGAACAATAATGTTTTTCTTGGTTTTTAATCAGCCTCCGATTATGTGATTCATCTACTGTCGTATGAATTACCAGAATTCAGTTACTATAGAAACTATAACCTATTAGACCGAATGCATGAATATGAACCTGTTTTTACTTTAACTGCTCTTAGTTTAAACTAAAAAGTCTTTTAGAAAGAATCAACAGTTTCCGACCAACCGGATTTTAAAAGTTCAACGATGCTGTGGTATAAGTTAATGCTACTGAACACTGTTTTTAGATCAACACCTGAAGCTTCATCTAAGCATTGTGTGTAACCGAACAGAAGGTTCTGCTTAAGCAAAACAAATGAACAAACCCGAAGCAGATACATCATGATGAAAGAGCAAACACAAGCTGTATGCCCTCCAGCCCTAAAGCTTTCGAAGTAGGTTACACTACTACTAACCTAATTCCTGATATAGCCTCCTATTCGTGTATTTAACTTTCCAGAGTTATTAAAAACATCTAAATGTCCCGAACAGAATCTGGTCAATCTATTGATGTCGCCTATCTAATTGTGGAGCGGTGACTCACTAGCAGATGTTGCATTTGAAAGTAGTTGCGAAGAAGGAGACAGGTTATGATTTATGCTAAGATGCATGGCTTCAAAGCCCTGAATGAGGCTTCTAAACAAATTGAACAAGTCAAGCATTATTCACCCAGGACCTGGAGTGTGCCTGGCGCATGCAGATCAGAGGCACGCGCCTGCCGCTTGTAATATCCCTCACTGGAAATACAGGTCCGCTGGGAAGTGCCAGCAGCTAGCGGTTAACACTGTGCCGTGCGTGCAGGCATGGGAGGCCGGTGCCAACAGTTCTGCAACACCTGTGCACAGAATCAAACCCTGCTCGTGTCAGCAGGCACCTGGAGACATGACACGCTTTCTTTACAGCACCTTCTTCATCTTTACCAGCAAATAGGGGGGACTGTCAGTGTCAACATCTGATGCAATATCAGTAAACACTGAGGATTATTTATGAAGCCTTGGGTTAGTGTACAGTGACTTTGGGGCATGTGGAAAATGCCCACTGCTGCTGTTTTGTCAATCCGTCATCATGTTGATTCTAAGATGTAGTGCCTCTGAGATCACCAACAGGCATTTAAATACTGGAGTGTTAAACGTGTACATTTCTCTTAATAATCCATGTCACATATATTGGAATAAACTGCATTTCCCTTATGAAAGACAATGTAAAAAAAAATTTATAAATAAAACCCTTGAGAGCAACACTGCATATTTTACACAGCAGGTACGAGTTCAGTTCAAGTTTTAAAATACCAAATCCCTTATTTTTCTTCAACAATCTAATCTCACACATCTAAGGTGACAGGGTACGTGCGCACCTCTCTCGAAATCATTTCTGTCAGTTTTCTCCCATTTGATGCAACCCAAATTGGTGCCGAAGAAACGAATTGCTAAATTTTTAATTAACTTCATAACATCTGCACTTCAGCTTTGAGAGAGCAGGGAGATTTGCTTTTAACCTATTCCAGCACATTTGCACACCAAGGTAAGTCTTGATGCTGGCACTCTTACAGAAAGCAAGGAGGAAAAAAAAAATTAAAAATGGAAATGAACCCATACTTCTGTGCGTAGATCAAAAGACACGGAATTATTCAAAAAAGAAATTGCCATTGCTTGATCTTCAAAAAAAAAAAAAAAAACAGAGAGAGAGAGGGAAACTTAAGGATAGAGATGGATGGATCAGACTGAGTTGGATGCCATCATGCTTGTTTCACCAACTTAAACTTGATACTATTTTTATGTTGCACCACTGCGACTTAATTTTTGTACTATTATGTGTATAAATCATTGAACCAGAAAAGTACGTTACTCTATGAAACATATTATTGAACAACTTCTATACATCTATGTATTGTTACATGTATTTATTCCTCTAATCACTTATGTTACAGCAGCTATAAACATTCATCTATAACCAGCCTCTTAAGATTATTATTATTATTATTATTATTATTATAAGAAGAAGAAGAGTGAAGCCTTATATTATTAGGACAGTGAGAAAAACAGAGGCCTCCTTTCAGAACACTGGCAGAAAATATAGCATTAAAATTCATTCATTCTATCCTTCTATTCTGCTTATCAAGTACAGAGTAGCATTGATCCCAGGACACTTTGGGCACAAGGCAGGGTACCTGGGATACCCACCAAGCACGGGGGGCGGAACATGCAAACTCCACACACACACAAACCCAAGACAGGAATCAAACCCTCGACCGTGAAGGTGGATGCCCCAGTGCTGACCCCTATGCAACCATATCACTATAATCCCCTATATACAGTATGTAATATCTGAATGCTTTATTTTAAATATTATGAAATATTGTACCTATCTGCAGTACATATCACAATTTTTTTTTTTTTTGCATTTTCCACACTCCTTATACTGTGTATCATCAAAGAACAAATTCTTGAATCCTTAACTGGTGGCTTTATCACCTGGGCACATGACTCAGTTTAAGTGACACAGTGGCTTAGTGGTGATCACAGCCGCCTTGCACCTCCAGGGTCCAGGTTCAATTCCTGCCTCGGGTCTGTGTGCATTGAGTTTGCCTGTTCTCCCCACGCTTGGTGGGTTTCTTCCAGGTACCACGTTTTTTTCCCCCCACAGTCCAAAAACATACAGATTAGGCTAATTGGTATTCCAAAATTAGCCACAGTGTCTGAATGAGCGTGTGTGAGCCGTACGATAGATTGGCACCTCATCCAGGATGTACCCTGTCTCATGTCCTAAGTCTCTTGGCCCCCCATGACCCTGTAAACAGGATCAAGTGGTATAGATGAGTGACTGAAAGTGAATTTTATTTACATATATAAAATACATAAATAAACATCTGTATTGATATTGTATCGATAGATCTTTATATTAATGCAGATCAATATACAGATTATACAATATACAAACATACAAATCTGTATATTGATATACCTGTATTGATATTGGAATTTATTTGACAGTATATAGAACACATACAAGTTAAAGAACCCCTGAACTGTTTTTATGCACATGTGTTGTAATTGATTCACCAGGAGGTGGCAGAAATGAGTCGGATAAGCAGAGTTCAGACAAGGTTCGATCAAGAAACTCATCAAATTTACTCACATTCTGCATTTCTCTCAACACAAACGTATTGAAAGTCTCCTGTATAACCCGTTTAAATCACTATTTATACCTACGCCTAACAATGTCACGTTGAAGTCTCTGAGGGAAAGAATATTTGAAACAGGAGCTGTTAGGCCACCATCCCCCTCCCTCTACACCTGCACTGATGTGGATGATATTTAACAAGTCTCTCTTTGATACCACACACACAATACAGGCTTTGTGTGTTAGCTGTCACCTGTCTACCTGTTGGAAAAGTGCTGGAAACACACCATTCTGGAAAACCAACAGAGTAATCAATCACAGGCCAAATTCAAGCAGCTTGGGGGCATCATGGCCACCTGAAATAATCTGTAATTCACTTCTCCACTAGGAGACACTGTTCACAGCATGATCAGTGTCTAATCCGTGGTGATCCATGGGGAATTCAAAGACTAGCCAGGCTCCATGTGTATAGAATATGACTTGAAATGAGACTGTCTGCATATAGGTATGAACTGTCCATGTATAAACTTCAGGACAAAGGACATTCCAAGCTGGGTAAATTGGTAGACTGTCTTCACCATCTGGTAAGATATATCCCTTCCATTTCAACTGACCAACAAATGGTTGACATTTTTTAACTGTCTTACAGATCTCTAGATGTTACATTCTATGTGCAGTTTCACCAGCTCAAAGCAGATTCATGCAAGGCGTCAAAACTCAAATCTTGACTCAACTCAAGACGAACTCCGAATTGGGAACATGGGATGGTCTCCTCAACTTCGAGTTGCTCAGAGAACAGCAAGTGACATCCAAGCAACATGGTGGATCATAGCACCAGCAGTAACCAAAGTAGCACTACTTATCACATTTAAATGAGTTATGCTGTATGTCCAAGTACAATGCATAACCTAAAAATATTTAATCGATATACCTTTAGCTTTGGTTACTGCACACATTTGCTGTTTCGACAACCAACATCCAGAATTGCATTAATTTTTGTCTGAGATCTTTGATTAATGACAACAATTGGACCACTCTGTAAAATCAGAACTCTGTGGCTGCCAATTTATTAATAAAAATGATTTTTCATGCTCAGAATCACTCTTTCACAAACTGAGCCTTCTCAAATTGAAATTCAAAAATCTTGGGAAGTTGATGTCCTGCTAAATGCCTGTGCCATCAGAAAAAAATGATAACCTGGTCATTTAGTACACTCAGATTTATTTGCACAAAACGATGCTGAGCCTAAACCTGAACTCAAGGTCCAACTCAAGCAACCCCAGCTCACAACCTTCAGTAGGCAGTGGGTATACATGATGTGTGTGGATCGTTTTATGCACTTCCCTTCTTACCCAGATGTGCACATGACTCTGGAATAGGAATAATCTGGCCTCAGCAGACCCACTAACAAGTAGCTTTCTTCTGGACATACAGCTGTTTGTTATTAGTTGTTTTCTTTACGTAATGCAGGCCAATCATTTGGTCCCTCTGAAACACAATAACCTCTGTTCCAGGATAACGGGATACATATTGTGAAAAGGTTGTTTAGGGAGTGAGAAGGTACTCACTGCATAAGTTATCCAGAAATTATCCAGTCATAGCCTCCTAAGGGTTCACTCTTTTAAATCCAAAATGTGACTTACATTTATGGCATTAGGCAGACATCATTTTTAAATCTCATTATCCATCTGAGCAGTTGAGGGCTAAGAGCAGTGGTGTCAAAAGTATTCACATTCATTACTTGAGTAGAAGTATAGATACTAGGGTTTAAAAAGACTTATTTAGAAGTTGAAGTATCAACTCAAGATTTTTACTCAAGTAAAAGTGTAAAAGTACTGGTTTCAAAACTACTTATAGTATAAAAGTAAAAGTAACATAAGGGGGAAAAAAAGCATTAAGGATAAAAGCTTAGGCTGTGCCACGGGCCTATATACTGCACTAACACCTCATAAA
>JAQQZT010000015.1:6464215-6484540 GCA_030068275.1 Clarias platycephalus | reverse complement strand
AATATTTACACATTAAGTTTACTGAAAGTAAAAACAGTTGAAAGTCAGAGGACGTTTCTTTTTTTTGCTGAGTATATATATATATATATAATTTGTTAGAATAAAGTTAATTTCAACATTTTGTAAAGGTTGTGCTGAAACAATGATGAAGCTTGTATATATTCATTAAAGCATTAAAATTGCTCAAATGTTCTGGGTTAAATGTAAATATATGGTTAAAAATATGGGATAATAATAATAATAATTGTAATTGTAATAACTGGCACATTGCTCTGGTAGAACAGGCATAAAACAGTTTGGACAAAGTGTGGTGTCTACTTCAAGGTGTATATGATAAACTATTTCTGTCTCCTGCAATTACACATATCAATATTTTTTTCAATATGTTTTATATACTTTGAGAATATTTTGAGAACTTTTTAAATTTGTTGTCCTACACTGCAGCCATTCACACCGCCTTTCCAGTGATGGTCAATGTGAAGAAAAAAAAAAAGACAACACAGACTCATCAGAGTCAAGTTCCAGTTTGATCAGTGAGGCGAGACGAACCTATATCATTTCATGTCTTAAACTTGCTTTGCTTCTAAGCAGAATATTGGGGGGGAGGGCCTGAGAGAGAAATCTATCCCCCTCAGGAAATGAGTGACTCTAATAACTGTTAAATGCACATGGTTTGAAGTTACACCTTCAGTCTATAAACAATAGCACTTTGATCACAGTGTGGGCCTCAAACACAGGTACACATTGTACACTTCTTTTCCTCTATGGCACACAAGCAAGAAGGGGGCACTGAAGAGTTAAGGTTTATAAAGACAAGGCTCTCAGGGTTATGTGTATGTGAGTGGAGGTAGTTATGTAGGTATAGTACTATTAGTGTTTATACAATACAGTTACATATACTTGTATAGCGAGGAAAGCAATATATAGCAATAGCGTGGCTGTAGCCACAGTGACGGGGGTGGGGGGGCATAAGTCAGTGCACTCTGAGTGATGGAAGGAAATTGCATCAGAAAGGACAGCCGGCATAAAACCTGTGCCAATTCAAATAGGCAGACTTGATGATCTGCTGTGATGACCACTAACAGAAGTGGCTGAAAGAAAGACAACATCATTAGTGAGGTCATAGTATCCCGAAATAAAGTAAAATCAGTGTAGATATTGTGCTGTTAATGTGTGTATATTGTACTATTGATCTAGACAAAATGGTCTTCATGTTGAAATTGTGCCATTACAAATACTATTATACACCAGTTAGTTCCAATGGAGGAATCTGATTGGAGGAGAGGAATTCCACAAGTGGTGATAATTGATGGTAACAGCACTGGGATGTTTAACTGTATGTATTACTCTGCATCCCATGTGTTCTACAATCGTTAATTAAACTAACTTGTTAGTGACTTGACATAATGGTCATTCAAAACCAGTCACGGATGTATTTTAGCAAGAAAATCAATCTGATAATGTAATGTCATTCTAAACACCACTTTGTCTACTTAATGACTGTTTCTAAGTCATTCCAAATTTCCTCCATGAGGTAGTTCCATGAGCTAGTGGTCGAGAAAGCTAACCAACTCAAGACTGAATCCCAAATCCCTCTGTAATCTCTAATTAAGGGTACTACATGGTATGTTGATCAAGTGGGTGTTCACCCTAGTGCACTAGCTTTCCATTTAAACCTATTTCAAAACCAGGTACTTAATGCTGCCACCTTCATGGTTCATTCTCCTTATCTTTTGGCTACATACAGTAGTACCGGTAAGAATTTAAAACTATTTTCACTGCTGTTAATTAAACTAGCGGTAAGTAACCTGCAGTCACTAGCTGTCGTCGCCAGCCCCACCAGTCGCGGTTAGTTAGTTGTGATTTGTAGTTAATCGCAAGATGCAGAAGAATTTGTTTTAATGGACAAGACAACTGATTAAATAAACAAACAAACAAACAAACAAACCATAATCTGTTGATAATAAATGGTATTTTTGGAACTGTTGTATAAAAGCAATATCACACTTGAGGTCATGCAGTTGTGCTGAATATCAGCACGTCTGTGATGCTTTCAGCACTCGGACTGCACACTTGTGCATCACAGCCATGCTCATATTCCGCACCACAGCACATCCTCTAGTGTGATATTGCTTAATTATATTGCATCCATTTATTCCAGCTGACATCGCTAACTGATGGTTGGCCTCAATGAGTTTGGTTTTGACACCACTAATTAGGCATGTTACATTGCTGAGGGATATTTGATCATTATTTATTTATTTGTTTATTTAATTTTACATAGAACATAGAGTAATTTGAAAATTTTATTACGAAGGTCACGAAAGCAAAGTTTAAAGGGAATACCGCCTATTTTCTATCCTAATATATGCAATTAAGAAATAACACCGCTGGATAATACCGCTTTATCCATCCTGTATACAGGGCCGCAGGGGGGCTGGAGCCTATCCCAAGAAAGATGGGGTACACCCTGGACGGGGTGCCAATCCATCGCTGGCCACACACTCACTCACACACTATGGGCACCACTGGAGCACCTGGAGGAAACCCACCAAGCACAGGGACATGCAAACTCCACACACACAAAACCCATCCAACTCCATACACACAGACCTGAGGCGGGAATCGAGCCTGGAGGTGCAAGGCCACAGTGTTAACCACTTATATACTGATAGTTTATTTATTTATTTATTTATTTATTTATTTTTGCTTGTTGTTGGTTCAGCTTTGATAGAAAAGGACAAATAAGACTGTGATTAGATTAGGTGATGATGATTATGATGAGGAGGAGACATGTCTCGGGAACTCTTTTAGCAGTAGGACCCAGAGGAAACATCATCTATCTGAAGTTGGACAAGTACACCTTTATGTGAGTGCACCAAATCAGGTAACGAAAAAAAAAAAAAGGCTACAAAGTGATTCTTCTAAGCTCCAGAAAACAAACCCCTTCCGCTTTGATCCTGTCAGTTCGCAGAAAACGCTTGACAGGAAAACACAATGGTTCCTGCTGTCAGACTGCTGAGGGCTGTATATAAGGATGGACAGGTAACGCGTCCTGGAATCTGTAGACTGAGGGGACACACTGAGGGGACAAGATGAGCGCGTCAGTAGCGGTGTACAGGAACATTTACACAGAGGACCGCTTCAGACAGACCTACGGCACGGAGGCCAAACCGCGCGAGCCTCTCCGCGAGCGCCTGTGCGCGCGCTGCCGCTGCTCGCCGCTCCGGTGCGCGCACCTGCTCGAGCGGCGGATGCCGATCTTCAACTGGCTGCCGAGATACAGACTCAGGAAATGGATCTTAGGAGACACAGTGGCGGGGCTGACAGTCGGGATTCTGCACATTCCACAAGGTAGGAATCTGCACCAGCTCCACCTGTGTCCCTGCTACTGTCCAATACTCATAGTTACACTCAAAGTTTTCCGTGTTAATTAACTTCTAAGGCCACTAATAGCCAATTAAGAGGTCGTCACGTGATGCTGAGACGCTCCTAATATTATGCACTGTATATATTTATTAGTATTATTTATATATTTTTTCTTCTAATTTTGCTTTGTTATTCTAGAGTTAGTACAAAAAACATTTCAGATTTTCAAGCATTATTATTCTACCACAAAAAAAGATAAAGTTAAAGAAAAATATTTGCCTGCCAGAAAGAAAAGCAGTACATTATATAGGCGACAACTTTTCACTTTTTGGATTTTGCATGCCAAAAAGAAGCAGTCGAAGTTCTTAGAAGAACTGTTGTTCTAAAGAAGGGTTGTTCTAAAGGGTGCTAGAGTAACTAATTTTCTTTAAAAACTGCACACATTGTACCTGAGACTAAAAGTTCCTCAAAGGGTAGTCACACCAAATACTGACTCTTTCATTATTTACTGTTTACTCAGCTTTAACTTTATATATATTTTTGTAGACATTCTTGTTCTACGGAATTTATCTGCATTTCTCCAGGACAGGATTTTGATTGATGAATAAATACAGTATGAAGTGCAGCTCATATGAATATGTAACTCTTTTCTCTTAAAGGTAATGAATTTTAAAGGTAAAGAAATTTACACCAGCTTAAAATGTGGTTCTGCAACTTTATAATACTCATTAAACAAAGTTACACTTTAAGTTTAATTAATTCTTAAGGCCACCAATAGCCAATTAAGATGTCTTCAGTCATCATGTGATGCTGGGACGCTTCTTACCTTATGCACTGTATATGTTTTATTAGTATTATTCCACCAATTCTGCTAAATAGTTTAAATTCAGGGTGACATGGTGACCTTTGAACCTCAAGGGTCCAGGTTCGATTTTCGCCTCGGATCTGTGTGCATGGAGTTTGCATGTTCTCACCGTGCTTGATGGGCTTCCTCTGGGTACTCTGGTTTTCTTCTACAGTCCAAAAACATGCAGGTTAGGCTAATTGGTGTTTCCAAATTTCCCATAGTGTGCGTGAATGACAGTTGGACGTTGAGCTAGAAACCCCGACCCCTGCCACAGAAATGACAGATATGTCTGAGGGGTGGAGAGTATCCATCATCCGATGTGTCAGATGTTACGTGAACGAACGAAAATACCAAAAAATCTACAGTATCCATGCATAGTGTGCATCAGTGTGTGTACTGTATGTGTGTGTGCCTTGCGATGGATTGGCACCCCATCCAGGGTGTACCCCACCTTGTATCCTAAATCTCCTTGGATAGGCTCTAGGCCCCCTACAATGCTCCATACAGGATAAAGCGGTAAAGATGAGGAGTGAGTGAGTCAGAGATACTTGGCATGTATCTGTATTCTGTACCATGTATTTTAACTGTGAAAAATATCTACTGACCTCCATTTGACCATATTTCTTTCTTGAACTTGATCCTGTTCAGCTATTTAAACATTAAGGACATTTAACTATGTGTAATAACATTCTAACTATTTATTAAAGCAATAACTGACTACCTTAAGGCCACACTGACATTATTTATAGGCTTGTTTTTATTTATAGGCTGACCCATAACATTTGGTAATAACACAAAAAATCTAAAATAACTACACTTTAGTTATTTAATACTTTAATAGTGGTAGACTGTACTTATGTAACGTACACATACACACACAAAAAAAAAAATTAGAGACTGCATTGTTTTATTTCATGGACCCCTGTTTAAAATCTCTTGCTTTAATATACGCTATTCTATATGATTGCTAATAGACGGAAGGCATCTGTACAAGTTGTTCAATATATGGAAGAAAACCATGCTGATCAAAATTACTTTTAATTTGCCACAATGCAAAGTTGTCTTTAAAAAAATCTGTAAACGTCAGGTGAATTTTAGCACTACTCACTTATGTGGTTTTGTGTACCAGGTATGGCTTTTGCATTATTGACATCAGTGGCTCCGATCTACGGCCTGTACACATCGTTCTTCCCAGTAGTACTCTACATGCTGTTCGGGACGGGGCGTCATGTCTCTACAGGTAAAAAAAAAAAAAAACTTTCAATGTTCAGTAGTAGAGGTCTAGACATTCCTTAGGAACCGTCTCTTTGGTAACTCATTAGTTATGGTGTTACTGTAGTGCAGTGTGTCAACCTGCAAAGTTTGGATGTAAGTTTGGCATTATAGAACAATACTGAAGATTTTCAAAACTATGAAATAATACATATGCCATTAGGTCATTAAGTGACAACGTCAACAACAGCAGTCAGTTGTTATTGTAAGTATAAAGGTCAGCTGCTCTAGAACAGTTCTTGCAAAAACAGAATCGTCAAGTGCTATTGCAAAACTCATCAAGCACCATGATGAAAAAGTTCATTTAGACTTACCAGCCTCAAGAATGAACAGCACCAATTAACAGCACCACAGATTAGCACCGTTATGAAGGCTTTACAAAGCACAAGTAGGAAACACTTCTCAACATTAACTGTTAAAATGAGATTATTGCATATTTTGGATGAGTTCAAGAAATAAAAATCAGGAAAGACCATGAAATTAGAAGGCGTGTCCAAACTTTGGTCTGGTTGTGTATAAATGTCTACAGTGTATGCAAAAATCAAGAAAAGAAACAAGAGCTTATAAAACTGATTTGGGGGTCTGAGGATCCCCTATATCACCCAGACACTGCTTGCAGTGCCGGTCCCAGGTCTGGATAAAATGGGAGGACATCCGGTGTAAAACCTGCGCCGAGTTGTTTGTGGCGATCTCTTGACAGGAGCAGTCAAAAGAAATTGCATTATTATAAAAGTAGTTCAAAAAAATTTCTGATTTTCAAGCATTAGTATTCTAAAAGTTAAAGAAAAAAAATGTATGTGAGAAAAGAAAGCAGCACATTATATACTGTAAGTGACTACTTTTTAGATGAAAAAAACAACAACAAAAAACAAAAAGGAAGTTGCTGGATTTCGCATGCAAAAGTCAGATTATTCAGAATAACTGTGTGTTAAAGGATGCTTAGTACAACATAGTAACTAATATCCTTATAAAACTGCAGAAATCATACCTGAGACTAAAGGGTGATCAAAGCGTCGTCACACCTTAATGAATTCTGTCATTAAAGCTATTCAAAGTTTAAATTTGTGTTTGTTATACATAAAATATCTTTCCAAGATGCAGTATATTCATCTGTCCTTCCTGTGTATTGTATGTATTTCTCCCTGTTTATACTCACTTTTAGTGTTGCTCTGTACAGGTACTTTTGCAGTAGTGAGTCTGATGACCGGCACGGTGGTGGAGCAGCTGGTGCCGACTCCTCCTGATCTGAACTGCAGTAGTCCAGAACTAACAGAACTCGAGAATCAGAGGATCGGAGTGGCTTCGGCCATAGCATTCCTGTCAGGAGTGATGATGGTCAGAAAATATCTGATATATATACTGTATCTGATAATATATCTGACAATATTTCATACAAGATGTGGCCGCGATGTTATGCACGTTGAATTTAAGTGCACACTCATAAGCGCGTTATAAAATGTACATCATCTGTTGAATTTTAAAATTAACTAAATTTTTTACGTGTCACCGTCAAGTGGCGGAATGAAGGTGTGAGATTGTATTTATTAAGTAAAGTTAATCAAGTGCACTCTCATAAGTGAGTATTACAAAACGTTCAGTGCCATCTGTTGAATTTTGAGATGAACTAATGATTATTTTTTTATATAAAGGCATTATCTTTTGAAATTTCAAATAAGTATATTTTCTCTTCCATTGGGCCCGACTGCGATGAAACCAAGTTCGATCCAACACGCCTGTGAAAAACCCATAAAAATTTGTTCAGTAGTTTTTATATGATGCATGCACAAACAAACAAACAGATTAAGGCCTTGGACTACAGTTCGGAAGTTCCAAGGTTCAAATCCCACGACTGCCAAATTGTCCCTGTTGGTCCCTCGAGGGCCCTTAACCCTCAATTGCTTACATGTATAGTGAAATACAAATGTAAGTCGCTCTGGATAAGGGTGTCTCCTAAACATAAGATGTATGGCACATGTATTAAAAGCTGAATTGTGTATTATGTTTGTTCTTTGCTAAGCATGATTCTGTTATGGAATGCTCATGGCTCTTGTTTTTATGGCTTTCGTTTCCAGCTTTGTATGTTTGGCTTGCAGTTGGGTTTCCTCTCCACATACCTATCAGAGCCCATTGTTAAGGCATTCACCAGCGCCGCTGCATTTCATGTGACTGTCTCTCAGCTGCAGAACATGCTGGGATTGAGGCTTCCTCGCCACACGGGCGCGTTTTCTCTCTTCAAGGTTTGTGAGAGGCAGTGAAGTGTGTCGAGTTATTACAATACTTGTTATCAGTAATGGCAGGTGGTGATATTAAATATTAGGGAGGGCTAAAAGTTAATATATTGATCGGTCAGAATGAAATCATGTATCATGACGTTTCGTCAGTAGTGGAATCATAATAAAAAATTTTTTATCAAGTCCGTAATACTGTTTTGGGTTCGTTCTGTTTCCTCTGAATACCAAATAGGGTAAACCCAAAGACAAAAATTTACTAATCTTGCCAGGCTGTCATCTGTTCTGACTGATCAATGTGTCCCTGGGCCTGTTTTAGCAGCTTTATTTATAGCAGCTTTTCTGCGTTGTAGAAAAAGAAATAAGAAAAGAAAATTTTGAGCTGAGTAAATTTATTCCAGTTTTTGACTTGATGACAAAATATGTTTACACATGAGTAACTCACTCTCTCCCACAGACGCTGGCCTCGGTGATGGAGAACTTGCCCCACACTAACCTTGCCGAGCTCTTTATCTCGCTGCTCTGCCTAGCCGTGCTCGTTCCCATTAAGGAAGTGAACACACGATTTCGTCAGCGTCTGCGCACTCCCATTCCAGTCGAGATCCTCACTGTACGCCATCTGATGAACTTTAAAACAACAGTCTACAATATATTAAAATTAAAAATGACTACAAGTATGTAAAACTTAGATTTTATTTGTTCAGTGCTTTATTCTGTTTCTCCGCAGGTGATAATTGCTACAGGTGTAGCTTACGCCTCATCTCTGGATTCCAGATATGATGTCCAGATAGTGGGTCAGATTCCTGCAGGGTAACAATTAATCCTGATTTTGCCTATTATCTTCAACTTCCTATTACACCTGAGTATTTATTGTATGATAAATAATAGGTTACATTGTTTTAAATTGAAAACCAGGCCTAACAAATTCCTTGGCGCTGGTTCTGTTTTGTAGGTTCCCTCGTCCTCGTCTGCCCGCTCTGCACACAGTGCCAGACATAGCTGGCGATACAGTTGCTATCACATTCGTAGGCTATGCCGTGTCTGTGTCGCTTGCAATGATATACGCCGATAAGCATGGCTATTCTATTCATCCTAATCAGGTAAAGCTATATTAATATCTGAAATACATTGCCTGGCCAAAGCTAAGTTTTTCATTCAGTCACATTACAGCTACACAACGTGGTGGCCAATTCATTTGTGAAAATGCTTCCTCATGCTCCCAGATCCACTCGTTCACAATGTGAGTCTTGCAGGGAAGTGAGTCGTGCCATCAGGGAAGAAAAACTCCATAGATGCGATAACCTGGTCATTCATTACGTTCGGGTCATCAGCTGACTCAAGTTTATTGTCCCATAACATTGCTGAGCCTAGACCAGACCAACTCATAACGCTCCCTCCTTGTACTTGTGTGCTATGCATGATGGGTATATCGCTTCATCTGTTACCTTTATAAGGTCAATCTGGAATTATCGGACCACATGACCTTTTTCCATTGCTCAAAAGTCTAATCTTTATGCTCTCTAGCAAATTCAAGCCTTTACTTCTTTTTTTTTTTTTTCTAACAAGTGTTTTTTTCATGGCCATGCAACTGTTTAGTCCCAATCCTTTGAGTTCTCATCACACTGTGTGTGTAATGCTCTTACTTTTACTATTAAACGTAGCTAAAGTATATTTTTAAAGTTTTTTTTTACCATGCAACTTGACAAGTGTAATCGCTATTCATAATTTTTTCCTAACACATTTCATCCACAAAGTTGACGGTTTAATACAGTTTTTCCATGATTTTGATAAAGACCCAGTTTAAATAATAACTCAGTTCCAGCAGTTCTACTAAAATCTCTTTAGTTGTTTTCTTTGCTTGACGCAGCACAATAATTTGACCTTTCTAAAATGGTGACTTTTTTGTTGTTGTTGTTGTTGTTGTTTTGGCCAGGCAGTGTATAATATTATATTATAGAGTGTTACATACAGTATAATGTAATACAGAAACACTGTATTCATGATTTGAATGACTGCATTTAATCAGTTAACACCAGGTCTGTGTCTTTCTACTATATTTCCTATTTGGTAAGACCATAGCACAACCTCTTTAGATTATAAAGGTGTAAACATTTGTGCCTTAGTAAGTGGAGTAATGTCAAGAATAACAAATGTCACTTGTTTTCTATTTCTTTCTTATTAAGGCGCCACGGAGGGTCTGTGTGAAACGGCATTTCAATACAATGTATACTGTGTATATTGTTGTATTGACAATAAACCTCTCTTGAATCTTGAATCTTGAATAACATTTGCAAATCAGAGTAATAATCAGAATAACACAAGATTTGTATAATGTGCACAATTTAAACAGAAATGTATACAGTATATGTATACAGTTAATGTATAATTACAGTATATTTTCTATCATTAAATACCCTCTATTTGAAATACGGAATAGTAATATTTATTACTCCAATCATGAATGGATCTAATTGTTTTAAGGTTTAGATGCATGGTATAAATACAGGGCCAATGCAGAATCTTCTTTTTCTTACAGGAATTATTGGCACATGGCATTTCCAACACTGTATCTTCCCTGTTCACCTGCTTTCCCAGTTCAGCTACACTGGCCACCACTAACATTTTGGAAAGCGCTGGTGGTTACACACAGGTACCCAGTAAGCCCATACACCACAGACATATCAGACTGCTCGTCTCTATTTAATTTTTTCCCATACAGATGATTTGTGACTGGTCTGTAAGCTTGCTGCTTTGTTTAATTTGCTATGTAGCTCTCAGGTTTGTTCACAAGTCTGGTGGTCCTGATTGTGCTGCTGCTCATCGGGCCTCTTTTCCACTTTTTGCCCAAGGTGAGTTGTGGCTTAAGGCTACAAAAACGTGCAAAGTGCAAGTGTTAAACAAACAAAAACAGTTTAGGTGTCAAACCACCACAAATGAACAGGAGCGCTTTGGTGCACATTCGTATAGTGGAACTGTTCTTCCATATATTGATGTTTTCGGTGACAGTCAGGAGCAACTATCAGTGAAGGGCATAAAATATGATTAACGTTATTTGCGTCCTCATCAACCCATGTAGTGAGCCAGTGTACCCAGCAGACAGGGGAGGGGTCATACTGGAAGAGTCCACTACCATCTGGTTAGAAATGTTACGTCGTAGTTATCACGTTACGTCTATTACGAATATTAATCTGAATAACTTTGGATTGATTGCAGTAATATTTTCCTCTAGTAAATGTAATCTTTTGTGACTAGAATATATATATGTTTGGAAAGTAACAGTTTTTATAATTTTGCCCCTGTATACCAGTACATTAGATTTAAAATGAAGGGTTGACTTTGTGGCATTCAATTTTTTTGCTTGTAATTCAATAGGAGTTAATTAATATGTTAAACATACTGTATAATGCAGTGGTGGACAAAAGTGAAATTCAATGTTTTAATGACATAATTGTTTTTATACATATAATGACAATGAAGATAATAAGAATAATTTATTAATTTATGCGATAAAATTGTTATACAACAATATTGTATAATATTTAGTATGAAGTCCTTAAACTTCATATTTCATACTTCAGAAACTGCTGGATCCGCCTGCACATGGTGTCTTCAGTACTGTGGTGTCAATCGCTCAATGCATGCCTGCTTGTTCAATTCCTGAAGTTTACATACAGAAATTTGCCACAGAAGTTTGTAATTCACTTCATAATAAAAATTTTTTTTTTTTTTTTTTACATAGTTTTAGCAATTTTTGTGCAGAGGTGGACATTCTGTAAAAGTAAAAGTCCTGCCACATATTTCCTCCATCCATAAACCAAAGCAGCTAATGTTAAAAAGCACAACCAGATAGGCTTGAATAAATTAGAGGCATCATCTGTTTTGTGCACAAGAAGAACCATAATACATGATGTACTGTATGTTGTCTTAATACTTTTGGTCATGACTGTATGCCTACAATACAGTCACATCTTGATTGCTTCTTTTTAAATCCATTGTGATGGTGCACAGAGGCAGAATTATGAAAATGATGTCATTGACCAAATATGTATGGACTTAAGGGTTTATAACAATTTTTAGTTCATGAGGTCATAGGCTTAGCTTAGTGTTTGATGAAAAGACTTAAATTGATAACTTGTACCTTTTATCTTTTTCCTTATGAGCATTCCATGCGCTTATCTTATGGTGGGACACATCAGGTCAGAACACCCTGATACAGAATATACTCACAAATATGAAAAAGAAATAACATAAAGAAAATAAAACCGATTTTAAGCCTAAAAGAAATTAGAAGGAAAATAAAATAACTCCTCATTAGTTGGAAAAGACAATCTATTGCAAAATGGAGCCAAAAGTTTTATGGAGCCCTTTAATTTGTGACAGCAGTGTTGTCTCTCTGTGTCTCTGTCCAGGCCGTCCTGGCGTGTATAAATGTGACCAGCTTGCGGCAAATGTTCTTGCAGTTTCACGACCTGCCGGATCTGTGGAGGGTCAGCCGGATCGACTTTGTAAGATTTGCATCAACAGGACACTTTGATTCGAATACACCTACAGAATATGTATATATGAAATTTTGAAACATTTATGTGTGTGTGTGTGTGTGTGTGCAGGTGGTGTGGCTGGTGACCTGGCTTTCAGTGGTTGTCCTTAATGTGGATTTGGGTCTGGCTATTGGGGTTGTTTTCTCCATGATGACGGTCGTTTGCCGTACACAGAGGTGAATCAAGTTTGCTACGATACTAGAAACCTCCTTTTGTTAATTTCTGTAAGAAATCATCAGGAAGAATCATGTCAGTCAGTCTGTACTATTCATAACAAAGTTATTATTTCCATAAGAATTGGAAGACAAACTGTGGGATTTTGCTATGAAATGTATCCGTCATGGCATCAGTGGGTGACCGCATTAGCTCTCCAACTAGAGCAGCCCCAGGGAAAGCAAATATTGAGCACATGCAGTAACACAGCCAATGTAATAAGAAGCGTTCTTTCCAATATTTGTGCATTTATCAGATTCAATAATTGTGTTAACTGAATTTTTTTTTTTTTTTTTTTTTACTTATGCATGCCAAAGCTCAGAAGCAGTCTGGGAAAAACTCTGAATTAATATGCAGTGCAAACCACATTTTTCATATCACATGAACCATAATGAGATGAAGTAAAGACATAAATATATTACAATCACGCCTTTATTAATCTCTGTTCCTCCAGAGCTAACTGCTCGGTGTTGGGACGAGCCTCCAATACAGAAATCTACCGACCCATCAACAATCACAATAAGGTAATTTAACTTAAATTAATTAAAAACTAAGCAAACAGCATGGCACAAGGTTTGTGAAGCAATGTAAATTAGGTCAGGTGATATGTAAGCAATAAAATATGATGGGCATGCTGTTATGGGAAAATAATCAACAATCATTCATCAATGTCTCCAGAAGTGTTTTATTCCTTTTGTACTATAATAAGTTGATTAGTTTATAGATATATTTATTGTTAGTAAACTTGTCTTGAATTTAATAGCACAGAAACTCATCGAATTATGTGGAGTGTCTGCCATGAAAGTCTCTGTGAAGTTTTCTATACAAACCATACCATATTAAGACAAAGACATACAGTCCTGTGGAAAGTCTTAAGCCACCCATTATTTGTCTTCCTATTTTGCTTCCAAAGAAGCTTGTCATTCTCCAAGCTTCCTAAAGGTTTTTGGTCCTCATTCTCAGTCCAGTCCCTGTACCTGAGCAGTTTCAGAGAAACGTCTTTTGTTTGTTAAGCCACACAGTGACCTGTGAATCATTCAAGCATAAAAAACAACAACGTACAGCATGGAACCAGTGAGGAACAGGTGTAGATGATGACAGATGATCAGGCCGGTGATTAGTATACCGGTGATGCCGAATGCCGAGTGCTTGGAACAGACGAGAGGGGAAATGAGGTCGCTGCTGAGGTTGTTACATTAACTTAAAATGATTTAATTTAACTTAATATGAAAAATAAAAATTAAGGAACATTTTTGATTAATCAGATAAATAATTCTAAAGCACTATGTATAATATAATATAATATAATATAATATAATATAATATAATATAATATATAATATAATATAATAAATTGTGATAAATTATGTCACAGTACAGTACACTTCTTTTTTTAATTATCAGCAGTATTTATTCCACAAAGACTCCACTGAAATCTGATTGGACGTGTTGTTTTTAATTTTCTAAATTATTAATATATAATTTGAGGTTTTGCATCCAAATCCAATGGCGAAAACAGCACCACTATTGGTCATAAGTCCAATGTCTTTACTCTTATTCATCTATGTTTGGTTGCTTCTTTTGTGAATCCTGTGAGTTAAACTGTCAAAGCAGTTCATTCTTATGTCACTGTTTTTTGTTTTTTGTGCTCATGTAAACATCCTTAGTTACTAATCAGTTTTTTTTTTTTTTTTCCACCTTAGTGCTATGAAGTCCCTGGCATGAAAATACTGACCTATAACGGACCCATCTACTATGGCAACCGCAGTTTCTTTAAGGCAGATGTGACCCAGCTGCTCGGTCTCACACCTGAACGTATCCGTAGCTGTGAGAAGGCCAGGAAGGCGCTAGAAAAGCGGCATCAAGAGTCCATTAACACTGTGGTTAGTTACAAGTCACAGCTTTTATTTAAATGAACACATACATAACCGCTTCGAAACAACACATAAGCATGAAACTAAACATAACGTTCACCATTACACAAAAAATGTGTTTTAATTATTTTTAGGACCGCGGATTAGCGAACACCTCATTTTCCTCAGACAATGACCTCTTCAATTCAGGTATTTAATCCTGATCAAGAAAATACTAGGCTTTGATGCAAACTTTGTCTTTGTTTCTGATGCTTATACTGCATATATTTTTTATTTAAATTCCTGCAGAAATAGTAGAGACTGAAGTCCAGACCGTATTAATTGATTGCAGCAGTGTGATTTTCATGGATGTTGCAGGAGCCAAGCTCTTCATACAGGTACACCGACTGACTCTGACTCGTTTAGATTTTTCATTATCAATGTTGAATTAAACTATGAGGGCGTTCAAGTCAAACCAGGACTTTTGAGTGTGCAGAACACAGTTAGAAGGGTAAAAACTCCCTTTATTTCTCTGTATAATCCCCTGCTACACTAATGCACTTATCCCAGGGTTTCACTAGTGCTTGGATATCAACATGGGAGAAAGTTTTCTCAATACACTGAAGCCATGATCCGACTGCCTGCTTCATGTTTCCCAGAAACGCCTTAAATGACCCAAACATTTGGAAATGGCTTGGAGCGAGGTCAGGACTGTACAGGGATGTGGCAATAACTCCTGTGCAAGATCCTGTAATGTGCAAGTGGTGTTCGTGAATGATTGTGTGTACAGTTCCCAAAGACATGCTTATGACCCATGAAAATACATAAGCTGGCAACAAGTCTTTTTTGTCGATTTTCATGGATCAGGCGTTCCACTTGCACAGGAACGTTTACAGGAACGACCGCAGTGGGCTCTGAGACATTTTGTAAATGTCAATCGATTTTACTCCTTAATTCATGAGAAATTTCCAGGATTGACTTGAATGTCACTTAATATGAGTGTATCTTTCTCATGATGTACTGTACATTGTTGTCATACTGTATGTATATTATTGTTTGTTATAGATGTGTATCGATTGTCAGAAGATGGGATTGCGGATATTCTTGGCCAACTGTAATGGTATGTTTTCGTATGTGTTTTTTAATGTACGGTATTTGTTTTATAATCATCAGGTTCCATGTATTGAGGAAAAAAAAAAAAACCCAGCCCACTAATTCAGTATGTGTTAAGTAGGAAATAAAACCCAACAGTGCATACTAATATAAATGAAAAAAGTGAGTTAATTTAATAATAAAGTTGATTATGTCTAAGTATATGATTTCAATAATTAAATAACGTACAACACATCATTTTGGATTCAAAATGGATAATCTACAATTTATTTGATTTATTCTATTTAATCAACAGTTTCTGGGGTATAATTATAAACAATAAACCAAATGGTACCAAAGCAGATTAATTTTGTATATTTACAGAGAGCGTGCTGGAGATACTTACAGCAAGTGACCTGATGAGTTACATGAACCCGCAGCACATCTTCGTCACAGTCCACGATGCAGTCGTTTACATCCAACAGCAAAAGGTATAGTGATCTGTACTTCGGAAGTTGTATCCATGCAAAAAAATTAAATAATTTCGTTTACTGTAAAGTGACTTTATAGTAACTGTCGTTGATGTTTCGTTCACAGGAGAAGCCTGGTTCAGAAAACAAAATGATTTGGGTGTGAATATCCAAGAGCACCAGAAAATACACACCTACTTCAGTTTCAACACTGGGAATAAACACCTGATACCAAAAATCTTTTTTTTATGGAAAGAATAAAGTAATTCTTGGTAATTCTTTACCATTACATATCTGTAGTGGAGTCAGTGTATTCAGAGCGGCCCATGTGTCACTTCGATCACTGTGGTAGATAATAGTGATGGGAAGTTTTACCGACTTGGATCTTTGAGTCTCGTTAAGCAAAATGAACAAATCTTTTTTCGAGCCATTTCGTTCATTTTAGCAAAATGTAATAAAGATTTTACATGTTAATTCCCTAACATGTACTACTACTGTACTTATGCAAAAGTTGATCACACAACAAACAAGATAAAAATATAATGTTATAAGAAAAAGAAAGATTAATTTATTTACCTGGGTCTTTAGTCTATGATTAGTACACCTCATCTCTCTTGTGACCATTCCCGGGTTTGAGTAGCTCGTTCATCACCTTTCGAGTCTTTGGGTTGTCAAGTCATGAACGAACGACTCAAAAAACACGAAGACTCGAAAGACGAACAAATCGATTCTCTTTGCGGCTCAGACTGCATTGGTTAAGTCTGGTGCTGTCACGCGATGAACGAACGACTCGGGAAAACCGAAGATTCGAAACAGATGAACTAATTCCTGTACAGAGCCTGCGATATTCCACATGAGCGACTGAACCAAGCATTCCCAGTGACGACTCACTTAAGATCCGTTTAGAATGAACGAATCGTTTATGAACGACCCATCACTAGTAGCTAATCAAATGTGCACTATTGCTGTAAGTCTTATGAAGCACACACAATTACAGTACTGTACATACTCGTATGTCTTAAAGGTTCAAGTGCTCAAAAATATGTACATATACACAAGTACTCTTTCTCTTTCTATTAGTCTGTGCCTTTATTTTCCATAAACCTTTGTACTGTATGTAGAGGTTTATGGGAATATCTGTAATTAAGCCACTTTTATTTGATTATTATGTCATTTTTAGTATATTTGTATACTGCAAAACCTGTGACCATTCCTTAGAAATATTTATTTATGTCTATTTCCAGTATGATTTGTAATTGATTATAATTTTTTTTATGATCTCTCATAAAGGAGGATGCACTGAATGGCTAAAATGTATTTTTAATACAGTTGTCTGGTATGTGTGTTTCATTGAAACTAAGAAACTGTACAAAAACTTGACCCATGGATGATTTTTTTCATATTCATTTGAATTCATTAAATGAAAGAAATATAAACAAATGTTTTACTGCGACAGGCAGAAAAGTGCCTAAAATGCAATTCAAAAATTGAATTGTAACAACTTCAGCAGCGACCTCATTTCCCCTCTCGTCTGTTCCAACCACTCAGCATTCAGCATCACCAGGATACTAATCACCAGCCCGATCATCTGTCATCATCTGCACCTGTTTCTCACTGGTTCATGCCTCAAGTTTGATTTGTTTTTATGCTTGAATGATTCATAGGTCACAAAATCATTCCTCTGAATCTGGTTAGGTAAAAAGACTGGACTGAAAATGAGAGCTACAAAGTCATACACCAACCCTGGAGAACTGTTTAAGACTACATTAAAATACAAGAATGTCTGGCACTTTGCAAGCAAAATATGAAGAAACGTGGGGAGGCTCAAAACTTTTGCACAGTACTGTATATGGAATTTTCATAAATGAGTATCAGGCCTGTGCAATACAAATGTACTCGGCAAAAAAGTTTCAGAAGGGTCAAATTATTAAGATTGGATGGCCTGGATTAAGAACTGTCTTAAGAACACATTATTAAAATATGATCGTTTAAATGCATTGCAAAGTTGATTCCATAAAAAAATTACTATTTTTTTTTATTTGTATGCAGGTGGCACGGTGGCTTAGTGGTTAGCACTGTTCTCTTGCACATTCTAGGTCCGGGTTCGATTCTCGCCTGTGTCTGTGTGCATGTTCTCCCCGAGCTTGGTGGGTTTCCTCCGGGTACTCCGGTTTTCTCCCACAATCTAAAAACATGCAGATTAGATTAATTGGCATTCCCAAATTTGACCGTAGTGTGCGAATGAGCAGGTGACTGTGAGTGTAAATAGATTTGGCACCCCGCCTTGTGCCCCAAGTCTCCTGGGATAGGCTTCAGCCCCATGTGACCCTATGCGGTATAGTTGATGAGTGAGTGAGTATCCGTATGCTCATAGTGTTTTGCTCAGTTAATGCCAGTGCAGTGCACATGTAGCACTTCAGACACAGAGATGATACACTGCCCTCTGCTGGTTGATTACCGTTAACACGGACTTACTATTCAGTGCCTAATCACTAACCTGCACCTTTGACCTGATTAAAATCAACACAAAGACACAAAATGAATGATTTTCCTGTTGGATTCCCATATTTCACAGAACTCTCCAGACAATGAAGGTTTTACGTTTAAAAGCTAACAGAGTAGTTTACTAATTGACATGAATTAATGTAGATTATATCAGATAATTTGTGATATAAAACTGTAGCTGCTCAGCTGCACCTAAATCTGACACAATGCCTAGACATGAACACGGCACCTTTACTAACACATGACGTTTTAGGAAAGGTTGGCTTACAAAATATACAGTACCTAGGAGTAATATTTAAATTACGAAACACTAAGATTTTGCTATTCTGATCATGCGTTATATCTTAAACATTTTATTGTATCGAAATGAATCATACTTGTAACGTTCCCTGATCCCTGGTCACACTGCTTTTTAGTATCATTGTAATGTTAACGGATGAAACAGTGACAGAATGCAGAATTTTCTAAATTGGCATGAAAGCATGAAAGGGGTTGTGTGAAATTTTATTTGCTTAAAACAAGAAGTATACACTGCCCCTAATAAATATTGGCACTCTTCATAAAAATGAGCTGCAGTTGTTGTGTAAAGTAAATGCAATTTATTAAAATAAATGCAAACAACTTGCAATTGACATCCAAACCAGTTTGTTGCCATTAAGCTTATGCTGATTTCCTTGTGAGGTTGCACACAAATACAGGAGGTTTCCATGTGTAAAAGGAAAGAGCTATTCACCTCCACAAATTAGTCATTTGAATTAAAGATACACAAGCAGTTCAGGAAATCTGCCAGAAAACAGAACCATGACCACACACTCTCCATACACCAAGGAAGACGATTGACTTTCATGTCTGATTCAAATTATATCCAGATATAATGTACTGTGTTCGAGACCACCGTTTCATGTGGATTTGAGCAGGACATGCTGATTCGTCCCTGGGCATATTACAGAGTGTTGACGTCACTCATACATAATGGACTTCGACAGATCTGTATAGTGTAGGCTGCCTGGAATCCACCAGTTCTACTGTACATTGCACTAGTTTCTAAAAACAAATGGAATGATTTCCAAGAGAAATTGGGTGAATAAAAGACAACTGTACAGGAAAAAAATGTCTCCACCAATGAATTTAAAAGCAACCATCCATCTCGTGGAAAATGCATGAACATTTCAACCTTTTTTTTTTAAATGACTGAAGGATGGAAAGGGTTAATATTTTGATTTTAATCAATTCGGTTAAGGGGTGCAAGGCAATGAAGTGCATTTACTTTGTTACTGTACTTAAGTAAATATATCACATATGTACTTTACTTTTATTAGTGGATACGTTTGACTTTTTTTACTACATCTTTTAAAAAATACATGTACTTCTACTTCACTACATTTCATTGCTTGTCATTGTGTTACGTACATAACCAAAGTGGCAGGAAGGATTTGAATCTGTAGTATTTAAATAAATCTGTAGTATGTAAATAGTATTTAAATAAATGCCACATGTTGACTATAACGCATAATTGAATGATTTGTTTTTCTTCCGTGAAATGTTTAATCATGAAGTAGCTGTTTTAAATCAGAAGTCCAGATCATTGCATACAGCGACGGAGATCAGCACTTTTAGAACATTAAAAGAGAGAGATTATTTATTTATTTATCTTTTTTTTTTTTTTTTGTGACTGCAATGCGCTTCTGCAGCTAAGCACTTTTGATACTTAAATAAAATTGTAGGTAAGTATTTTTGTACTTTGGATCCAGTAAAAATGGAGGACTTTGACTTTTACTTCAGTATTATTTTAACTAGGGTATCTCTTCTTTTAAGTACAGGATTTGTGTACTTTGTCTGTCTGTCTCATTGCTTAATCCTACTTTATACAGTGGCTTGCAAAAGTATTCGGCCCCCTTGAACTTTTCCACATTTTGTCACATTACAGCCACAAACATG
>JAQQZT010000015.1:6368317-6379775 GCA_030068275.1 Clarias platycephalus | reverse complement strand
TTTAATCCCTCTCGCGACCCCTTGAAATTATTCCGCGACCCCAAGAGGGGTCCCGACCCCCAGTTTGGGAACCACTGAACTAGACGAGCTTGAGTTACCTCTGATATCAACATTTTTCTTTTCCACTAAGATTTGCTTTTTGTTTTTTCCAAGAATCCCATTCAGTTAATTTGGATAGAATTATAATTTGAGGGCAAAAGAAGCATGTATTAGATCACGCAGACAATGGCTATAAAGAGAACATAATTGCTCATACTATTTCAAACTAGAAAGGTACCATGCTAAAACAAACTCTATCAATCAGTTAAACATTAATGAAACTATAACAGATGACCCCAAGTGTATATCTGACTTTCGTTGCTCATTTTTATAAACAATTACAGTGGAACCTCGGAACTGATTTGCGAGCCTTCAGCAAGACAAGCAAAATTTAAAAATAAATTTTGACTTGAAAAAACGAGTGAGTCTTTATATACGAGTACCAAGTATCATCGAGTATCATGTGACACGCATGTGCTTCTTGTTTTGACGCTGATCGTTACGTGATCACAACTGAGCCAATGTTTCTTCTCTCTCGCATGCTGAGGAATTGTGGGTAATCGTCTCCCATGCTCGGCCTCAGTGCGCGTGTGGCACTCGTATACTGTAGTCAACATCATAGTTGTTAGTTCTGCTTATAATATGCGACTCTGGGCTTCTCTGCGCTTGAAAATATTCCTGGTCGCGGGTTACATTTTTTTGGTTTTCTATTTTGCTTAATAGAAAAATCTGACAAGCGACTTTGATTTTTACATTTATGGTCTCCTTTTCCCCAAATACATTTTTTTGACGCTGTCGACACAGCCTCACACTAATCAGCACTATAACGCCCTCCCACACACCCCATTCTGCTTCCTGTACATAACCTACGGAGGTTTTGCGATGTCCAGTAGAAAACGAACGAATCACTCTCTGAGACACTCTTCTGAGTCATGTTAAAGACTTGCTCAAAAAGAACGAATCGTTCATGAACTACGCACCACGAGTGTGTGCGCACGATTGGTTGAGTGAGAGTCTCTATTGGTAAACTGGTGTTTGGTAAACACGGGTGTGTCTGAAAGTCGTCCTACACAAGTGTTTTTATATACAAGACACTTTTTGAACAAGACTTCTGGAAAGAATCATGCTTGCAATCCAAGGTTCCACTGTATATACACCAGAATATTCTGAGATAGATACTTTAGTATTCTTAAACTTGTTACAACAAACCCCTCATCAGAAAAATCCCTTTGTGATCTCCTATTGTTATTAACAGATATTATCGGTTGCATAGATGCCTTAAAGATAACAAATCTCCTGGGACAGACAGCCTAACCTCTGATTTTTTCCCCCCCAGCAGATGGCACCCTTCTTATTGGCAGATGACACAGCCCTTTTCCTAAAGAATAGCTCTCAGATTCCTGTAGCTATTAAAGTGTTGGAGATATTCACCAAAGCATCTGGTCTCCCATTAAATCTGAAGAAATGTGATTGTTAGCTATTAAAAACTGTGATGTAGATTCTATTTTCAGCATTCCTGTAAAAAACACTCACCTACTTAGGAGTGGTTATAGACAAAGATGAAAAGCAGAGATGTTTAAAAAAAAGTTTAAACAAAATTTAATCTGTGGCTACTAAGAGACAGAGAGGTCTACTTTCAAAAGCTGAGGGCATTTCTAGATTAACATATACTGCACTGTCTTCACATGTAAATTCCCAAATACTCAAAATGGTAGATAAGATACTGTTTAAATTTATGTGGAGAAACCAAACTCATTATTTGAAGATATTTGATATGATGGATGAGTACAGTGATGGTGGCCTCAACTTTTTGGACTTTACAACCTTGAATTACACCTTTAAGAATATTTGGATCAGATGTTTTATCAAGTGTTCAACTTCATTATGGAATTTCATTCTCATTACATTTTCTCTCTTGTAGGTGGTCTAATTTATTATTATTATTATTTTTTTACTGTTATGCCATTATAATATTGATAAAATCCCAGTTAAACCTCCATTTTTTAACAAACAAATGCTCCTGGCTTGGTCTTTAATTTATAAGCACAACTTTATTCCTCATAGATTTTTATCTGGAACAACAGGCATTTATTAGCCAAAAACAAAACCTATTACTGTCAACGGTGGTTTGATAATAATATTCTTTTTAATCAAAATGGTCAGCTTTACAATTATAGTGAATTTATCCAGCACTACGGTGCTCCTGTTTCTCCAAAGGAGTTTTCAATAGTTTTTGATGTCATTCCAGCACCCTTCATGCCCCAAGGTTTTGATTACAGCAGCCACTAGTTATTGATGGATGTTATGGAGACAGTCACTGGGAAAGCTTGTTTTTCAGGACTCAGAAACCACTTACTCACTTACTCATCTTCTATACCTCTTTATCCTGTATTCAGGGTCACGGGGACCTAGAGCCTATCCCAGGAGGCTTAGGGCACGACACACCCTGGACAGGGTGCCAATCCATCACAGGGCGCACACACACGTACACACACTCACACACCCATTCACACACTATTTGTGAACACCAGTTAGCCTAACCTGCATATCTTTGGGCTGTGGGAGGAAACCAACCAAGCAGGCGGAGAACATGCAAACTCCATGCACACAGACGGGAATCGAACCCGGACTCTGGAGGTGCAAGGCGACAGTGCTAACCACTACACCACTGTGCCGCCTACTCAGAAACCAAAATAAGATTTTTTTTTTTTTTTTTAAACAAATAAAGTCAGAGATCTCATTTACAGAGACTCAAGAAGGACACTGATATAAACTGCACATTTTGGACAGATTCTAGAGAAACATTGGTACGGCGGTTTTGGTTCTGCCCACATACGAAAGCGCTACTGAAGAAATTATCCCATTTTATTACTGATAACATTTACCCTCAGTTGACACTACAGGGGAAAATGTTTTGTTTAGTTTTGTTACCACTGGAAGGAATGGTGTTTGATTAATTTGATTATGATCAAATTCTATATTCATTAATCAAAAGTTGTAAAGAACCTGGCATGTTTTTTGTTTTGTTGAATGTTAATATTAAACATTATGTTTAATCTGTAGCAGATATAACACAAGCTTTACAATGTTTATATATGAATCTAGTCTCACTTTTTGTACCCCCTCCCCCTGGCTTATTGATAAGTTGTATGCACAAGAGTTCTTTTACTTGTTGTACACACACACACACACACACAGTACACACACACACACAAGTCCAACATGTGTGGGCACTGAAAAAAAAAGCACGTTACTGACGCGTGGGAAGCAACCAGTGCGTTTCCTGCTTCCTGAAACTTTCTCTTTCATCAGACTGTATTTTAAGACGTTGTACATCTTTAAAATTAATGCTTTCAAACGATTTTCATCTTATATGTTGAAGGAAGTAGGAAAAACACTCATTACAGCTTTGGGAAGCGCTCCAAAGCAAACTCTTTAAAACCGCTCCTGTCCCAGAATGCCCGGATGAGACCGCGGTCTATGATTTGCCCCAGATGACTTCCGCATTTTCTTTCTTTCTTTCTTTTTTTCCCAACCGATATGTAATTCCCCAAAACAACTTGAGATACGCGTAAAATACATTGGTTTTCTATTTAAATTCACTTTTTTATTCAGTGACTCGGTTTTCTTGAATTTACGTTCCCAACTATTTTCCGCATGTGGGCGGGGCTTTGAGAGAGCACAGAGCCGACCATCCAATGAAATCGCTCAGAGGCGCAGCTGGTGGAAACGCAGCACGTGAATGGAAGTACACAAAGGAGGCCTCGAGCGGGACGTAAGGTGTGAGATGGAACGTGGTGTTTAACACACATGCAGGATTTGCTGGGATTTCTGTGCTTCGTGGAGTCTGTTAGGACATGACAGCTGAGTAATGTCACAGAAGGACAGCGGAGAGGTAACATGTGACGGAGAACTAAGATTAAAAAATAAAAATCAGCTGTTTTTTTTTAATGATTAACCTGAACAGATTTTGTGTTTTAGATCCACTTTTATTGCAACTCCAGCTGTTACTTAACATTTCATACAAGCCTATTTACCTTCTGTTTTTCTGAGAATAATAATGGAATAATGACGTTATTGCTCCAAACAGAAGCAATGCATTTCGTACTTGTTTAATGTTTACATCAGTTAGTCTCTCTCTCTCTCTCTCTCTCTCTAAATCCAGATTACTGCTTCTTATGATCTGATGAAACTTCCAAGAAACATATGCCCTGTGCTGGGAATTAAGGTAACTACCAAGACTTTCCAGTCACCCAAGGTAACCAGGTTAAACAGCTCTTCTTCTACATCACTTAAACCTTACATGATCTCCCTGTGGGGTAATCTCACAGGAATCAGACCTTCAGAGCTAAGAGGGGTCATGGTGTGTTTCAAGGTGGTAGAACAGGGTGTTAAGAGTAAGGGATCTTGTTTGACTAGATTGTGGCACAGTACACATACTTGCAAAAAAAAATAATAAAACTTTCCACTTTTGCAGTATTGACTTAGCTACAGTTGTTGTTAGTCTTTTGGCTGCTCCTGTCGAGGAGTTGCACAGTAACACAGGTTTTTATACCGGATAACCTTCCTGATGCAACCCTCCCATTTTATCCGGGCTCGAGACCCGCATTGCAGTTGCTGGGGTTTGGACATTGGGTGGGAATCGAACCTGGGCCTTCTACATGGCAGGTGAGAAACCTACCACTGAGCCACCAATGCCCCTTTTAGCTATTTTTATGTTTTATATTTTTTTTTACACCTAAATGATTGAGATTGAGACAAATTTTAATATTACACAAAGATAACCAAAGTAAATGCAGATTTTATTTATTAGGGGGAAAACAGCTATATAAACCTACCTGGCCTTGTATGAAAAAGGAACTTCCCTTAAATCTAATAACTGGTTGTTCCACCTTTGGTGCCAGAAATTGTGATCAAGTGTGTGCGATAACTGGTGATCAGTCTTTCACTTTGCTGTGGAGAAATTTTATCCCACCCATCTTTGTTTTAACTTGACTCCTTTTTTTTTTTTTTTTTTTTTTTGAGCCATTCGGAGGTGGTTGTGCTGGTGTTTTTCTGGTCATTGTCCTGTTGCGTAAGCCAAGTGTGCTTGAACTTGAGGTCATGAAATGATAGCCAGGAATTTTTCAGTAGATTTTCTGGTTCCATCAATTATGACAAGTTGTCCAGGTCTTGAAGTTTTAAAGCAGCCCAAGACCAGACACTATCACCACCATGTCTTGACTGTTGATGTGGTGTTCTGTTTATGAAATGCTGTGTTAGTTTTACACCAGATGTAAAAGGACACACACTCATCAGTCCACAGAATATTTGCGGGTCATTATACAGAAAAGGTGGAATTTGGGTGATGGTAATCTCTTGAAATGTATTTCTTCTTTTACACCTAAAACTGCTTTAATAGCAAAAACTAAAATGTATAAAACCACAAAAAGTAGAGCTTGATGCATTGTACTTTACATTTCATTAAATACTGTAATTTATCTGAGATCGCTTTGTCAATGGTGTTACTTAAAATCTAAACAACCGTATAAATATATTTTTCTCATTAATTCCTGAATATTTATTTGAAGGCAGAGTAAAGGAATAAGATCAAAAAGTAATCATTTATATATTTTAAATGAAATCACATGTTTTTAAATACTACCATATGAACTTGTGCAATCTTCACTGTGATTTATTTTCAAACTCATGACTGACTGCTCTGTTCTCGTTCTTTGTCTGTGCTTGGTTAATACACCATGCCATTCTCTAAACTCTCCTCTCACTCACATCTCTTACTCTTTTCTTTTTTTGGGTCAGGGCATCATTTAGATAACCCTCACGTCATTTTGCTAAGTACCCTGCCAATCTTTGCTTTTCACTTTCACTAACTTTTGCCATACCTGAGAAAAAGTACAATAGAATAAATGATAATAAACAAACAAAAAAAAAATTCTCCTTCTAATACGATTTTTGCATAAATTTCTTATATGGCTCATTAATACAGGAACTAACATTCTCACTGGTGTTGCTTCTCATTCTTAACTCTATTTTGAGTTTTAAGGGGCTCTATTTTGCTGCATAGCTCAAACACACTTGCACGTATGCATGCAAAACCTAGTACACATTTAGAGCTCATTGAGTCGAACAACTTTCACATTGCATGTCATGGGCTCAACTTAACAGGAAGTCAGTTATATTTTGTCATTTGCCAAAACGCACCCTAAGGAATTTGATGCATTCTCCCGAGGGAATTTATTCGATTACCACCAAACCGGGCCTATGTGATCTAAAGATGCAAAATTGTAGAGGTATTTTTGATATCTCAAACGGGTCAGCTGTGGTGATGTCTCAAACTCATGCTGAAAAGTGGTTAGTAACTTTGAGTGACCTCATATTGTGATTCTTTTTTTTTTTTTCCAGCATCTTGGGCTTTTTGGATGTCTAAACATAAAATTCCCCCCTTTTCTAAAAAGACATTGCCATAACGGTATTGGTATGTCCCCTTTAAATGCATGTGCCTGCTGTCTTTGTGGAGGACCGGAATGGCGATGGCGCGGGATGCTTGGGCCCACTCATCGTTGCTCGCAACTATATTTAAAAATTATACTTTGTGTAACACTAACATCAATGGTTAGGGGGGACTGATATTTATTTCATATTATTAGTTATAATCAATTGTTGTTTTATGATTTTAGTGTTCTATGTATTTTGGTACATATTGAGGTTATGGTAAATCGATTTATTTTGTAAAAAAACAAACTTTTTAAAAAAAATCCTAAAATTAATTATTGGACATTTAAAAAATATATATTCCATAATTGAAAGGACATACTATATTTCTTTAACATGCACAAGTAACATGTCGGTTCTGTAAATATTGGCCTCAGCAAAGCTAATTGGCAGCACTTTCCACTATTTTTGTTGAATGAAGCAAATGCAATCATATCTCAATCAGTACCTCTGGTCCAAACTTATCCTGTAGCTGCATGCTTAGTTGACAGCATGAATTAAAGACAATTAAATTAATAATTAGACAGACAATTAGGATAATTAAGTCTACAGTATTTGCAACAACTTTCAGTGCCCCACCCAAAACAAACAAATTCCAGTACAATAAATAACGAATACTAAGGAAGCCACACACCTTAGCCAAACACATTTAAACTCTTACAGTACTACTTGATATACAATCCTAGTAAATGTTTTCTGGCTTAGGTCAGTTAGGATCACTACAGTACTTTATTTTAAGAATGTGAAATGTCAATAATAGTAGAGGGAAAGATTTGCCTCAACTTTTATGTCATCACATCACATTCCCAGTGTGTCACAGGTTCACATACTTATTACTATTTGGTAATATTGCCTTTACGTTGTTTAGCATGGGTCATACTGTACGTTTCAGGTAGCCTCCCACAAGCTTCTTACAATATGTTGCTGGAATTTTACTTTTTCTTCCATGCAGGATGGCCAAACAGTTCTTTTTTTGTTTTGTTTCATTAGACCAGAGTAAAAGTAAGATATTTTGTTCCCATACGTGGCTGTAAACCATAGCCTGGCTTCTTACTGTATAGCGGTTTTGGAGCACTGGCTTCAGCCTTTCAGGTTATTTCAGGTTATTTAATGTAGATATTGATACTTTTGTACCAGTTTCCTCCAGTGTCTTCACAAGTGTCTTTTCTGTTCTTCTGGGATTGATTTGTACCTGTTGTATCTCTAGGAGACGAAACATGTCTCATTCCTGAGAGATATGCTGGCCGCATGGTCCCATGGTATTTATACATGTGTAGTAGTGTTTCTACAGATGAACCTGGTACCTTCAGACAATTATTCCAAAGGATGAACCAGACATGTGGCGGTCCAGATTTTTTTTTTTTTCTTTTTCTTTCTTTTTTTTGTGAGGTCTTAGCTGATTTTATTTTTATTTAATAATTTTCTGGAATTTTCCGAGCTGTTTAAAGACAAGGTTAACAAAGTGTATGTATACTAATGACCCACTGCCTTTGTGATGTAGTGAATTACATATAAAATGATCTATATGAAAATAATTGTTGGAAAAATTACTTGTCAGGTGTCTGACAAGTAGCAAAACTATAGCTTGTTAACATGAACCCTGTGGAAGAGTCCTGAGCTTGGGCATGTTTTTTGTAAAGTTTGTAGAAAGAAAATGAAAGGCAAGTTATTGCACAAACACACGTCTCTTTTAGTGTCCAACATTTATATACAAGTTCAAGGAGCTTAATGGGTGTTCGAGCTGCTCTATCCTGGAAGTAAGTGGTGTCCAGATGTCTTCTTTTTACAATGTTAATTTGGGGAAAATTGTCCCAGGAGCAGGAAAAGGTTCCTTTATTGGGAACATGTGCACTTGCATGTTTTATACATTTATCTAATCAGCCAATGATGTGGCAACAGCACAAGTTCAACAGCGGTTACAGGTCAAGAGCTTTGGCGGTGACCGAATGAATATGGAGGCCACTCATAATATTGACAGACACAGCACAGATATTATACGGGTTAAAACACAAGGTGCAGTGTGTTTTAGTTCAATGAGACCCAATGAGGATGTCAGTATCTTATCACTTCATGAAACGTCTTATACTTATTAATATCATTGTGGTTACAAAATTCATAGGCCTCCCTACAATTACAATATTTGTTTTGTGCCTGTTTGTTTGAAAATGTAAAGAACTTGGAGGAAACATGTGCAGCATTCTGGATTGGACCCCAAGCCATGAGGCATCAACACACCCCTGTCCAAGAATAGTTGCATCATGCAGTTTTTAAAAAACATAAGTGTGATGTGTTCATTCTTTTGTTTTTGTTTTCCAGCTCTTGAGAGATTGTAGCTGGATGTGAAGAGATTGTAGCTGGATGTGAAGAGGTTGCCATGAACGGGGGGAGCTCCAGGCTTGCGCTTGTTCTGGGCTTTCTGGTAGGCTGCTGTACTTTTTACTTCTTCCTGGAGGAGGTGTGGCTCGAGCGGAACTTCCGCCAGTGGCTCGGTGCTCAGCAGGATGAGCAGAACACGCACTACAACACCTGGAAGGAGCACCTATCTGTTCTCAACAACCTGAATCACCCTCATCATGAAGGTGCAACAGCTCTTCCTTCTACTGGGCTGGGCTGGTATATGTGACTTTAACAGCACGTATAGCATGAGAAAGGAAATTGGCTCTAGGATAAGTTGATTGAAGTATTATATCCACTAACTGGAAGTAAAAGTAGCCACACCCAAACATTTTTACTTCTTAGGTGTTTTCCACCATTTCAAGCTATGCTTGTACTCTTTAGGACTTTATTTCTTGGTGTAACTTTAAACCGAAATGTAAGCTTCATAAACATTAAATGACTGCTTTACCGAGTATGTCATTTATAATTCTTTCTATAGAAGAGGACATCCATGTTGCAGATGAGCTTTCCAGAAAGGTACGTATCCTGTGCTGGGTCATGACCGGCCCGGAAAATCTGCAGTCAAAGGCGCGGCACGTGAAAGCAACATGGAGTCGGCATTGCAACAGGGTGCTGTTCATGAGCTCAGAGGAGAATAGTGACTTCCCAACAGTGGGCCTCGGAACAAGTGAAGGGCGTGATCAGCTCTACTGGAAGACCATCCGAGCCTTCCATTACGTCCTGAAGAACCATGCCGACGAAGCAGACTGGTTTCTCAAGGCTGATGATGACACTTTTGTTGTGGTCGACAACCTGCGCTGGATCCTGTCCAACTACTCCTCAGAGCAGCCGATCTACTTCGGCAAACGCTTCAAACCCTTCGCCAAACAGGGCTACATGAGCGGTGGCGCTGGATACGTGCTCAGCAAGGAGGCCTTGAGGCGATTTGTGGAGGGCTTCAGTACCGAAGTGTGCACTCATACTACCTCAGTGGAGGACCTGGCCATGGGTCAGTGTTTGGAAAAGATGGGTGTCCTGGCAGGAGACTCAAGAGATGATGTACAGCGTGAGACCTTCCACCCCTTCGTCCCTGAGCACCATCTCACTTTCGAGTTTGACCGAAGCTTCTGGTACTGGAGTTACTGCTACTATCCTATCGTTATGGTAAGTCTCTGATCATGGGCTTGAAATTTCCTTTAATTAACATTGCACAAGAAAGTGAGTACTCTTGCTGGTTAAGTCATTGATTTGTGCTCAAGGAAAATAAACTCCGAATGGATTTGCCCCATGTGCACCCTCATTGGTGACATCTGTGAATATTCTACGTTGTTTGGCCCTAGCCGTGAACTAAGGGGTTTTATGGATGACCACTGTGGTTCCAGTATTAATATTCCAATGACTGAGTTATTTGTAACGTTGAGTAGTCCCTGTACATTTTGTGTGATTCTATTGTGTAATACAATATTGAACTTAAGAAATATTGCAGATTCTCTCCTCAGACATCACATACTATTCTGAAGAATAATATAAAATCTTAAATGAAGCACAAGTTGAACTGTAGTTGTAGTAAGTTGATGCATAGCTTTTTTTGTTTGTAACATATTAGTCATAATTACTTATCGTGAAATGATTACTCAATTCAAATAGTTTTTTAATCGCTAGTCATGAGTAATTTTATTACGATGTTACTGATTAATTACCATTATTAACAGATGCATTAACTGATAATGTTTTGCATCCTGTTTCTCCATATTTGCTCCATGTTTCTATTAACTTGTACATCAGAAGAGGGTGAACTTACAGCATAGTTGTTTGTCTTATCTTGGCCACTGTATATTTAGTAGCTTTGTTTTTAGTTTAGGACAGAAAAACAAGAGCAGTATTGGCGACATACTTCTCATTTTTCTTTAATTCTGTTTGTTGAACTTGTTTGCACTACCAAGTACCAGTGTTTCCCATAAAATCTCAACCTGGTTGTGGCGGGAGCTGGTAGGGAGAGGGGTGTTTGGTTGTTTGGAGGCTTCAGCGATTTAAAGCAAATGTTTCCTAAGTGTTGAAAGTCCACTTGACTCCAAGGGTGTGTTGAGAAGGGTGCTCCCTGGCAGGGCCGCTTTCCTGGCAGTAGATATTGTCGGTATGTATGAAACCATTATCTGTAGTGCTAGTGTAATTGCTGTGGGTGTGAACACTTAATGGCTGGGCACACCCTGGATCTTGTACAAACCCATTGCACACACTATGAGCAGTCTGCTTACATTTTATGTCATGATACGAACCCACCACTCCCGGAGGTTTGTGCTGGGGCCAGCTCAGTGGTTAAGGCATTGAACTCATGTTCAGAAGGTCCCAGGTCAAATCCCTCGATACTGGATAAGGGCGTCTTCCAGATGCCTAAACGTAAACTACATAGGCACCATGCTGCCTGACTTTTGAGACTAACGTAATGCTACCCTTTCTCCCCCCGATGGCTGCGTTGCCAACGTGTGTGTGTGTGTGTGTGTGTGTGTGTGTGTGTGTGTGTGTGTGTGTGTGTGTGTGTGTGTGTGTGTGT
>JAQQZT010000015.1:6351525-6368217 GCA_030068275.1 Clarias platycephalus | reverse complement strand
GAGTGTGTGTGAGTGTGTGAGTGTGTGAGTGTGTGAGTGTGTGAGTGTGTGAGTGTGTGAGTGTGTGAGTGTGAGAGTGTGAGAGTGTGAGAGTGTGAGAGTGTGAGAGTGTGAGAGTGTGAGAGTGTGAGTGTGTGAGTGTGTGAGCGAGCGAGCGAGAGAGCATGCTCGCTGGGAAAGGAAAGGATGAACGACTCAATGCATGTTACAATGAAATAAGGTTTTGCTCATTTTAAACAGGAAAAAAAAAATCTACTGTACAGTATATGTGATGGTCAATTAACCAATTGTCGAGGCTGCCACAAATAAATCAATGTACTGTATGGGAAACACTGACTCAGTAATTTGTTGGGATTGTGCAACTAGAAAGGTTTACATAAAACTTTAATTGAGAATAAATGTGCATCTTGTTACCATTAATGATTTATTGATTAGGGATCGTTAATTTTCAGGCAAAAAAAAATGAGTGGTTATCAGCCCCAGTGATGTGTAATACTGATAAGAAGTGCTTTTGTAGAAAAATAATCAATGGATTTTATCATCTCAAATTTGATTATTTTCCTTTAATGTTCAGTACCAAAGTATTGTACTTCTATAGCATTCCATAGCGTTTAAAAAATAAATCAATTACCAGTTATATTCAATTTTGTTGGATTTCAACAAAGCAAGTTATTTTATTATTCACGGCTCTAAATTTCCCCCCACTCACAGCTTCTATAGTATTTTTCCTCTCATATTTTGTTAGTAGGTCAAAACCACATTTTCCCATAGAAATGATTCTAAATCGCTGTATAAGTTAATACTATAGGAGGTATTAAGTCTTGTACATTAGTATAAATCACTTAACACATTCTAACCAATGATTCAACTTTGGTGTATAAAAAAAAGATACTTGGTAATCTGAGTTATGTAAGCTTATTTTTCATTGTTCTGTTTCTCAGAAGCTCTTTGTGCAATGCATGATGATCTTGACCTCATCCTGTGTGATATTTGTTTGCAGGGTCCACTGTGCTGCTCTGATCTCGCCGTGTCCTTCCATTACGTAGACGCTGAGCTGATGTACGTTCTAGAGTACTACACATACCACCTGCGGCCTTACGGCTACAAGTACCGCTACCAGCCTCCAGCATCTCCTCTCCTTAACCCAGCAACCACTTCGGAGAGTCCGGTACAGGTCACCGTGAAGGCAATGCAGCATGTAGCAGAACAACCAAAGCCAGCAGGGGACTCGGTGCAAAAGACAGTCGAAGAGCATAAAGAAACAAATAACAGCAGTGCAACCATACAGGAGAGCCAGGGCTCCTCAGGAAGCTGAAAAACGTTTTGTGTAGAGAAAGAGAACGTGTGGACATGGCATGTAAACTGATCATGGGAGTTGTCGGAAGCTAAGGGAGATAAAACCGGTTTATTCACAATTTGAGATTATGTGATTGAATTCTCAGATCTGTTTGGTCAGGTGCTGATTCATTTTCTGACAGTTGCACAGCAAAGCGTCGGGTTTATATAAAACGATACACCCATTTGAACATGTTACTGTTTCTACAGTTACTTCAAACTAATTAACTGAAACGCAGATATCCTGAAGCATTCTGTAAAGGCATGTTTGGCAGGAGCCTCTACTGTCAAAGGTTTATTACAGTCAGCAAGTTGTCCACCACAGGAAAGTCAACAGGATACCAAAGACCAGTTCATCGGGTCTGATCCCACAGAAAAGCCGATGTAGATCAAATTCCTGAAGAAAAAAAAGGCACTGCTGGCCATGACAGAAAGGTATCAGAACACCTACTGCATCAGAGTGTCGAATATGGAGCCCAAAAGGCAAAGGCCTGGCCCAGCCTCTAAACTCCCCACTGAGAATATCTACAGTAGCATACATGAAATGCATTGGATAAACAGGTCTGATCCACAGAGGCTCCACCCACGACCCAAGTGGAACCTACACAATACTGGTTTTAATGTTTTGGATATTATTGTTATGTCTGATTGGTGTATAGCTGATATGTCTTTTAATAAACACAATTCTTGTGATTTTTGTTAATTAATTTGAACTACAGATTGATAAAAGATACCTTTTTTTTTTTTTTTTAATTAAAATAAAAAAAGATTATTGCTGACAAAATCCCCTACTATAATAGGAATCAAATATTTTAGGATGTGCTGCTTTGGGAAATTAATCCAATCAGGACCAATTAATAGGCTTTGTTTTGCCCTCACACCACCCTCTCGGTGATGTGTTGCCTCTATAACCTCATGCCCTCACTTCATGTCATTCAAAAGTCTCACTTGTTCTCTCTTCGACATGATTTTGATTTTAATTTTAATTAAAATACATTTCTGTCCTAGCAACATTTGATGTTCTGGCCAGCAAAGAACTTGCTGTCAAGGTTCAAGACTCTCACTTACCCACTGGTCTGTTGATTTTTTTTTTTTTTGCTGTGGGCTAATCAATCCTACAGTATGTAGGTGATGGATATGATTTTCAGCAAGGACTGTAATATAATGTCTTTGTTCTGAGAAATAAAAACTGATCCATTTGAAGCGTGTTCTCATAAGTTATTGTGCAGGAAGTGACGTCAATGTACAGGATTTATTTTCTTCTTAAGTTTCCTCACTCTATATTTGAGATGGAGCTACTTCCTCGATCCATGACTTCCATGTAGCAAAGAAGCTTTTCTCTCACTAATAAAGTATGTAGGATTCAAGTACCTCTAAGATTTATTGACTCTGTGAGTCTGAGTTCAGGTTATTTGTACATTTCTATTCCATCACAAAAACACAATACTAGAGAACTGATCAAGAAATAATTAAAAGCGTTCCAGTTTGTTAGTCTTTCTTTTTCCTTTAGTTTTTTCCTTTTTTATGAAATATTTTAAAGCTGATGAGGACCGGGCATGGCAGGATAGAAATTAAAATGTCAGCCTGTATTTATTTTTCAACTCAACACATTACACTGAGTAATTCTACACATCAGTGCCATTATATTCTGAGGCATTTGTACAGTATGGCTCCTGCACCATACTGTATGATGCATAAGAAAACCTTTCTGCTGGCCATATGGCCTTGCATTTAAACAATTCATCTATACCCAATATCATATTCATTGTTCATACAGAATGCTTCATAGGAAATGTTCATTTGTATACTATAATGTAGAACTGGCAGAATAACCAGGTTTTAAAAACCACAAAATCTATTATCTATTATAAATCTATATATAGTGCCCTGTGTATCTGTATATCAATGACGAGCTCAATTAAATAATACATTTATTTACAAAAATCATGTATTTTTTTACATTAGAAAGTTAATGTGGTAAATAAATATAGTCAGATAAAGATGTTTCTAGAGATTTATATATATATATATACTGCTACTGGTATATACAAATCTATGTAAGTTTTAGTTGCAGTTCAACATAAAATCATCATCCTTTGACAAATGTAATTTAGAATAATTGCAATCGTGTAATTATTTAACTGTTTTTTTTTGTTTGTTTTTTTTGCAGAGTGTGTCATGAAAAGGAGTTAATCCTGTAAGAACGGCGCAGCTGATCCAGAAGATGTTTGCCTATGACCCACGACGAAACCTGCAATGGGAAACAATGGCTTTACTTAGCAGTAATTCATGCATGAACTGTTGTTTTCACAGCCATATACAACACTAACCTCAGTCTGCACTTGTTAAAGAACAGGCCACGTGTCTCTGGATAGTCTTTCCTCCAAGGACGTTCAGCGTCTGTCGGTGTAAATTCAACACAATCTAAGCTGCTGGGAATTCAAACTTGCAAATCCCAGAGTTGAATTAACACCCAAATCCAGACGGGCTTACATAGATGTTAATTTAGCACTGGGAATTTAGCTTGGTGCTTGTCATGTTTTAGCAAAATTTTTAAAAGAGAGGCAGGTATTCGGACTTAAATCTATTCTCACCATCTTCACTATTTCGCCGTCCCATAAGTCCAACAAAGATGTCATGCATTTCTCCTGAAATCAAAACATAAATGGGACTTTTGTTGTGTGGAATGGAGAATTATAGACATAGATAATATGTGGAAATCAGAAAGGAGGATGGGCTTACGTTTACGCTGAGACTGGTCATCATCATCATCAGCAGCAGCAGCAGGATCTGGATAACAAATAACACTGTCAGACTCAATCATCATCTATACTACTTTATTCTGTATACAGGTTCACGGGGTGGGGGGTCTGGAGCCTATCCCAGGAGACTTAGGGCATGAAGTGGGGTGCCAATCCATCGCTGGGCACACACACACACACATGCTCATTTACACACTACAGGCAATTTCGGAACACTGCATGTCTTTTGTGAGTGAGGGAGGAAACCCACTAAGCATGGGGAGAATATGCAAACCAATGTGGGAATCGAACCCAGACCCTGGAGGTGCGAGCTGACAGTGTTAACCACCTATGCCACCATGTTGCCCACTGTTAGACCTTCTCACTTAATCAAACTTTTCTTAATGGTAACGGTCCTGACTGGGAAATTGAAGTGGTTGCTTTTGTGCATTTATTTTTTAAAGGTTGAGGTTTGGGGTGATTTAAAGTAATGATGATGATGATGATGATGATTACTGTTGTTTATATTATCTTCCAGCACTCAAGCCAATCTGGCTTTTCAAAACACATGGCACAAACATCTCATGTAATCACTACAGTCATGATGAAGATGAAGATGGAGAAGGAGATGTTTTCCTCACCGGCGCTCCTGCGGCCCATCAGTCCGACAAAACTATCGTAGTCTATGTCGTGATAGCGCTTGAGCAAGTTACGAGCCGCGAGTCGAAAACTTGAACTCTCCTGCGTGCAAAAAAACGAGTAGAGATTATGATGCTACAAAAAACAAACAAACAAACAAATAAAAAAGCCATATAACAGTTAAGATAAATAAAGGTAAACTGCTTACGTCCGAGGTGGATTTCTGCGTCTCTTGTTCCGCGCAGTTCGACTCACTGAGCCGCGTCTCCACCAGGAGGATGAGGGACACCAGCAGCAAACCTCGGTACATTTTTACACACAGTCTGATGAGAGAAAACACACTAATGTGTGAACATAAATAAATGAGCTGAATGAAATAATGCAAAACGTCCCTTTAGGACCATTTATGCGGTGCGTCATGCGTAAACTAGGCTACTATACAGGTCTTTTAACCCAGCAAATCTCTCTCTCTATCTCTCTCTCTCTTTGGGTACCTAATTTTATTAGGAGGTCTGATACACAACATACACTAAAGCACAGCAGGCTTTTATTTCCACATTTATGACCCAATATTCGCTGTATTGTGTAAAATGACAATATAATCTGGTACCAGATGGTGACTTGGGCTGGTAACACTTTCTTTGATTTGTTTACCCTAATGTTCATTAGGCTTACATTTGCCAATTAACACTTCTGAGTTCTGACACTTTCAAAGAAAAAAAAATCTCGAAAGTTAGGTTCTTTGATTATTCCTCTGGGGACCCTAAAATATTCCAAATACAATAAACAACAATAAAGTGTTTCCCCATCAGAAAGGACTCCAAACTACCTTTTATTTTCCAGAATGTAATAACCCTTACCAATCTAAAGAACCCACTGGGGTTCTCTTAAAACTCTTTTCTAATAGTGGAGTAAGTCCAACCCAGATTTTCTCATTTGTTTAATAGTGAAAACTCGCTGTGTTGTGTTGTATACATGCTTAATGTATTTCACGTGATTAGGTGAATATAATCTGGAGATAAATTCCTATTATTTTCTTTCATTCCAGCAGAATTCTCGCATCGTAGTGAGAGAGTCATGATTTGCGCAATAATATTTGGCACTCATACCCAAATTATTTAAAAAAAATAAAAATAATAATAATAATAATAATAATACAATTTAAAAAGTTTGTATTAAAGTAACAGAAGAGATTGTTCATTCTTTGACTTATCTAAAGTAAAGTAAAAAAAAAAAAAAAACAGTAACATTAATAAAATAATGCATAAAAACACCCACGCGAGTGAAAGTCGTGTGAGAACCTCATCATAATACAAGAATACGACATACGCAAACATAACACCAGGTTATAGGATGTGACATATTTCAGGTATGATCATAAAAAATATACATTTAAATAAAATAATGTGATGTGCGTTCTTGCGTAATGTAAAGGTTTAAGAGTAAATTAACTGAATTAATTTGGATGCAAATGAGATGATTATAATATATATGAAATTGGTCATCTAATTTCTATTTAAAGCCCATTATTCCCGAGCTGGAACAGATTTGCTGCGTTTCTTTCTTTCCAATTTGGTGCGTTCTGGATCGCTATAATCAGGTTTATAAATTTATAAGTGCATTTTTTGGCAGTAAATCCGTTCGATTATATTATATCCCCCTAAGTTTATTATGCATTTACAATTTTCCTAATGCACCGTGGAGATGATGGTACCCTTACCTGAGCTGATTAAAGGTCTGAGGCACAGGTGAGGCGCACGGAGGAGTCACTTGGATGCGTTAGAGGAGCCGACGGTTAAAGCTGTGCCTTGGTATCCTATCAGAGCAGATATCCGCATAGATGTTCGCTGCATCGAGTCCAATCAGCCGTATCTGTGTAGATGTGGTTTGAGGTTTTATAGCGTCCGTGTCACGCAAATGAAGATCCTGACATCACATTGTGCGAAGGCGTTCCATAAAAAGAAAACCCCGCAGCGCGCGCTTTGGTCATCCAATGACGTCATTTCGAGTGTTTCAAGGTGCTATTTTTCTTAACACAGCATTAATTCCTTTTGCTTGTATAGACCCTGGACATGTAGTGACACATTAAACATTGAAACATAACTTTACTGTAAAGAGTTTCTTGTATTGGATGATATTATTTTTATAATTGGCCAGGCACTGTTATACTGATGTTGCAAAAGGTAGTAATCAATTATTCTGATAAAGTATCATATACAGTACTATATGAGTACAATATACTCATATACATATAATGTCATAAACTGTCTGAGCTTCCGGTGATCCAGACCCCCTCTCCACTTCGGACCTGTCTGTCTCACCCTGGTTCCCCACTTCTGGTAGGAGATCTCATCGCATGGAGGCCCGTGTGGTCTGCTTGAGATGCATGTGGTGACTGGGGACATTTTACCACTTTACCATAAAGATGGTTGATGCAGACAGCTTTTCTCTGAGGAGCTGTGACTGCTATCGCTCACAACTTGTTCAGGACTGGAATTTCCTACAGTTTTGTACCTGAGCCTCCAATAACAAAACTGGACTCCATATTAACGTAAACGAATCTCCTATTATATTAAACTTTTAGCACAATATGACTGCAAAACAATTCCTGATATCCGTTATCACCCAAATGAGGATGGGTTCCCTGTTGAGTCCGGTTCCTCTCAAGGAACCCATCTCAGGGAGTTTTTCCTTGCCACCGTCGCCCCCGGCTTGCTCATCAGGGATTTGCTCATCAGGAATCTGTTCACTTTGGTTTATACATATTTTCTCACACATTTCATACTAATTTCCCTCATTTTCTTTTGATTCTGGGAAAGCTGCTTTGAGATGATGGCGATTGTTAAAAGTGCTATACAAATAAAATAAAATTGAATGTAATTTAATTTAATTAAATAGCACACTGACTGTGGCCAAAACGAAAAAGTCACACACTCTAAGATTTCATTCACGTTTAGCTTTGATTACAGTACACAATGTGGTAGCCGGTTCATGTGTGAAAATTATTCCTCAGGTTCTCAGAACCACTCTATCACAGTATGAGTCCTGAAATATGTAAGTGCCATTAGGGAAAAACAACTCCATCGTGCTGGAATAGGGTCAATCTGAACTCATCAGACCACATGACCTTTTTCCATTTCTCCAAAGTCCAATCTTTATGCTCCCTAACAAATAGAAGCATTTTTCTCTGATTAGTCTCACTAACAAGTGGTTTTCTTATGGACAGCTGCACAGCTGTTTACCCCCAATCCCAATCCTGTGAGTTCTCATCACATTGTGTGCGGATGGAAATGCTCTTATTTTCATTATTAAACGTAGCTCTGGATTACTCTTGATTTTTTATGAGTAAAACTTCATAGTGTTTAAGAGATATCCATCTATGATTGTTTTTACCCCAAAATTTGACGGTTCAGCTTTTTTTTTAACTTGTATAATGTATTATCATCCTTCTACTGTATGATAATACATTGTCATTTCCAATTCTAAATCTACTTAGTTGTTTTCTTTGATTGATGCAAACCAATAATTTTATTTATATACACTTCTAAAATTGTGACTTTTTTTTATCCAGGCAGTATATTAATTTGATCAGCAAATCAAAACTGTTACTAGTCATGTTTCCTAACTGTTACTGTTACTGTAACTGTTACTGGTCATGTTTCATATCGCAATTATTGTTTAAGCTTACAATGTTATTTGGATTAGAGAAACATTACTACACTGATCTTCAGAAACTGATTTATTCTGGTCAGAACTGCAATGGATCTTGAACCTTTTCAAGACACACTAGGCAAGAGACTGGTATACTTGCCAAATTTTAGCTCAAATTCCAATGCAAATAAATAAATAAATTCAAATAATCTATAAACAGAATTGGGAATCTTAAAGTTTTTTTTGGCTTATACTCTGAAGGAATCTTTGAAAGGTTCTTATCAAACCCCATAACAGTATTTCCTTAGAGGTAATATTTACAAATTTTATTTATTTAAAAGTTTTATTATTTATTTATTTAGAAAGCTTAGAACTCCTAACTATCTACTGCACCCTTAAAGTAATTTTTTCTTCTTCTTCCTAAGAGACTCATCACTTTACACTATGCCATTTAATGATGCATCTTTTTCATTCCAAGTGATTGTATAAATAATTGTCACATCCAAATTTGACCGAATCAAAAGAGGAAGTGCATCATCAGTGGAAAACACAGCCCGGGGATATAATTGCTTCATAACCTAACTCAGTCAAATGTCATGTCTGCACAAAGGATGAATGTTCAAAACCATGCATATCATTCTTTCAGAAGGTTCTTTGTAATAAATTGTAATTTTTGAATATGTGCCTCATATTCTTTGAAAAAAAATTCAAAGAAGAGCGACAAATCATCAGTGAAGTTTGCCAAAGACCCTAGAGTGAAGAGGGTTGGAGAAATCCTATGTTTTATTAACGTTCTTTCCGTAACGTTTTTTCTCAGTATAGTGTATAAAGGCTTATGCATTATTTTATTTCACAGTGTGTACACCTGTTCGTGATAGTCTTACAACATACTAAAATGTCATCTTTGTTGACATAATCTGTTTGAACTCTTTGTTAGATCCTCATTGTCCTTTTTTCCGCCTGGCTGGCTAATTGACAGAGCCATTGACGAGAACGTAATCTCCCAAGGAAGTCATTACATAGATAGCCGTGGAAGAATTGTCTCACAACCTACATGGGCTTCTTAAAGGGGAAAGGGTGGGGGGATATCTGAGTGGCTAGCAGTGATGCACAAATGATTAATGTAGACTTTAGTGGTCAACGGCACTGAATTTACAGACCATAGCTCACCATTGTCATCGCCATCAACTACAAGAACATTTTAGAAGTTTGGGAAATGGGACAGTTAAAGGAACACTTTTACTCTTTTGTTGATATAAAGTCCATGCAACAAGTGCAGCTCAACTAAAATGAGACTACACTTGAGCAGAAGGCAGTGTAATAGCTTGGAAAAGACCAGGCATACTTCCTGTGGTGAAAATGACTAGCTCTGCACCACTGCATGTTCAAAGGTCCCTTGTAGGAGTATTCTCCTGGCTGAGAAATTGGAAGATAAGTACCTAACAGCAGTCATAAAGAGACTGGCACACCATTTGATTTTAAATCACTGTGATCTTTTATAGAACTATTCCTTTTTATGAAAGCATACAGTAAATATTTGACAAATATTGATGTCAAGATAAACTACTCTGTGACTCATTATGCATGAAATGAAGAGCATAATTTATATTGTCCTAAATCATAAACTTTAATCAAATGCTTTCTTTTTCCTTTATTTAAAACAATATTTTGATTTTATTCATTATTTTTGGTTGTATGCAGCATAAAAACAGCATATAAGCACACAGCATTGGTAAATGCTAAAAAAAAATTTAACCATGGGTAATGAATGCATTTGAAAAGTCAACACACTGTACTATGTTCTAAAGAACTTGAACTTTACACACCAAGAGTTACTCATGTTCAAACAGAACAGGAAGAAACTGCAGCCCACTATAATTAGGCTCTAAATTATGAATCCCCATGGAACATATTCAAATATTAAACATTTGTGTGCATTTTATGGAAATTACTCTTTAATCAGGTGCACACACTAACAGGACAAACGCTATATCTATAACAGTTAAGGGTTTGAATGTTACCCTTCTAAGAACCCCCAGTCTTTCCTTATCTACTGTATTTAGAGAACCACTGAAAAAGTTGTCTTGTCTTTAATTTATGCTATATTTCATTAGACTATATTGTACTTTATTGTAGATCTACTGTCTATGAGTATATAGTTGTGTTATATAACAATGTACACTACTTGATAAGTGTATTAAAAACATTTTATTATTCCAGGCATGCATGTATTAGCACACACTCAGTCAAATATATTTATTTATCTATAGTTAACAATTTTGTTTCAGGTTAATGATAGACCCAGATCACCCAGATGTTCTATTACCTTCCTCAGATCTGGGGAAAGGGCAACACACTGACATGGCAGTACAGGAGAGCTTTTTTGCCACTGCAGGAGACTTCAGGTTGGTAGCTTCAGGTTGATCTAGGAAAGCGGCTTGGAAAGTGTGACCACCTTGCTTCATCCAGTCATGGATTTATCATCAGAGTCTTCTATGAAGGTGGGCCTGCTGGAGTTGATTGACCAAAAGGAAGAAGATTCGATTGAAGAAGCCCATGAGCCAAAACATGCAGGGCTGGAGAACTCAATTTGAACCGGTGGAGGTTGCGTGTCAAGGCTTCTCTGTCCAATCACTGACTAGAACACTGAAACTGCTAGGAGCAAATGGACTACAGTGGAGACATGCCACCAGATACATTCTGTAAGAGGCCTTCTCTGCCTCACTGTAGCTGTGGATCCCCCTTTGGATCTACAACCACCATGAGGCTTTCTCTGCAATCCAGGATGAGGTCATCCCTGCCTTATGGTGGCTGTGGATCCAGAGGGGGATCTGTGGACCAATGTGCCACTAGGACACAAGTCGGGGATTAATCCCTCATGGCTGGCTCACCCGGATGATGGTATCTGATGATCTGAAGACCCAGAACACCTTATGACCCTGGGTTCATCACTGAAGACATGTCCTAGTAACACAAGTAATTGTACTCCCCAACATGGATCCAGATCTCAAGAACACAGGATGCTAGGATGCTAGTTCATGCTAGACATGAAACCTCTTTCTCTCTCTCAGTAATTTATACCTAGGGGAAAATCAGACAACCCAGAGTAATCCCATGCTTAACATGAAGGAGAACATGCAAAACAACAATTAATTCCTGCAGTTGGTTACTGCAGCTGCAATTGTTCAGCTGGCTACAAGTTATTTACCCCTAAATGATGCAGAGAGTAACTGCATCAAATAACCATGTCAGAAGACATGTTCTGTGGTTGTGGCAAGGGTTGTGTTTTGAAAGGGGTAAATTATTGTCCTGGATCAAGATAAGAAAAAAAACAAACAACTAAGGATATACTTGAGCGCCATCATCTTCCTGGAAAGAATATTGCCAGAAAAACATCCTGAATGAGCATGATAGGAGATCACTTAAACACGTGGTGAAATCAAACCATATAAAAAAAGTAGAAGCTCATAACTATGTATAATAGTGAAAGTAAGGGCATTTCCTCTCGCATTATTCAAGGTATAATCTTCTATTTGCCAGGGACTGTGGAGCAATGGAAAAAGGTCATTTGTTCTGATGAATCCAGACTTACCCTGCTCCAGAGTGATGAGCACATCAGGGTAAGAAGAGAGGTGGATGAAGTGATGCACTTATCATGCTTAATGACTACTGCACAAGCCCGTTGGGGCAGTGTTATGATTAAACATTATAAACAGCAATGTTATGTTAAAGGTTGACAATAAAATTCCGTCAATGGATTTCTTTCTTCCCTGATGGCATGGGCATATTCCGAAATGACAATGCCAGGAACTGCCAGAGATTTTCTCTCTTGTGAAAGAGTGGTTCATGGGAGCATGAGACATTTTTTTCAAACATGGATTGGCCACCTTAGAGTCCAGACCTTAACCCCATTGATGATCTTTTTACTGTATGTGCTGGAGAACATGTTACATACAGTAACTGTTCAATTCTCCTATCATCAATAGAGGATCTTGGAGAGAAATTAACGCCACTCTGGATGGTATGCCAACATCGATGGACTCTGGTCTCAATAATAGCAGGGTGTTGTTAAGGGACTCTTAATGATCAATAAGATGAAAGAGCAGTAAGCATATTTTAAAACTCGGAGCTGAGTCTGAAGTCGCCAGTGGACCGTGTAGATCCATGCCATTGCTATAATCAGAATGAGAGACATCTTTGTAATCTATGTTACCTAGCAGCAAAGAAGTGCGGACGTAATATGTGCGTGAACAACTTTACTGTACTAGCCAGTGGGGCACTAGACAGTATTGGGTGACCATGTGTACTGTGGAGCTATAATTTTCAAGTAGAGCAATGAACCTCAATGATGATTCGCTGTGACGACCCCTGAAAGGGAACAGCCGAAAGACAAAGAAAAAGCAATGAGTGCAATGAAAGCAATCAATCACAAAGCAATGAGTGCATCCAATCACCCAGGTGACTCATCTCTCCTACAGCCCTGTTTTTTCCCAAAACTAAAATCACCTTAGAAAGGAAAGAGATTTCAGATCATCAGTGAGATTCAGGAAAATATGTTGACGCAGCTGCTGGTAATTTCAATAGAAGAGATGGTGGGAGAAGGGTGTGTGAGCTCAAGACGCCTGCTTAGAAGAACACTGGGGAATCATCACCATTATCCTTTCGGCTGCTCTCGGCAAGGGGTCGCCACACTTACAAGCTTGGCACAGGTTTTATGCTGGATGCCCTTCCTGACACAACCCTCCCATTTTATCTGGACTTGGGACCCGCACCGTGGCTGGGGTTTGCTCACTGGCTGGCAATCGAACCCGGACCTTTTTTTGTAGTGCATAAAACAAATGATTACTAAAAGAAGGAATAAATTAAAAAAGTAAAGGTACAGAAGATAAGAAAGATATGCTCGACTTCATAACAAAGACAATACAGTAGCATCTACTATAGTCGAGTCGATCTCATTGCAGGGTAACTAGACTTTAGAAATACAAGAGATTACTCCTTTAGCACTATAAAAAGAAATTACTTTCAAATCCTATTAGTAGGAGAAATCTTACTTGGCTATAAAATGGTCGCAGGGAAATCTGCTGTGTTAAAAAGTACGAACCTAATTCCAGAACGACTTATTACAGTTCATGACCTTCATTTGCAAACATTTAGCCTGTACAAGCCCTACAAAGCCCTGATGGCACATGTGCTGCCCTGAGACCAAGCAACAAGGGGTGAGGATACATGTTGAACAAGAAAGGGCAGATGGAGGGCCAAATGCTGTCTCTCCTCAAAGGGTACAGCATTACCAACATAATGTTTTAGTAATGAGCCCGAAGCCATATTTGCTGTCTCTTCCTGCACTGCGTGGATCACAGTGGGTCGATAGGAGGAAAGAGTCGGGGCAACAGGGAGATCTGACGGAAGCGGGGGCAGAAAAAAATAATTAATCGCATTCGTCTATAATTAATGACTTTTTCTCTCTTAATCAAGGAAACACATCCTGAGTTTATCAATGAGGCTGCATGAGAGAAAGCCATGAGCTGTTTATTTAGATCATGGGTGAGTGTAGGAGGTCACCCACTACGGCATGAATTATTAACGATTGATGTGCAGGGTGGAGAACACAAACCAATACAATAATTACATATTGTCGAGGCATAATGAAATATTGCTTAATATTATTCACTTCCTTCCCTTTGAGGAAGGGCTGAGGACTTGGAACAGTTGGTTTAATAAAGACTGTACTTATCCATCAAACTTAATCATAACCACACCTGCCATGGCTTTCTCCACCATTACCCCTGACTCTCAGTTTGAGGATCTCATGTAGTATAGGTTTGTTGATATAGATTTTCGAAAGTTCTTTTTCCATTAAAATTAAATCAACATAAGTGAGCCCTTGCTCAGTACAGAATAAAGTCAATCAGCTTGTCAGAAGGTCTGGTTTGTAAGTTTGGTTTAAACAGCCTTGAGCCCTTTACACCTTGCTAACTTCATTTGATTAAAGGCAAGTCTTGCCAGTGAGAAAGAGAAAACTTGAATATGATATGACAGTTGATGAGATGGAGGCTGACAGCTTAGACTGATGGTCACAACGCTGGACTCAATAATAGCAGGGTGTTGTTTAGGGACTCTCAATGATTAATGATATGTCAGAGCAGTAAACGTATTTTAAAAAGTCGAGTCTGAAGTGCAGTGGACCGTCCATATCCATGTCATTGCTATCATCAGAGTGCGAGACATTTGAGACACACTGAAGATTTTATTTATTTATTTATTTTTTAATACTGAGCGTGGTTGAACGTATTCTTTCTGTCTTTGCAGTAAAATTATTTTATGGGAGAATAAGTAACAATTGCACACAATGATGCAGCTCATTGTTTTATTCCTCTTATAACACACTAATTTGCCCATTGTTAATAATTTTATTGATTAAAAAACAACACATCATACTTTTAATCGTTTACAGTAATTCTTGCTATAGGATCATAACCGGTACTACAGGAACCATGTCAATATCAACAATATCAGCAATCTCCTTAGTTGTTTTCTTTGCTTGACACAGCCCAATAATCTGACCAGACTAAAATGGGATACATTTACTAATACATCAGTTTTTCGACATTAAATTTATTGTGACACCCAAGTCACAATGACTTATTTTATTATATTTCCAATCTGATTTAACAAATCTGTTGGTAATAATCCTCTTCTTAGAAGGCTTGTATATGCATATAGCATGGAACATTTTCATCTCCTTTTGATAAAGGACACTGCATTGAAGCACTGAAAATGAAAAGCGACCTTTACTGCCAGACCTAAAAAAAAAAAAAAAAAGATTCTCAGAAATGCATGGACGTGTGAACTCAGAGGCCTGCATGTTGATTATGTGTGTACAGAGAAAGCAGGGCAGAAGCACAAGGCTGTTATGTTCCTCTCTCATTGAGATGTCAGCTAAAGCTGAAGACCATCATTTTGTGTTGGACTCTGCAGAATGAGCATGCAAGGACTCATTACAGTGGGAAAAGAAAACCCTGTATCTACTACAGTATTACAAAACACGATCGCTGAAAGGATGACATGGCGCTTTTGCAGCCTGATCTTTTTCACATCGCACATGCACACCGCCTGGGAAAGAAGCGCACATCATTAAAGTTTTCATTAAAAAGTCATTCATCAGTTTTCATTAAAGGGCCATACAAAAATAACATTAATTTTTACCTTCCTTTTTTTAGTTTAGGCCTAATTTTGCAGTAGACATACCACTGACCCAGAACAACATCATCATCATCATCATCGTCATCATCATTTTTGTCATGACCATCATCATCATCATCATCATCATCATTATCATCCTGCCTAATTACAGTACATCTGTAAAAAAAATACAGATACAGTGTAATAGAAAAAAAAATTTTCTTTCCTAATTGAATTCAAAAAGTGAAAATCTCCTATATTTCAGATTAACTGTGTCTCCCCACCCTATTGATTTGGTAGAAATATGAATTTGACTACTAAAGACAGATTCACAAGTAATCTGCCGGATCTGTCCAAATGCAGATGATCTAGATGAAGTGACTAACAGCATGGGAACTATTTTTACCAGGACATTAGACACTGTTGCTTCCATCAGATTAAAAAAAGTCAGAGATAAAACACTTGCACCATGGTATACCAATAATCATACTCACACCCTAAAGAAAGCAACCCGTAACCTTGAGTGAAAGTGGAGAAAAACTAAATTAGTAGTTTTTCGAATTGCGTATAAAGATAGTACAGTGCATCCGGATTCACAGCGCGTCACTTTTTCCACATTTTGTTATGTCACAGTCTTATTCTAAAACGGATTCAATTAATTTTTTTCCTCAGAATTCTACACACAACACCCCATAATGACAACATGAAAAAAGTACACACATATGTATTCACAGCCTTTGACATGAAGCTCAAAATTGAGCTCAGGCGCATCCTGTATACCCTGATCGTCCTTGAGATGTTTATGCAGCTTAATTGGAGTCCACCTGTGGTAAATTCAGTTGATTGGACATGATTTGGAAAGGCACACGCCTGTCTATATAAGGTCCTACAGTTGACAGTTTATGTCAGAGCACAAACCAAGCATGAAGTCAAAGGAATTGTCTGTACTGTAGATCTCCGAGACTACCTGGAGTCCATATTAACATCAATTAACATCAACTGTTATGCTGAACTGCCTGCCATCTAACACACAGTATGAATGCAGATCAATTCCTGCTTTCTGTTTTACCCAGATGAGGATGGGTTCCCTGTTGAGTCCGGTTCCTCTCAAGGTTTCTTCCTATTGCCATCTCAGGGAGTTTTT
>JAQQZT010000015.1:6312334-6326782 GCA_030068275.1 Clarias platycephalus | reverse complement strand
TATATATTTTTTTTTTTTTTTTTTTTTTTTAATGTATTTCTTCTCATACCTTTGCAAATCACTAACACTTTCATTTTATTAATATTAAAATCTCTCTTAGCAGCCTCAAGAAGTTAATAAGACAAAATGCAGTACAAAAGTCCTTACTGTTTAAAGAAAACGCTTTACCATCCCAGCCCTCAGGTCATTTTCAAAATCTTTAAAGGACTCCTTAAGGAGGTCTTCAAGATGACTTTAGAATGAGGATTTTAATTAGTTAGTCCTGAATATGTCTGGAGTGCTATCATTTTAAGGTTTCGATGAGTCATGAAAATGTCCCCGAAATCGCTCTAGCCCTGAAAACATCCCTCAGTGTCGACTGGCACTGACTGATACAAAGCTCTAATTTTTGGGAGTCGTTTTTAAAAAGTGTTTCTTACAGCAAATTTCGCACATTCACACACATTTTTTTGTTTTATGGGTTTATATCCACTAGATAAATCAATATGCAAGATACTAAAGAAACAGAACGTATTAGAAAAGAAGTATGCACTTTCTGACCAATCAGGTATATGATTGGACAGAAATTAAAGACCAATTAATGGAGTGCAATACGTCACTTAGGTTCATGCCATCGTCCTTGAGTAAACTTGTATGAATGATCCGACTGTATGTTGTTGTAAAGTCAACTTTGTATTTATAAAATTACTGATGCAGGCACATGTTTTTATCTGCAAAATTTACGAGCCCCACTCTCTCAATCATTGGTCAAAAAGGAACAGAAAGCATGGTTGTTGGGGTTAAACCCTGGGTACACACACTGGAGACAATAAAACCTGCGTACTGTATCTTTCTAAAGTTCAGATTGTGTAACCCATAAGAGTAATCACGTTATGTCTTATGCTAAGTGTTTAAGACATTTTGGCTACAGGACTATGTCTCATTCTTGCATTGACATGGATATGCATTATAATCTAACGATGCAACTGATACAACAGTCGCTCTATATCGACTAATGGCCTGGTTAAAGCAAGGGTTGATAAATTGTGCATAGCAACAAATGGACTACAGTAACTGTATACATACAAAGTGCTCCTACATGGGAGCTGTACATCATAGAATAAGCTAATAAATAGTGTATGGGCCTGTGCATGTTTGTACATGTGAATGCGTGTCCCTTGTGCCCTCGTTCTCGTCCCTTTCACAACTTGGAAATGCACATCATCTACATCAGTCCCTCGATACTGCCATCGTCTCTGGGAAACAAAATGCTCTTAAAAGCCATTAGTGGTGATAGTGGAGTGTATCACATTCTTGAAGTGTGTCAAAGTGCACCCCAAATCCCATTCTAATCATCATCATCATATTTCACAATTTCTATTACAGGTTGGAACCAAAAACAGAGACGGGTCATGGTACGACACCACACAATTTGTAATCTTCTGCAAATGTATCGTAGCCTTATGTATACTGTATACCCGTGCACAAATCTTCACACGATACGATTATTATACAAATTATACTAACTTTTTTTTTATTTTATTACAAGCTTTAAAAACAAACAAAGAACCCCAAGTGTATTCTTTAGCTATTGATCTTCTTATAAAATGGAAAATCTAATAAAACGGCAACATGGTAAGTGTGAAATTGGTCTTAATTTACTGTTATATAGAACAAACCAATGGCCTGAGATCATTCTGCTTCTACATCGTTCCCTGACAAAACAACTCTCTCTCTCTCTCTCTCTCTCTCTCTCTCTCTCTCTCACTGAGAGAGTTTTTGAAAGTAAAACTCTAATAAGTTGATAAAAGGGTCAAAAACACCGATCGATTAGTTCCTGTTTTATTATTTATCTATATATATTATACGCATATTTAAGATGCTACAGGTTGTACAGCCGTGGCCAGATGTTCTGAGAATGATACAGATGTTCATTTTCCCCCAGTCTGCTGCTTCCGTGTTATCAGTCCCGTGTCAGGTCCAACAGTAGAGCATCCTGAGACCATTCATGCGTGCGGCTTGACACATGTGAAATGTTTGAAATTATACCTCAGTAATGACAACTGACAAAAAATCTACAAACACTGAAGCAGCAGACTTTGTAAAAATGTATATTTGTGTCGCCCTCAAAACTTTTGGCCTCATGCGCACTGTGTAAAGGTTTCCAATAAAGAAGTTGTGATTTCGGTGTCTTCCGGTGAGTGACTTTCGTAACACCGCCATCTTGTGGTAGAAACTATAATAGGTACTGTATGTTTATTACCGGTTATATTAATTGTGCTTTTCCGCCCTCTAGTGTTCAATTCGCGTAATGAAATATTCACGCTCTACTATTAAAATTTTTATTTAACATTTAAGAGTTGTTTAAATGAATCTTTCAACCTTTTCGGCATTTCAGATTATACCGAGATAAAGAAATATGAACGGTATAAAATAGTTTTTATAGTGTAAAATAACATATCTGATGACTTTGCTAGATATACATAATAGTTTATTTAAATTGTAATAGTTAACAATTTATACCGTGTTTCGTTGCTGTCCACGTAAAAAAATGTTAGAGACAGATTTTGCTGGTAAATCCTTGTAAATGTTTTTAAATAAATTGCAACATACGTACATTTCACTGTTCGCAAAATGACTTTCAGTTGGTGTGCGCCTGCGCAGTGCGAAACGCAGTGCCTAAGTGGATCATCATAGTTTTTCCATTTGTTCGTTTTTTCTAGTTTACAGTTTACTGTATGTTTTTAGCACTTTTTACAATATAGCATCTTTTCAGTTAAGGAAAAGTTAAATAAAAACTACCTGGGGCAACGTGTGGAAGAACCTCTGAATCGAACTAGACTCAGTAAATACAGTAGCCCATCCTCTACTGTGTGAGATGTTTGTAGTATGCTAAAGGTTAGAATTGTTTTAGGCAGCCTGAGGGGTTCGATTCCCGCTTCGGGTGTGTGTGCATGGAGTTTCCATGTTCTCCCTGTGGTTGGTGGGTTTCCTCCGGGTCCTCTGGTTTCCTCCCATTCTCCAAAGGCCCTGTACAGGATATGCGATATAGACGATGAATGAATTGTTTTGTTAAAATGATAAAGTGAAGTTGACTACAGGATGTTGGTTTAACTCTGGACAAATGACCCCAAAACCATATTTTTCTTAATTATAACAAATCCATACATATTCTTTTTGGCAACTAAACCAGTTCCCAGACTTGGTATCAAACTCAGTCTATGGCAGCGAGACTGCGGAGTGTTATCCTCTAGTCCAGTGTTTTTCAATCCTTTTTGAGCCAAGGTACATTTTTAATTGAAAAAAAATCACAAGGCACACCAACATGTGCTGCCACCTACTGATATGGAAGAGTATGACATGATTACTCTGCCGGTGTAGACAGCGCAGACACTCGACAATGGCATATTATTCGCAGACTTATTAGTTTTCAAAAAATGTTTTAGACCAATTAGGTGAAAATTAATAAATTCCCAAGGCACACCTGACGATCTCTCACGGCACACTAGTGTTTTAAAAAAAATTATAGAAGCTGGTATAGGCAGGATGAGATTACATGAGCCGGTTAAGGTTTGAAATCCGTTCTTTGAACCTGAACGTTGTACAGTTTGGATGTCATCATGATCACAGCTGTTGTGTATCCAGATGAGACTATCCACTGACGCTAAGGTGTTTTCAAAGCAGGTTTTGTGAAGTGTATATGTTTTGGGTAATTATATGGGGCCAGGGTATACTGTATCACCGGTAAAAATGAGATTTTTTACGACATACCTGAAATCCCTCAGCTCACTATGGCAAACTTGTTTTAAAGAATATGAAATATTGTAATCAATATGGCTATTATAATAATAATAATTTTAGACAATCAGTTAAACAGGAACAATCTCTTTCATTCTCTATTCCACTTATCTTGTACAGGTTTGCACGATGCCTGGAACCTAACCCTGGGGACTTGGACCACCAGGTGGTACACCAGATACAGGGTGCCAATCCCTTGCAGGGCACAAGCACGAACACTATATGCAACTTGGGAATTCTAATTAGCCTAATCTGCATGTCTTTGAACAGTTGGAGGACCCGAGGCATAAATCGGACCCTTGAAACTAGAGGTTCGAGGTCACAGTGCTAACCACTACGCCACCTTAAGAGAAAAACTCATAATAAATTAAAGGAGACTCTGAATTATAGGTTTAATAGTCTTTATTGATTTATAGACATTTTTTCCTGTGGTAACTCCAGGTTTACTTTAATATCAATAATATTTTCCATAAAGTTCTGTTTCATTTAAATTACATCTATAGTATTTTACTCACATAGGCTATGCATTTATTGGTTGATCTCCTTATTGCAATAAACCAGAGTAGCCAGTATGGGTTGAATATTGCTACATTGCACCAAACATACTCTTTAATCCCTCTGACAAATTCAAAAATAACTTTATTGGCAAGACGAGGTTTGACCACAAGCTTCCCAGGGTTTCCCTTTTCTCCGCCACCTGGAGAGGCTTAGGGTGGAATAAGGCTACGGCTAAAACACAGTTCATCACTAACATAAGACCCGCCCTGAAAGATTGGATGAAATCTACCAAAGGACTCCAAACATTTATGTACACTGACAATGCTCCTTCTCGGGATGACTACAGGATGAAGGTATTCTTTATAGAGTTCACAGATCGAAGTGTGTCCGTATCATGCTCATGGACTGTGCTGGGAAGTGAATCGCTGTTACTGTACTTCTTGGAGATTGCTGCCTGACATGGCGTCGATGAAGCGTCTGTGTGAGCGGTGCTTACTGCAGATCAGTGAACGCAGCAGCACCAGTCTGATACAAGTCCTTCGGTCCAGCTTGATTGATTTTCTGTCTGATATAAACACATACGACGCTAGAAGATACACACTGACAAGAACTATAGCACCCTTGCCCTTGCCTCCCTAATTAATGGAAAAAAGAAACTAAATACATCTTCAAATAGAGGTCACTTTAATCAAAGCACAATGGTGGACGCTAACGTGTGTTAGCATTTCTGTAATGGCAATATGACAAGGACAGTGATGCTGAACTTACTAAATCTGCTGACCACACACACACAAAATGGAACCATAAACCTTTGAATCGCAGCTACATATGCTGTGCAAACAGTATGGTAAGCTATATATCGATTTCACTCCGATATCCTGTATTTTGTGCCCCTATTAAAGATTCATAAGGCCCTTTTTTATGAGAAGGGGAAGTGACAGTCCATCACAGCCCTTCCTGCTGCTCTGAGAAGGAAAACATCGCCATGGACGAACACAGATTCCCATCAGTAGGCACTCACGAATCAGTTTACAGAACCCTGTACATTTGGTTTATGTTAATCTAGAGCAAATTACATAAATTTGATTGCTTATTGCATCGCAAATACCCAAACAGTAAGACATTTTAGCGCGTCACTCGTCAACAAAAGGGTTTTAGTCATGTCCATCAGTACCTTATGGAAAATCCCTCCAATGTCATGATTGGTCTTGCTTTCTAAATGAATATTTCTGTTTCCCCGCATAAAGTGTGTAGGCAGTGTCCCCACTGAATTTTATCCCATGGTTCTCTACCTTAAAAAATATTTTTTTGGGTGTATTTCTCTTTCACCACAATCTTTTGTTTCTTTCACTAATTATATAATCAACATAACAGTGTTTTATGAAAAATGAAAAAGAAAGCCACAATAACAAAACAATAACATTAAACCAATCATAGTAAAAGAACAGAAATCATATGCATTGCATGGCTTTAGATTCAAGACAGGAAGTTCAGACCAAAGAACGGGAGAACAGTCTCGTCCCCTTGCGATGCCGCTGTAATCCCGCGGCTTCTTCCTGTTTAATTATTATTCATTCCATCGTTTTCATTTCCCTGCCCCTTTCTGTCCTCCTCAAAGCGATGTCCATATCTCCACCCCTCGGCGATACAGTTCAGGATCGGTTTTAGCCAGGATGCAGGAGGAAATGTTAGAGAAAGACTAGGGTTCATATTGCTTGACTTTCTGCTGAGGTTGCATAATTTGTGTATATACTGTATATATGAAAGTAAGAGAGAGAGAGAGAGAGAGAGAGAGAGAGAGAGAGAGAATGGACACAGAGTGCGACTCTAAACCTTTGCTTATATTGCAGGGGTGCCCAAACATTTTTGGGAGCAATTGCAGTTCCCATTTCTGGCCACTAGGTCAGACCACTGCAGTAATAGCGCTATGAATTATTTAGTGTCAGAGATAATTAGCAATGGAGTTGTGAATAAGGGACATCAAGATTTTTAAAATGTGTGATGTACTATATGATTGGGCTCTGCCCCACATGCTCCTATTCATGAGCCAATACAAATTCAGTAGTCATTTTGCCAGCATATATATATATATATATAGCCTATATATAGTTTCTTTTTTCTGTCTCTTTGGTAACACCATGTTTACCTGAAATCTTACTTATGTTAAGATAGACCTGCAGAAAAAAAATGTGAGTTCTTAGATTAAATTTTACACAGTAGTGACACCAAGTGGACAAAGGAAGAAGTTCAACTTTAATAGTTGTTTACTGGAGACTGTGGAGGCCAGTGGTGACCACTGTATTTGTTACCATTTTTACGACCGTGGTAGGACCTCCGGTCAACATTCACACATGCATTTACCTAAGTTAGCCTAATCTGCATGTCTTTGGACTGTGGGAGGAAACTGGAGAATCCCAACTGGAGAAACCCACCATGCATGGAATCGAACCCGGGCTCTGGAGGTGCAAGGCAACAGTGCTAACCACTAATCCACTGTGCCACCAATTATTTATTAAGCCAATTTATTTAAGCCTTACTGCGCTAATAAACAAATTTTACAAATCAGAGACAGGATGTAGTTTGGACACCCCTGTTATATTGCCTTTCTCTCTAAGAACCCCACCGTCCACCTCCTGCCATCATGACTGGGTCTACAAACAGCTATACCATCTTCTATAAAATTTTCCCCCCCCCCCCCCCCGTTTATTTGATACCACACATTAGTCAGCTTGGAAGTTCTGGACTATGCTACACTACACAAGAATAAATAAGTGTCTGCAGGTCTTCCTTTAAGAACTGAGGATTGATTTCTGCTAAACAGCAGATTATCAGCTCAGCTCTCTTCTTCGCTTCTGGAGAGAAGATAAAAGTTGGCAGATTTTTTTTTTTCTTTACATTTTTTTTTTTTTCTTAAGGAAGCGATCAGATGTTAGATGTTCATTCTGAATCCTAATTGTAGTATCACTTTGGGTTGATGAGTTTGTTTCTTCACACTCATCTCCTCTGGCCTCACACTCAGGTCGTGTTCCACCGTCGTTCCGCCACAGGACCGATCTAAGTACGTTATGCAGAGCAGCATCTCCACACTGGAAAGATGCTAACAGTGTCTTAGAGGGCAAAACTTTATATGACATGGATTGATTAAGAGGAGATCACTCGAAGCAACTATTCTACTGACAGAATGGGGGTTCCTGTTGTTGTTGTTGTTGTTTTGTTCTCAAGGTGCATAGGGCTGAGGACATGATGGAGAAACTACTTGTACTGTGGTACACAGTATAAATGGAAACAATTAGTAGTAGTCGTAGTCTTTTAGTATGTGTGCGTGTTTGGGTATGTTCCATGTAACACAACTCTCCAGCAGTTTGTTTCTTACATCCGGTTCCTATCTGCTTCTGTCCCACAGTGTGCATGTGAGTGTGACAAGAAGGGAAAGATAAATGCCACGCTGAAGTAATTATTTCATACTGTCTTTTGATTCATTGCTTTGCACTCCAAAGAATAGAGAAGGGCAGGGCAAGGGAAAGAAGGAATAAATCTTTTCTCTTCTTCGTCCCATGTTTCCTTTAGTTCCAGTTTTTTTTTTTTCTTCCTTGTTTGAAACTGAGTAGTTGGTGGATGAGTTAATTCTAGTCATTGCTGTGTGGTTTGCTACTGTATTTATTTTACTATTCGATTACTTCACAGTGTGCTTTTGGAGATGCTGCTCCTGGCTGGCTGAACTGGAGGAGGGTGTGTCAGTAGGGTGAGAAAAGAATGGGCCCGTGTGTGGTGCGGATTGGCCCTGGGGCCGGTCTCAGAATAGCATGGCTAAGGGGTGAGGCTTGTAAGAGATGATGATGATGGTGATGATGAGGGTGCGGGGCGGGAGCTGCGGCGCGGAGAGCTAGAGGATTGGACGAGGCGGCAGCAGCCATTGCTGCAGCTACAGCCAGAGGACTGGGCAGGAGGCCAGCACCCAGCGCTTTGGTGAGATCCTGAGGAAAGGACAGAGAAGGACATTTATGAAACACAGCCCGAGCCAGCTTCATCGATTAATCTGACTGCGTTCTTACCTACCCTTTTAACGTGCCAAAGCAAAGACCGATCAGGAAATTTACCAGAAAGCAGAGAAGTGGATTGATGCTGTGTATGAATATATATGAAAATGATCAGAACGTACCCTGTGTGCAAGTCAAACCAAGAGTTATGAGAGTATAAACTACCCTTATTATCCCACTAGTGCTTAGATACCTTCAAGGCAGAAAGATTTCTCAGTACGCCAGAGCCACTATCGGAATGACTGCCTGCAGGAATCGCATGTACATTACAGGGGATGTGGCAATAACTCCCACCCGAGTTCCTGTAATGTGCAAGATGTGCTTGTGAATGTTTGTGTGTACTGTTCCAACAGACAGATGCATCTCTTCTACAAGGTGGTGACAAGTTATCCATCCATTTTCAAGGGTCAGGTGTTCCGCCAGCTAAATGTTCACAGGAACGGCGCCAGTGGGCTCCAAGCCACCTCGCCCGGGATCATCATTCACGGACATACAGCCGTCTGCAGCTAAGAGTCTCATCATCATACTGTGCTTGCAGTTTTATACCTTCATTCATTAAATTTTTTTTATTACAAATCCTGGTTCAGCTTAAACACCCCTAATTTAACCATTAGGTTAACATTCACTCATTATCTATAGAGCTTATCCTTTGTAGAGTCAAAGGTTGCTTTTAGCCTATCCCAAGGACCTTAGGGCACAAGGTACTGTAGTGTACACTCAGGAGGGGGTGCCAACCCCCTGCAGGGCACAAGCACACACACATACCCATCCAATCACACACTACTGATTGGATTCTAAATCCACTTCTACTGCCTACTTTCCTAGTCCTAATGTCACTTCCCTGTTCCAGCTAATTTACTTCTTCAATAGATCCAAATAAAAGAACCAGCTGTGTGAATTTCCCGAATTGGGATTATCATTAAAACCTGCAAGTAATTCAATGACAGCTCACCGTGAGGTCTGCGCCCCTGTGCTTTTTGTGTCGGCTCAGGAGTGGGTTGGGCTTCCCTGCTACTCCATCCCGGTGCCTTCGACTTGATATGTGCTGTGGATTCAAACGCATGCAGCTATCAGTAGAGTTACTCGTAAACAAATGAGCTGTTTAGCAGTGTGCGCAAAGGCCCCCCCAAAAAAAAAACTTAACGTAAGAGTTATTTTAGGAAACATGGATCCTTTGTGTTCATAACTACAAATGACTGATCTGAAAGTCACCTGTTTGAGTTGTAGTTCTGAATTGACCCGCACATTGCAGATCTCACAGTGGAAGGTGCGTTCCTGAGTGTTGGGGTCTGTAGGCCCACTCTCTCCACTGGGCTTGGGCCCCAGACGGGGATACGCCTTGATGGGACCCAGTCCACTCCGGGCCTCCAGAATGGTTTTGTGTTTGGTGCCTGAGGGACGTGAAAGAGGTAAGACAGGAGGGAGGGAATAAATCATGCTGTTAACGCAGATGAAAGGAAGATTTATTAGTGGAAAGACCTGGGGCTACATTATCATGACTCAACATCAACTGTTCCATCACCCTACACTAATTTCTCTTTGGATTGTAAAGGAATGACAAGGATTTGGACTGCTTCATGTTTCTGGTTTCATTCAACACAGGTGTAAATCGGTGGCTTAGAGATTAGCACTGTCGGCTAGCACCTCCAGGGTCTGGGTTCAATTCCCACCGTAGGGTCTGTGTGCTGAGAGTTTTCATGTTCTCCCCGTGGTTGGTGGGTTTCCTCCAGGTACCCTGGTTACCTCCCACAGTCCAAAAACATGCAGATTAGACTAATTAGCGGTTCAAAAATCGCCCGTAGTGTGTGAATGAGTGTGTGAGCCCTACGATGGATGTGCTCTTAGTTTTCTGGGAGAGGCTCCAGGCCCCCGTACAACCCTGATGTTGATCGGGTGTGAATTGTAACGTTCGATTTGGCCACAAGAGGGCTCGCTTGTCAAACAGCACCACTTGTCCTATTGACTATTGGTTCAAAAAATTTATTGACAGGAGGTTATGATTAACAATGACAATCTGTATCCTCACTCAACTACACCCACATGACACTAGAACACATGCAAGAATTTAATAATAAATTGAGCGTTTGGCTTGGATAAAAGAATGATTGATTTATTTTGTAGAATTTACTAGTGCAAAATTAAAGATGTAAACATCATATTATTTTCAGATTTTCTGAAAACAGTTCAAGACACACTAGTTTGCCAAGTCCTAATTTCATGACCTTCCACTGTGTTGTTTAGTAAAGAGTACACGCATCGCTTTTAAGATGTCTGGAGAGTCATGTGATGCTCTTGAGGATGAACACATGGCAAAACATTTGGAGCAAAAAAAGAACCACATCCCATTAAGGAGCCACCATCACCAAGAAGCCTCGTGTTGACTGAGAGTTATCCTTTAACACTGATTCCTGTGTGATGTTTGTAGAGTTTAGATTGCGGTAAGGGGATAAGTATAGGGGTTAAGGGGAACCATCAGGAGATCAGTGAGCACACAGGCTTGAGGAATTTATGTTTGTCTGCATCCCATATTTGTCAGACAATAAAACTCGCCAGTCTCTTAGTCTTCATCTGTAACAGATGCGATGGGACATAAACAAACAGATGACATGAGCGTGGTCAACAAACGAAGTACACCAGTGGAGCTGTCACCACGAGCAAACATTCAGTTATTCTCGCTTATTGGATTGTTTCCACCCCTGCTATAAAAACATGTGCTTTGATTTTCGGGCCTCGATACCTTTTTAAGATGTGCTTGATGAAATAGTTGTCGAACTTCCAGATTCAAGGCCCTGCTTAAGCCTTGATTATTGCTTTTCATCCCTGGTATAATATATCATTCCAGTCAATCTGCGAAGTTTAAAGTTTTAAAAGCCTGTTTGTGTGTGCACACCAAATGAGAGCATGTGCTACTTGTTCTTCTACAAATTTCTACAAAACAGCGAAACGCTTTCAAACAAGGTCGACTAAAAAGTTCATTCAGGTGATTTAAATTATGTGGAGACTGTAATAGTGGTTTAAGAGCCTGCTTATTTAACTCGATTGGCATGTTTTTTTTTGTGCTCTGGTCAACCTATCCAACGCGCTTGAAACGACTGGCTCATGCCAAATGAACAGATGAAGTCATGAATAAACGAACAGATGTAGCCGTATGCTGCACGGTCGAAGAGCAGTTTGTAACAGGCTCAATGCATGTCTTGGAAGGGAGTCATATATCAAGACTTTTCTCTGTCCTGGAAGGATGCCCTGGTTGATTTACTGGCTGCTTTGAAACACCGAAGACCTACATCCTTATTAAGAAATTAAATAAGCATGTCATTATTAACGTCCATTTAAAAAAGTAAGTCTTCATACGTTATATGCTTCTTGCAATACCTTGGTCACCTCTCTGGCAGGGTTTTAGCTCAATGGTGTTTTTAGACCTTGATCTATCAAACTTGCGTGATGTATCATACAGCATGTTTAAGCGTTTATGCAAGTTGTAAAGGTAAACGTGGCGGCACGGTGGCTGAGTGGTTAGCATTGTCGCCATGCACCAACCAGGGACCGGGTACGATTCCCGACTCGGAGTCTACAGAATGAGCATGGAATTTGCATGTTCTCCCCTTGCTTGGTGGGGTTCCTCCAGGTACTTCGGTTTCCTCCTACAGTCCAGATACATGCAGATCAGGCTAATCGTGTGAATGTTAAAATGACATCACGATTGCAAAAATGGAAATAAAGACAATGGTAATCACCATTGGCCTCCATGGTCCCTAGTTGGACTACAGAGGTTCCTACAGTAGATGGATGGAAGTGTAAACTGTAAGTACATTTAGAGACCTCTGCTGTCCGCAATGCATATTACACGTACAATTATTATTTCTAGAGTGGAGATAAGTCTAGATTTAGGTGCCAAAACACTCCTCAACATTACAAACTACGTATTAAAAAAAAAAAAAAAGTCTTATTTTTTGTGCAGGTCTTCCTGTAAAACCATGGTGGTTATCTTTCATCATCCTCACACACACATACTGTATAATGCCAAACTAGAGTAATAACTGCAGTTGCTCCACATAGCTACAATTCAATAATAAGGTTTTGCGTCCCCTCTGGGGCATTGTAATGGAACCTAGTGGTGTGTAAATCATAAATAAGTGAGTGAAAGCACTCCAAGAGAGACCTAGCAACTATTTTGATTTTAGCTCTCGTTCCACGGTGCCTGTAATTGCTAGTGTAACTCTGCAACTCGGTCAAGGAAGACGATTTGGCGTCTCAAAGCAAAGCACATGCATTTTTCTGAAAATGGGTTCTCTAAATAATAAACAGGGGAGGTTTGCGCTCGCCTGGCAAATGTGTGATCATTTTTGTGTAACTGCAACCTAAAGTCTTCATCACCGTATACTGGTGCTTCTGTTGTGGAGCAGAATGAGTTTAAAGCATAAAAGCAGAATCCAGATGTTTGGTTGAGACATGAAGATCAGTAAGAGGCATTTTGTAGTTTCCTTAAAAAAAGATTACACTGCGTGTATTTTACGTGAATTATTCATGACGTGATCTGCTGTGCAGATCTAGAAGCTTGTCTTTGGTTGTTCTGGTTAAGCTCAGATAAAAAAACAAAACAAAAAAAAAAACACTCACCTTTGTTGTGAGCCTCCAGTTGAGACAGGGAGTTGACGGCCACTTTGCACAGCGAGCAGTACAGCAGTTTCTTGGCTTTGTCCTCCTCCGTCTCTCCATTGCCAGGTGTAACTGCCGTCGCTCCTGGTGCCCCAGCTGGCTCCGGGATAGAAGACCCACAACCAGGCGAAGAGCTGCTTGCAGGCTGAGGGAGAGGAGTGACAGGGCTTGGCAAGAGGGCACCACTAGACGGACCAGGAGAATCCGGGGTGGGGGGAGCCGACACGGGCGCAGGCCCTTGCACTGCCGCCACGGGCTTGCTCAGCTGTGGCACGGGCTGTGTCTCCTCTGAAAACAAAATAACGGCAACAATATGATGTAACATTAGAGAGACACTCTTTGTTTGTTGTTTTTGCCTTTCTGACAGTAAAAAGAGCACATTGGAATGTCATGGTTACGAGTCTGCACCACAGGAATAATTTTGCCGGATTGTTTTGAACCTCTGACCGAAATGAGGTTAAGTGCTGAATTCCTTGCCAAGGTGCGTGCACTATAATGTTCATGGAGCATAAAATTAGTTTGTAAAAATACCAGGCCATAAATGCAACTGATTAAAAGTTTATAATTGTAATGAATTTGTTGTTGTTGGTCTTTCGGCTGGTCCCATGAGGGGTCGCCACAGCGGAGCATCAGATCTGCACACAACTTGGCAGAATTGTAAAGTTTATTTACCTTCCTTAGTATTTGGGGAGAACACAAAGCCTTATATGCACATTTACACACACACACACACACACACACACACACACACCACACACACACCACACACACACACACACACACACACACACACACAGGTTTGTTTTTCCATCCTTGTAAGGATTCTTCCATCAACACAGATATATGCTACACTTGCACCCAACCCAATTTTTTTGTTCTTTGTTTTTGTGTTTAAAGGCCACATATTATTCTCCCTTTAAAACGAGTGAGCATAAGATTAGAGGTTTGGAGCTTTCCAAAATGTGCACACTTATTTTCCAGCTAAAATACAACTCCTACATTATGGCATGCCCCGATTTACTTTCTCCGTAGATTTAAATGAACTTCCCCAGATCACCCTTTTAAGGAAATGCAGTCAGACTGCAGGGACCAGAAACGTCACATTTCGCACACATTTCCAGGCTTTGTCCATCTACATTTCTGACAAATTAAATGATTGAGAACTGCAAACCCAGACCATCTTAAGAGCTAGCTGTCCAATTAGTTTCTACATGCTTGACCGAACCTGCAATTCTTAAGAATGGCACCCAGAGAATGGCAGAGCTGGGCAGCATTGGGCGGAGCCGGGTAGATCTGGGCGGAGCTGAGCATTGAGCCGGGTCTCTTCTATATGAGGTCACAACAAGGGAAGATTTGATTTGCTTGTTTAAGCCCCAGCTGACAAACTGCTTAGAATTTCTTCAGAATTTCTTCTTTTTCTTTTTGTGAGTGTGGTGTGTGTGTGTGTGTGTGTGTGTGTGTGTGTGTGTGTGTGTGTGTG
>JAQQZT010000015.1:6277151-6287568 GCA_030068275.1 Clarias platycephalus | reverse complement strand
ACCTGACCGAGGTGCTTCCTGGGAAACCGAGCCTTAAACTAAACCAAAACTCTGCCCTCTAGTGGGCAACCCTCACACACTTATTCAGTATAATGCATATATTAAGTAATTACTAGGAAGTTATTCAATTCAATTTCAAGTTTTATTTATATAGTGTTTTATTATATAGCACTTTTAATAATGGTCATTGTCGCAAAGCAGCTTTGCAAAATAAAAATAATTGAAAGAAATGTAAATGAATTAGAAAAGTTTGAGGAAATATGTATAAGTCATAATTATCAGTTTGTCCTTGATGAGCAAGCCGAGGCCGACACTGTGTGAGATGGCAATACTGTAGGAAGAAACTTTGTGAAAAAAAAAGACTTAACCGGGAACACACCCTCATTTGGGTGATATCAGATAGTAGGTATTAATTTGCAGTCATACTGTGTGGACGATGAAGTTCAGTATAACAAGAGAGGTATGTACAGTATAGGGGGGTATCAAAATTTTTAAAGATTATCCCTGTTTACAAACTCTGTTTTTTCACTGTACGTCCTTTCTTAGACGCTTTGCAACCTGGTAGTAGACTTCGTTATTGATGGTCTGGTGGGGCCTGGGGACAAATTCTTGTCCCCAGCGATAGTCGAAAAAGATGACTGCACTTGGTCGAGCAGTGAACCTGCCCGAACTTTTTTGGTAATGGAGTTGATGGGTTCTTCCACTGTGAAAACTGTTGCTTTGTCTCAGGATGGTATTCATATACTCATATAAGTTTCGTCACTGGTAATAATCCTCGGCATGGAGGATGGGACCTCCATGGCACGCTGACAAAGTTCTTGGCAGACTTCAACATGATGTTCCCTCTGATCCTTGGTCAGCAGCCTGGGGACGAACATGGCAGCAACACGGCGCATGTTCAAATCACACGTGAGAATTGCCTGGACTGTTCCGTATGACACATCAACAATGGCAGCAATGTTGTGGATTGTTCTCAAATGTTCATTATGCACAAGTTGCTGAATGGTTGCAACATTTTTGGGGGTTAAGCTCGTTGAAGATCTTCCTGATCTCTTCTTCCGCTCTTGAAGCGCGCATGCTACTCAAAACACCTTGAACGACCCAATGCAGTATGGCTGTAAACTTGCCGCATCCTGTCAAATGTCTCTGTGGCAGATGTGCCCAGTTCAGTCAGAATGTCACTCTCGTTCTACAGTAACTTGCTGTCCATAATGAAATAGCAGACAGTAACGCGCGTGGTCAGAATAGCACCAGCTGCACAGTTCTCAATGTACACAGGATGATGTATTTTGGCACACTACCTTATGAAGGTCGGTGCTCCATGTGACTGTGCGTGCAGCCTTGTCCCGCCATGTGTTGGCATGTTACAAAACTAGTTTTAATACTATTAGATACACACATTCAAGGTAAAATATGAAGTCCACTTTCATTATTGAAATCTTTGCATACAAAACTAATATCAGTAACTACAGCACAAATAATAGGTCAGTTTTGTGGTGGCAAGAGTTGTTAATGGTTAATGAGAGGAACGAAATGTGTATAAAGTTCAGATTCCAGAAGCTCAAGAGTTTGCATACCTAGAGTTAGCATTAGCAAAGTCTATTATGATATCACTTTTACGCACACCCAGCATTCCTCTTCTTGTTTATCCTTGTAATGAGCATTTATAAAGACTAAGCTCCAGTATTAGCAATGTTAATATGGATAGTTAGCATGAATCAGGATAAGTCATTCGCTGAGTCATAACACTGTGAACTCATCTCATACTGATTTATCAGGATGGTCAAGGGTGCCTATAGTGTCCTATTGATCTTAAGTCAACAATGCACGCACGGTGGTGTGGTGGTTAGTGCTTTGCACCTGCAGGGTCCAGGTTCAATTCCCGTCTCGGGTCTGCGGGTGCATGGAGTTTGCATGATCTCCCCGTGCTTGGTGGGTTTTCTCTGGGTACTTGCACAATCCAAAGACATGCGGATTAGTCTAATTGGTGCTCCCAAATTGCCTGTAGTGTGTGAATGAGCATGTGAGTGTATGTATGTGTGTGTGCTCTGCAATGGATTGGTACCCCAGCCAGGATGTATTTTTAGGGGTATCTCTGAAATACTGGTGTGAAAATGGCAGTCAGAGTTTATTCTTTCTTACTACACCACAGAATCCTCATTTAAATGTTCTAAAAACAGGATTTCTATGTTTTGTGGGGGAGGAAGGGGGATCCTTCTTGGGGGAAAAATAAAATTGCACAGGCCATATCTCAGTAAATGGACACGATGCAGTCGTAAACCTGTTATCGCTTTAGGGCTTGTTGAACCAGTAATCTAAAAATATGCAGGACTCAAATCATCCAAAATATGACTTAGCATGATTGGATTTGATGGGTGACATTTTTGCTCACTGTAAAAGTATCTGCCCCATCCCTACAAACATGCTTAGATGGGGTGGAGTGAAACGGTGTTGGGATCATCTATAAAAAAAAAATGTAAAAAATGATGGACAAACTAACAAGCAAGCCATCACTACTGGCATTTTTCTAAAATACAGTACATTTACTCCGCCACATAATACGTACAGTATATTCCAGGTGATTTGTACTAACATTAAAAAAAATGACTATTGTGCTTTTAAGAGAGGAACCAGCTGACAGGCAACCAGCTAAGGTCAAATGTAAAATTTCAAGCTAACCAAGGACAACCTACAGTATCCTTCTTATATTTCAGGATCCCAGTGCTTTTTTTTTTTTTTTTTTTTAAACAAACTGCTAACTGCTACTAGAGGCAACATTCAGGTGCACCGTCCCTTAAAAAAACCCAGGTCATGGAATTCTTAATTCATGAAGTTCCATTAGATAATGCGCAGACACTGCGGTGTGCTTTCAGGAGTGTCCTAGAGACGAGGTCAGTCTGTCCTTCCAGCCTCTCCAACATCCCCATCTGCTGGCAGCAGGCACATCTCGCCCATCGGCCTCACCCAGCCTGTACCACCGCACGTGGTCCCAGGGAGCAGAAACCACAGATTTATGGGCTCATGTGAAGGTCAAATGCTACAATGTACTGTACAAATGACTGTTCCTGAACATCAACTTAAAAATGCAAAAATTTGAATTAAGTGTTTAACATGTTTATATACAGAATAAAAAAAGGACAAAGAAATTTAATTTCTTTTTTCGAAGATGCTGTAATGTAAAGGAAATAGGAGATAGTTTTGGCTTCAACTGCAGGTACAAAATCAATATGCATTACCCATCCTATTGAATCTTCAATACGTATAAAATATTAAACTATTACTTAACTTGAAATTTACTAAGATCTAATTTAATAGATTTCAAAGAAAAATGGGCAGTTTGCTTTAGATTATATGATCTGGCAAAGAAGCTGTATTTTTCCTCTGTCTGTGCTATCACTTGTAGCCGAAGGGCACAGCAGATTTTAAACTGGCAACAAATGTGTGCAAACATCTAAGCCAACATTAGAATTAATTGGCTTTGATGCACAAATAAAAATAAAAAAAAGTTCTTTGTAAGGAACCCTGTCGACACGAAGGAGTTCCGAACGACAGAAACTGCCAGCGACGGAAACTGAAAAGATTAGCCATAAATCACCTCATGTTTATTCATGACCCAGGGCAAATCAATGAGACCAGCCAAAGCAAACAACCAGCAGACGTTTTAAAAGTGTGCAGATGGTGGTTAACATATTGGTGAGAGGAAAACATCTTCATCTGGCATGTTCATATGATTAAAGTCACCCTGTTCTAGCAGAAACTATCCGCGGTGAATCAGACACCTTGGCAAGTTTGATCAGACTTACTGATCAAAGATCGACTGATGTGGTGATATGCGGCATGGCTGCCAATAAGGCTTTGTGAAATGATGAAATAATCTAAAAGAGTTAGACAATGCTGTCTCGGCTCACCGTGTTAAAGTTGTGGAAGAGTCCGACACCTTGAGGAGGGGCTGTCTCTATGGGGAACTGCAGGAAGGGCTTCATGTCCAGGTGAGGCTGGATCACTGTGGGGGTCCGCAGAAATGTAGGGACCGCCCCTGTTCGGTTGATACTGCCTGTATATATAAATAAATAAAAAAAAAGCAGAAGATTTTGGTTAGGAGAGGACTAAGAAAGAAACACATGGCAGACAAAACACCTACCACTGAGCCACCAGTGCCCAATAATAGTTCTAATAACTAGTTGATTCCCTAAATAAATAAAAAACCACTATTAATAAAATAGAAACCTAAGTTAAAATGCTGTGACCTTGACCAAGCAGATATAAAATATGCTGTAAATGCATCACACATCAGCATGGCAGCACCTTATACACTCTTGTGTTAATGACTATAGTCTCAAGGCAGCAAGAAAGCAAATAATTGGCTTGCATGACTTTGTTGTTGTTGTTGTTACTGAACCTGACCGAAGGAATCCTGGTGCACATCTCTTATCTCAACCAGATGCCCTGTGAACCATTCTGGTAAAGAAAAACAATCCATCTTATATTTGTATCTATTCATTCCTGGACAAGGTGGGGAACTAGGTGAGGTACACCCTGGACAGGGTGCCGATCCAGTGCAGAGCACAACCACTCACACACTCATACAATCACACACTCATACACTCACACACTCATACACTCACACACTCATACACTCACACACTCATACACTCACACACTCATACACTCACACACTCACACACTCATACACTCACACACTCATACACTGCAGGAATTTTGTGTGAGAAAATCACCCAATATTATAAAAAGTGTTTTGCCTTGGGGAAAAAAATCTGACACCAACTTTATTTCGGCACATCACTGTCCGTCCTGTGTTATGATAGTGCCCTGTCTCACTAAGCCTGTCTCTTTGTCATCTGCCTCCTTTTCCTCCTCTCTTCTGCCCCTTCTCTCCTTTCCTCACTCCGTCTCTCCATTAATCCCCTGCCACCAGTGCAACCTTATGGATGAGACTCTGAAATGAGCTGCTCTTCAGAACTCAGCTTTAGCAAGTCGTTACCTAAAGCTGCTTAATTTTCACAGTTGGATTTTCCATGCCTCCGGTTCCCAGTAGTCCTAAATCTTTCCTTCTCGTCTGTCTCTCTCTCTCTCTCTCTCTCTCTCTCTCTCTCTCTTCTGTCTCCACCAGACATTTTCTTCACTGAATTTTTTTTTTTCAAGATTGTTTGTCAGCCTCTTTTTTTTCTTCTTCTTCTTTTTTTTGGATTCTGCAGTGCATTTCTCAGACAAGTTTCTCAGCAAGAGCCATCAGTGGGTTGGGTCGGGAGAAAGCCTGCTGTGAATGCTTCTGTCACTGAAGGTAGCTGACAGGATGTGACAAGAGGAGAGGAAAAACCGGTAGAAAAGAGGAGAGTAGAGGAGAAGAGGTGAGAGCGAGGTTGACGGGAAAAATGTGTTTGGTGCCGTGCAGTTTCGGGTCGTGCTCATACTGTACTGTATGCTTGTCTTGCATTTTCTCTGTTGTAGTCTCAGGCCCAAATAATCTTTTGCTTAAGTGAAAGTGAGCATGCAGACGCCCTGATGGCAGGTCAATACACAAACAGCACAAGAACAAGGCAATCATTGGTGTTTATGGACAAAATGTAGAAAATCTGCTTGCTGATAAAGGACTGGTGAGAAAGAAACATGTGGGTAGTGCTTAATCCTTCATTAACTCACATAACATTTAGGAGGTATAAAATGAAATGTACGAGGAGCGTTCATATCAAACTGGGACTTATTTATCTGTATAATCTCCTGCTTTCACTAGTGCTCATTATCCCGAGTTCCATAATCAATCCATCTGGTTTATTGTCTGAAGCGCTGGCCCCCCAGGAACTCCTTTAGTGACCCAAACATGTGGAAATCACTTGGAGCGACGTATCGAGGATGTGTCTGCCAGACAAGTTCCTGTAATGTGCAAGTGGTGTTTGGGAATGATTGAATATTGACTCCAAAAAGGCCAATCCTTTGCCTTATCTATTTGGCTTCATTCATGCTTAGCATCAGTGATTAGTCTGATTCCAAGAAGAAGGGGACATTTTTTGCACGGGGAAAGAAAAGATACATTTAAACAATCTGCTGAGGACAGGATCATGTCCAAGTACAAATGCAAATAAATCAAAGACATGGCCAAGTCAGTACAGAAAACATCTTGAGGCTTGACTTGAGTCATAGATTCCATGTTTTGCACAAAAAAAAAACTTTAAAGGGATAAAATATGCTCTCAAAGTCAAAGGTACAGCCTATGACTTTGTGAAATTATCCAAGGATACTGTGATTATTCTTCAATAGCAAACTGTCACATCTGATTATAGCACCCAATTTGTAAACTCTACAAACCAGCACCATCTCCAGCAGGTGTAGGATTAGTTCTGCAGGTCTAGGTCTAGTTTTGAACTGGTTTCACCATACACAGTACATGACAAACTATATTTAGAGAGTGAGAGACAGACTGTTTGCATTATCTCAGACCAAAAAGAAAGGTTTAGGTGCAGTAATAAGGCAAATGGTGGAAAAGGGAGGGGTTTATGTGTGTGTTCGTGTGTGTCATGGCCAGGCTGCAAGTGCGACTGCCCTCACAGTCCCAGGAGTCGTAATGTGTTTGACAGTGCACCACAGCCAAAGTATAAATCAGGTTGCTCGGCTGCTTCCTCACCCTAGTGTATAATTACATCATTAAAATTAAAGCACCCTTTCGAGACCTGGTTCGCACTATAAATCACCTTGCAGGGATGTACATTATATCTAGATTTTGTTTACGCACATTAAAATGTACAGTGTATGTGTACCTACGCAAACAAATGATAATAAGTTTTTGTGTTTATTGTTGTGATTGGTGGATTAGGTTTTAGTCACCATCAGCATTATGTGCATTAACAAAAACACATACAATCACAAGGACAGATGTCAAAGGATCAAGGGGTTATACTGTACATCAACTCGAACAAGAGCGCTGATTAGCCCTCACAGCACCATCCGATTGCTTTGCTGAAAGACAGTCAACAGCCTTGATGTTGACACGGTGATCTTAACAGCCTCATCCAACCCTGACAGAGCACACCAGCTATGATGTGTTGTCTCAGGATCTAAAGTCTCCCCATAGCTGGCCAGGAGAACCTGATCAGGGATTTGGGGTGGATGATGGACAGGACGGTCTGGGAAGGCGGGAAGGGGGGGGGGGGGCGGTGCGGGTTTTGGAAGTCGATAAAACCTTGTGACATGCCAGGAATCCTGCAACACATGCAGAGAGCCATAATCACACCTTTCAAACAACCCGCAGCGCAGGGACTGTGCCAGTGACCACAATATTACAGCCAACAGAGTGTGAGCGTATACGAATACAGACATGGCGAGAGGAAGCAGCTGTAGCTAATGTGAATGTTTGAAAGAGTCCGAAGGAGGGTTTCGGAGCTGAGTGTGAATAATAGAGGGTTGGGATTGGGAAAGGGGAGGTGCTGAGATTTTATAAATAGACAGAGGAGCAGCTGAAGATCATAGTCGCCTGAAAGCGATTCACCAAACTCGAATAACTCAGTTCACCCTTGATAAGTAGAGGATCAGGTATTTCTCCAATAACTGACACTGCCTTCTTTGGTGCATTGGTCATGTGAATGGAAATCTTGTGCGGAAGGGAAGGGGATGAACACATTTTAAGGAAGTGGCTAAGTAAAATGGTGAGATTTATGATATTGTTCAGGCATTTATTAAAAATATTAACAAACAATTCATATTCAGTCTTTTGAGATTGTATTGAAGCATACAATTCTTTGGAAATCTGTATCATTAAGATTGAAACAAAGAGGCCCAAACCTGTTCCAGCATGACCATGCCCCTGTGTCCAAACTGAGATCCATGGAAGACATGGTTTGTTAAAGTTAAGTCGAAGACCTTGAGTGGTCTTCACTGAGCCCTGACCTAATCTGCATTAAACAACTTTGGGATAAACTAGAAAGCCAACTACAAGTCAGGTCTTCACATTTGACATTGGTGCCCGACCTCACTAATGCTCTTGTGGATTACTGACCAAATATTTCCACAGTCCTGCTCTAAAATCTAGAGGAAAGCCATTCCTAGAGGAGAAAATAAAAAAACGAGATTGACTCCATATTAATGTTCATCAAGAATATTCGGGTGTGATGGTCAGATGTCTTACTTTATATTTGGTGCATAAAGTGCTACATTGCATCAAACTTTTGGATTTCTCCTTAGCATAGAAATGAAAGGCTACATTGAATGAGGCTATGTAGAATCCTAATTCTGCAGAAATGAAAAACATTTCTAAACCGTAAAACTACCAGGTTTTAAGCTTCAGTCCTAAAATCAATCCCACTGGCACAACTTCGCCAAGCATATTGATGAAAGACTGCAAAACAGATCACTTTTCAATTATTATTCAATTATTAAAATGCTATATTATCTAGACACATTTTTCTCACACATACACTTTTCTTTTCAAATTTTCTTTTCATTTTTGTGAAGCTGCTTTGAGACAATGACCATTGTTAAAAGCGCTATATAAATAAGATTGAATTGAATTGAATTTGTTGAGGGTGTTTTTTTTTCCCTTTAAGTGTGCCAGAATTGAATATGTGATAAGGTTTAGATTAACTTTGACAGCCACCATTTGTCCACATTTCCCGTTGCCCCGAACTCCAGAATTACATCGTCAGACTTGCCCGTGCTGTCTTCCAAGCAAATCTTTATTTGAATGGCTTTGTTCCGCTAGAATATGGGGGCTGTACTTCCCAAACCTTCACTGTACTGTCGTATTCTCTTTCTTTGTCTCCCTCCACCTCGGAGACAAAGAGCTATCCTAAAACGGGCTCAACAGGAAATAAGAAAAACAAATCAGGGATGAGAGAGAGTGATAAAAAGGAAATAAAGCAGGATGGAAGAATTGCTTTCATTGGAAGAATATAGATACCTGGTGTGCCCCCAGGTGAGCATCCATAAAAGGATGAAAGAGAGAAATACCACAAATACCTTAATGTGGTGCAATCCTCAGGTTTGAGTTCTCCAGTGCTGCAGGGTGTCTCTTTTCTAATTTTGGGGTTCCACTGGCTGCACACTAGTATCCTATATGAACCATTAAACACCTATTGGTAGAGTTGCTTACAAAAATTGCTTGTATTATCACTAGGAACAATCACCGTAAATGCTTTGTCAATGCTTTGAGAGAAAATTCTGTTGATCAGCAAAGATGAAGAAGAGAATGATACAATGGACCATATTCTCACTCACCATCTATAGTATACTGCTTTATTCTGTGTAAAGGGTCCCCATGCACAGGGTGCCGAGGCACACATACAGTATAAACACGCTCACTTCCATACTACGGTCAATTTTGGAAAGTCAATTAGCCTAATGTGCATGTCTTTGGAATGTGGAAGGGAAGCACAGGGAGAACATGCAAACTCCATGCACACCTTCCTGATCACTACGAACTCATGACCTTCCAATCACCAATCCAATGCTCTAACCACTCAGTTTCCACTGCTCTAGATGCGCCACTATGAAAATGTACCATTCAGATGATGCAGAAACCAGAGTCTAGTTGCCAGTCCCTCCAGAGAGACTGCTGTTTAACCAACATACTTGCCTTCCTTATTCAGCTGGTAAAATTTCAAGAGACAGTCATCTAATTGAGTGTGAGATCAGAGTTAATGGAGCTGCTGAGAATCGTGACTCGAGATACATACAGTATATTTGTAACAGTCAAATACTGGAGAAAAAGCACTGCACCGACAAAGAAGTGAGGTATTCTTCAGATAAAGACATGATCAAGGGACAATTCAAACCCAATTGCATTCTGTATTACTTATTAATGAGTGGAATTGTAAAATGTCAGACATTTGAAAGAAAGGCCATACCTGGTGGTTCAAGTTACTTTCCTAGAAATTTGCTTCAAAGATGACAAAGATTTCACACCACCCCATCTTCTAACAGTTCAGACCTAAAAAAGTTTTGCTGGCAGTCCAGCCCAAGGCAGAATTTCAGCAATATTTGAGCTACACTCTTAAATGCCTTATTAAAGAACTATGCATTAAGCCCATACTGAAAATAATATGCAATTACGGTGACGTTGACATTACAAGCAACGTTATTCAATTGTGGGGTTTTTTTTGGTCAGAATGGATTTGCATGTCATGTGAACCACTTGTGACTTTTATCTGACTCTAATGTAGAAACATATGGTCAGTGAAATGGCACATACTGTATACGGGCAAGACATTACAGTCTTTCTTCGTGCCATGTGGGTTAAAACATCATAGTTTTTTGCAACCACACACAATGGATGTGATTTTAGCAAAAAAAAAAAAATTTGACGTCCAGAAGACAGTTCTTTCAGAAATTAAAAAATTTCTTAAATGTTCTATTGTACAGTATATTTCTATTTTTATTTCTATTTTTATGTACAGCATATTTCTATTTT
>JAQQZT010000015.1:6247504-6270608 GCA_030068275.1 Clarias platycephalus | reverse complement strand
TTTATTTTCTACATTCTACAACAATACTGGGGATTTCAAAACTATAAAATAACACATATGGAATTAAGTAATTATGTAACAACAACAAAAACAACAGTTAGTTATTTTAAGACACAGAGGTCAGCCTTTCGGTATAAAAGGAGCAAATTTGATGTTCTGTAGGTTTGCAAGCATTCCATAAATAAATGTTACAGAGAAAAGACGCAAGAGCAGCAACCAAAGTATCTTATTAAACTGCATGATTGTACCTTGTTGCATTTCATTATCTTTGCATTAGAGAATTTCTTCACATTGCTGTATGTTGATATTGTACTACCGTTGCTTTGTGGCTCATCTGATTGAGTGTTTACGGCTTGTAATAGGAAAATTAGCTACTGCACGGATTATTTTGACTAATTGCATGCCGTTTACTAATTACGGAACGTTTTTCATCAAGATAAATATTCATTAGATGATGATTTTGTATTTGAGTATTGCTGGAAGTTCTGGGTCTTTTTTCTTTTATTTCATTAATTTAATATTTTGCTTGACTTTTTTTTAAAATGTATTCTTTTTTTGTTATGAGACATAATGAAGAAGCAAAATATTTTTTGTCCACTAGGAGGTGCTAGCATAATTTCTGCTACCTACCCACAATATAAACTGCAGGTCTCTCTTGAGTTTATCACTTTTTATGCTTAATCAGTTTGTTTTCTGCGTTCTAACTTATGGCTCCCGTTTCCCTGTGGTTTAAATTACTAAAAAGGTTCGAAAGCACATCGTATTTCACTGGTACACTGTAAACCTCCAGAGTCAGATGCTGAAGTTCATGATGAATTATTCTAGATGAAGCAGTTTGTGCTGTACTGTAAATAGTTTATTCCCTCTTAAACATGGTATACATTCGTGTGCGAGTTCCTCGTGAACTAAATGCCTGCAGGTGAGTGAAAGAGAAATTTGAAAATGAATTCATAGGCCTGAAGCGCAGTCGAGAGCAGAATGAGTCTCAGCATGTTTGTCTTTAATCCCGGCGCAAATCCGTGTACAGGGTTTCTTCTGTGTGTGTATGAGAGAGAGAGAGAGAGAGAGAGAGAGAGAGAGAGGGAGGGCACAAAAAGGTAGAGAGCAAGGATATAAAACATGTGTGTCTGTGCATGCTGACAGAATTGTAAATTAAAATGTCACCACAAATTATACACCTACATGAGACGTGGCATCACGATGACTCTGACATACAGTAATTCACCCGTGCTGTAATTTCTCTATTTTATATATATTGATTTAATGCCTTTTTGGATATATCGCTTTATGGTTGGGGCACAAATACTTGATAAATGGCGATGCATCAGTTTCCTGCAGCAGATTTTATTTACTTTAATCCATGCAATTAATAGATTCCATCAAGAAAAGAAAAGAAAACTCAACAAAACATGGAGACACAAATAATAAGAAATGGGTACAGTGATCTGCTGCAGGAGGTCTTTCTTACCTAGTGTCATTTTGCCAGGATTATCTCTAGAAAACATTAAACAGATCCGTACCATCAGAATCACAGGGACAAGCGACATACAGCAGAGATGCTATTTAAAGACAGCAGAGCTGCAAACACCTAAATGTTTGCAGATGATATAATATAATATATAGTGTGGAGATGATGTACTGTATGTAATGACACCCTGGAGAGATAATAACATGACTGAAAGTCAAAAGTCCCCAAAAGGAATAAGGCTTGATCTTGTAAGTAGGTGAATCCAGGCTGTGAGGGTTTAATTACCAGTCGGCCTCTCTGTTAAAAAAAAAAAAAAAAAAAAAAAAGGTGCTGAGCCTGTGTCGTGGCTTACAGGCCACCTGCACACAAGAATCAGGAAGCTGCCCTAAGCCAGGCAAAGTTTAGAACTTTAAAGGTGCTTCCAACGTCTCTGTAGTCCTTGTGTTGGACCCACTGTTCATGTTTCCCAAGCTTAGGAGCAGATGTGTGCCTTAATCTTTTTTGAAAAATCTCTTACTGTACGTGTTGCATTGCCAAGGCCACCTTGAGAGTAGTTATACTGTACCATTGTGCAGCAGTGCTGGTGGCATTTGCTTTAATTCAGGCAGAATCTTTAAATATCGTTTATAAGGATGGATTCTTTAATGTCGTGCCACATCCAAACATTCTGTAATAAATCTCGCCAAGCATAATGTCTCTTTCGGTTATTCCATCTCAGGAATTCTAGAGCAAAACCTGCAGCCTGCAAAGAGCACCGAGGCAAGTCCTTACAAGAAGGTATGGAGACTAGAAACATACTCTGATTATCAGATACGGTTTAAAAAGTGAATCCTTTGTTATACATTTATTGCGTTTGATGAGAACATGTATTACTGTCAAGTCAGATCTGGCACCAATTATATTTTCTACTATGGTTTTCTTTGGCACATTTATTTAGATGTTTGAGGGTTCAACCAATCAAAATCAACCAATAAAAATAGTTATTCATTCAAGAAAACTCTTAGAAGTTCTCGACATTGCGTTGTTCAGCAAAAGGGTTCGCAGTTTTATTTATTCATTTTATTCATTTGTCAATTAATTGTTGTAGCTATAAGCCTCATAATTATGTTGTTTATTATAAAAGCAAAAATAAATGATGTCAACTTGAATAAAACTGCAATCATTATTTATAAACATTAGAGATGTGGAAGGGGAAAAAATCAGCTTAGTGGCTAGCACTTATGCCTCGCACCTCCAGGGTATGGATTTGATTTCTCCCTCTGGTCTGTGTGCGTGTTCTCCCTGTGCTTGGTGAGTTTCCTCCAGGTATTCCGGTTACCTCCCACAGTCCAAAGACATGCAGATTAGGCTAATTAGGGTAGCCAAATTGCTTTGTAGAGTGCGAATGAACATGTGAGAGTGTGTATGTGTGTGCCATGCAATAGTTTGGCACCCTGTCAAGGTTGTTCTCTGCCGGGGGTGTTCCACTGGTATAGGCTCTAGGCCCCCCATCTATGTATACTAGATAAAAGTGGTATAGATGATGAGGAAGTGAGTGAGTGAGTGAGTGAGTGAGTGAGTGAGTGAGTGAGTGAGTGAGTGAGTGTGTAATTCATGTATTGCCTTGCTGACTTTTAATTTGTAATTTATATATGTTTGCATTAAAGGTTGTAATAGGTTGCAGTGACTCTATAGTCCTATTGGGGGCGCACTCTAAACTATTCATATGTTGGCAGTCAGCATAGCATCCTGTGTGGTAGGATAATGTGTATAATTTCGCAATAATTTGAAGTTGTAACAAAATCTAAAATATATAAATCGTGATATTTACACAAGTCACAATACAAACTGAATCGGCACCTACTGTACTGTAGGCATCGTGATAATACTAATGTACAGTAGTATATTATTTCCATATAGCCTATGTACGTTTAGCAAAACCCAACATGAACTGTATAAGTAACTCTTTGTTAGAGTTCACACACGTACACACCAGTTTTACATTTCATTGCCTCAAGGTAAAGATATTATGCTGAATACATTCACTGTTCAGGTGCCATGATACTGTATAATTCTTCAAGAACAGACCATGACTCCAAACACTAAACACTAAAATGCTGTGAAAGCAATAACCAGGTCTTCTAATTATGCTGCATTAACTTTCTGTGTTACTTTCCCACTCCTTTTTTACCTTAATTTTTTAGTCTTTACTCTCCGTCATTATATCAGCGTTTACATTCTGTGCTCCAAATGATCAGAGTTTGGCAGCTGGACAGCTTGGCTGGTAAGATTATCTGCTCTTAGCCACTGCATGTTCTTAGCTGTAAGGCTCATCTGATTGACTCAGCGAAGCCTGGAGGCTCGTGTGAAGCTCACGGTTGTTTCACTGACTGCGAAATGAGATTGAACGATCGATCCATTGCAGAAAGAAATCAAGTTCTTGATATAATTCTCTATATGAACACTTTCAAGCATTATACTGTACAAAGGGGAAATATCACTAGTGTAGCTGTAGGTTCAACAACCAAGAAGATCTGATTCACTTATGTGAAATTAAAGTGTTCATTCGGTGTGTTTGTTTAAACAACATGGTCCAATAAACCTCAATAATGTTAACACAGCACATGCTTCCTCGCTGGTTAAATGCATGGATGATGATCTTTTCAGAAGCAGCTTGGTAAGTGCAAACACTAAATAAAATAAACACCTAGCACGTACTGTACATTAATACACTTAACTAACTCATTACATCCATAAGAAATGTAACTATGGTACTGTATGCTATGGTAAACTGTAGTACATACCATAATATACTGTACCATACATAGTATTACAATGGCATTACCACAGTAGGCACCATAGGACGTCCTTGAGTACAATAGTTGTACCATGGTGTAAACTTGATGGTTACTATGGGACTTATTGAATACCACAGTGTCTACCAAAGTTCAGCAGGTATCTAATATGGTATTTTGTACATACTATATGATATTAGATATGTTACATATACATAATACTGGTATGGCAAGTAGATACCTGCTGAACATTGTTAGCCATTGAATTACCAAATGAGTACCACTGTATTACCCATTGGAGGGTATCATAACATACATTAATATTACCATTATGGTAAATAAACATGTAAAAACAGTATCCTGGTAGATGTTCCATAGTATGATATTAGTACATAGTACTAGTAGTACATAGTACTAATACATAGTACATGATACAATAGTATACAGTAGAGCCATGTCCCATATTATAATACATGGTCCTACCATGCACCATACTTTGGTACATGGTTTTACATTTTACTGTACATGTAGTGTTGTAGCAGACTACATGTCACATGGTAGAACCATGTACAGTACCATAGTACATGTACATGTACCATGTACATGTACATGTACCATATTAGCAAATAAGTACCATAGTAATGCAAAAAAAAAAACATAGTACAGGTACCATCAGACAACAATGGAACCTACAGTATACCATGGTAATGGGTCTTATGGTATATTGTTACATTCCATTAGCTATTCAGGCAAAAAAAAAAAAAAACATGGGACTATGCAGCCTTTTAACTTCTTGAAATTTCTATCTGAAATTATGATTTTTTTTTTTTTTTTTTTTAACAGATCAGCACTGGTTGTATCTTCATTCTACTTCAACTTGCTTCAAACTTGTATCCCATTTACAAAGCCACTTTTAACGTTTTCTCCCCTGCACAAGAGACAGAAACATTCCATCCTTGATCACTGCTGTGGAACAGAGCCCCTCCTTCAATCCCTTCTTCCACCTGGCCGAGATCCCCCTGCAGGCTTTTCTCATCTCTCCGACCTCCACCATCCCCCAATCGTCTCTCCTTCTAAAAACTTCTAAAAGTCAGGAGTGCACGCCCAGACAAAACAATGGCCATCCTTTCTTTCCCACCCACCTCCTGAAAGGCTCCTGCCCTCAGGTATGAAATCCTATCACTCAGCACAAATAGCTGGACTACCCAAATTCATCTATGAGGCGGAGACAGAGGGCTAGGAGATTCCTTTACAGATAACATTTAGCGCCACTGGTAACACAATCCCCTCCAGCTCAGGCTATAAGTACTTTCTGGAAGCCTTGTTGTTATGCACGGGGGGGGGGACAAAAAAAAGAAAAGAATAGAGGAGATTTAAAAGTAAAGTGTAAAGCAAGCCAACATAATCCACAGTACAACATTATGAATCAGTGAAAAGGACAAAAATGTTTGTCCTTATTTTGAGTACCGGCTTGTCTTTTATTAATATGCAGCCGGTTGACAAATGAGTCCTTGGCACAAAATGCCACTCTGTGTATATGTGTGTGTTCTATTAGCTTGAGTCCAATCTTGCTAAGTGCACCGGGCTATTTGAATGTCACTTGTCCTTGGTATATGATCACAATTGACAAGCCAGTTTTATATTGCAACCTAGAATAAGGACATTTTATGCTTTTTTTTTTTTTTATCACGCAAAAACTTTTGCCCAAATATTAAAGAACAAACATTAGCTTTAAAAAAAAATCAAATCCGAGAGAGAGACAAACAATTTCTCTGTAATGGAAAAAAATTGGATTTTTTAAATATGCATGTGGATTTGCATTCATCGCAAATAAACACACACGGAGGTAATCGTTTGACATATTTGAAAGTTAGCATCCCCCAAAGCCAGCTAAAGGATCCGGAGCAGACTGGGAATCCTTGCTTGCTTGGCAGAAAGTTACACTTCGCCAGAGCTCTGTCACTTCATATATCTGAGAGAGAATACAGTTGCTCATGTGAGGCTCGAGTTTGCGTTTCACTTCCATTAAGACATGGCTCTTAGCAGAAGGCAGCAGTCTATAAATAGACCTCGCCGATGCTTCTCCATACCCTCTAAAAAACAGATTGACACCCCCCACGAGGATAACGTTCTCGTTTAACCTTGAGTCTATATGCATTCTGTTTTTCTCTACCGCTCCGTACAGGGGCTGAACTGCGACCGCATGCTGTAGTGCATGCAAATGTTTTAGGAATGCATGCTGGCACATTCGTTACATAAGCTGATTATGTGGATGGATTGAAAAAATGTAAAAGAGAGAAAAAAAAAGGGATAGGAAGGACAAAATAGAGATCGAAGACTGAGCTAGCACTCTGTCTTTGTTTACATCCAGACACCATCACTCGCTTAAATTCTCTTCTCATCTTCCTTTCCTTCGACTCAAGCCGGTCCCTTAAGAGCGGTAGAAATTAGTCTTTGACTAGGAGAGTGTGACGATGGGATGCAGGTTGCCTCATTGTTATTATGATTTCTTTTCGACGAGTGTACCGTCACTTCCTCGGCTATAAAAACGCCTGATTGAATGTGGCGTTCTATTAGCATGTAAAACAGTCAGGACTTCATCAGTGAGCGTCTGACTGGCAGCTCATATCGTCTGAGTAATTGCTCATAAAAATGAAATAGGTGTTTCCTAAATTCACAGTTTGGGTCTTTATATGTTTATGGGAGATTGTGGTGAATTTTTCCATTCAGGCATCCATGATGGGTTGTTGTTGTTGTTGTTGTTGTTGTTGTTGTTGTTGTTGAAAGCAGACGATTAAACAAGACTGTGCGAGGTGGTCTAGTTACTAAGCTTGGATCCAGTAGAGCACAACAGACACACTGAACCAGATTTCCTGATGAATACTGTGTGGTTGTTGTTGTTGCCTCTATGACTAGCTTCACACACACACACACCTGGCTCTCTGCGTCAGCTCTGCAGCACTGCTCACTGTTTCCCTGCATATCCGGACCCCCCCATTCTATTGGTTTAAACTCTTCAGCCTTTCTGCGTCACTACCAATCCCCCCCATTCCCCCTACCCCTTTTCAGTTACCTGCTCTGTTCCTCTAACTCTATCTTTGAGACTCTGCAGTAAATGATGATTGAGCAAACACACTGAGCAGAAGGGCTGCAGAAAAGATGGTTATCCTGCCCTCCACGTGTCCTGCATCTAGTATCAGCCCTTCCTCTTTTTTCTTCTTCTTCATCCTCTCCATCTCTGTCTCCTCCTGTTCACTCTGCAAGCATCTCACTTTCATCGACTCTCGAGTTGTCTCCCCATAACCCCTGATGATGGGCCGATAAACTTTTTGCTCATTGGTGCCTGGCCTTGTGCATCAGCTGGCTCAGTTGGAGCTCTCTGAGAGCGGGGAGGGGAAGCTTAAAGACCAATCCAGTCTTCCTGCTTCCAATTCAACCCAGTCATTGTAGCAAAACACTGATACACATCAAACCAGCCCAACCCAACCCAAGCACCTTTCTCCCTTCCGTTCAAATCTAGCCATCAAAAACACACCCCAAAGAAATTATCCTGTATAACCTGATCAAATGTACACATTCCATCCCAATCATTCTACCCTTAACCCAGTTAATTAGTTCAATACAACTCAAGCCTTCTACACTCCTAAAGTTCTATATACTTTTCTGACACTGTTTATCCATTAGATCCATCCATCTATCTAGGAACCTCTGTAGTCCAACTAGGGAACGTGGAGGCCAATTACCACTGTATTTATTCCCATTTCAAAACCATGATGGTAGAATCTCCAGTCAACATTTACACACTACAGGCAATTTGGGAATGTCAATTTCCCTAATCTGCAAGTCATCGGACCCACCAAGCATGGGAAGAACATGCAAACTTCATGCACTCAGACCCAAGGCAGGAATCGAACCTGGCCCTTGCAGGGTGAGGTGACAGTGCTAACCATTAAGCCTGTCTTCCACCCCAGTCTCCTACCCATATCTCACCCCAATCTGGCCAAGTACCTCCAAATCAGTCAAAGCCAATCCAACACCCACCATGAACAAACCCAAAATCTATATTACCTACCTGAGTCTAATGCCACTTACCCCAAACTCCAGCTAAAACCACTCACTCAATCTACTCAGACTACCCTAGCTCAGTTGGATTCGAATTCGACCATCCCTGAAGATGAAACTAAAGTTTTAAAGTAGAATAGAAAGGAAGGAAAATAAATCAATGAAATTTGACAGTAGCTATGATCTTAACATGATAAATGAATGTATTCAAGGTCAGATCATTAGACTGATTTGGAGGCAAATGTTATAGAAACTAAAATATAAATTGAAATAAAAACTAATGGATTTTTTTATATTAAAAGCAAACAAAATGGTTCCCTGTTGAGTTTGGTTGCTCTCAAGGTTTCTTTCTCTTGTCATCTCAAAGAGTTTTTCCTTGCCATGAATAAAATTAAATTTAATGTTATTTTGAAGACAGTTATGTGTTTAAAAAAGTGATATATTAATTTTGCTAAAATTTCAAGAAAGTATCGTCTAAACCTAAACATTTTCCCAGCAGGCCAAAATCCATTTGCAGAATTCTTCACTGCTTGTAGCAGAACAATCAAAAAATGTGTACCCATTACTAGTGCAGTATATCAGAGGATTGTCTGTGTGCAAAATGAAAGCAGCATGACATATATTGAATGATGATTACAGTACATCAGCTTGAATGCAAAGAGGAGATACCTTGCAAATACCTTTAAAGTAAACATTTGTAGACGTTGCCAAAAAGGTAAACTAGCTGTTTGGACGCTAAAGTAGCACTGAAGAGTATGCTCATCATAGTGAATTGCTTTAGTAGAAAAGTGGGAACAAATTGTCTATACATGCAAATCATTACTTCATTTTAATATCCTGCTCCAGTGGGAACTGTACAAACAATCATTTATGAACACCAAATGTACATTACAGGAACTCGCCTGGGAGTTATTGCCACATGTCTCTACAGTCTTGATCTTGGTCTAAGCCACCTCCAAAGAAGCCATTAACGGAGTTCCTGGGAGGCCAGCGTTTTAGACCGGAAGTAAGAAGTCTCATCATGGCTTACTGTGATATAAAGTGGCATACTGAGATAACTTTCTATCTTGATGGTATATAAGTATTAATTAATCAACCCCTGGAATAAGTGCATTAATGTAGCAGGGGATTATGGAAAGAAATAAAGGTAGTTTTTACTTTCAAAAGTCACAACAGTCAATAGACCCAGTTTGAGTCCAGGAATTTATGGACTCAAATTAGGTTGTCCTCCTACTCCAGTCCAACCATTCTACCCCAGTACAACTTCCCCAATTTTTTCCCCAAATTCAATACAACAATTCAACTATTCCATTAAATTATCCTACGTCTATCCATCCCTTCTGCCAGGTGCAGACCGAAAACCTGACTATAGGTTAATATAATGTTTTCCTTAGAGCAAGTATGTAGAGTACAGTAAATGCAGGTACACATCCAATGCTCTGGCCTGGTATTATTATTATTATTATCATCATCATCTTTATCATTATTATCATTATTATTATTAGTGCTTTTAAGGTACGCATAATTTTAATGCGGTCATAGTATTTGAAAATTGTACCCTGCATCTTTCACTGTACATCTCTCAGCATGACCTTGCTATAGTTCTTGATGCTAGATTAATAGGTGATAACCGAAGGGGTCTTCTTACTGTGCCAAATACACCAAGCAAACTACAGACATCTCTCTCTCTCTCTCTCTCTCTCTCTCTGCCCTTTTCTATACTCAAGCCACAAAAATCAATAATTCTTTACATCAAGCATGGATTAAGAGCTTGGAGCCAAATATTTTACACACTGCTGCAAGAAGCCTTTTCAAATAGTAACAGTGCCGTACTTGATATACACTGCTCTTTTTAAAAATATATGTCCATAAACCAATCTGCCATAAAATTACCACTACATACGGCAACAGCAACATAATAACAGTGATTGTTAATCATATACCAGTATCATGGGCACACAAGTGTCACCCAAGCCCACAGAAAAGCCAATACTGAAAAAGGCAGTTGCTGGAAACAGTCAATACTGGAATACTCAATACCAGAACAGCCAATGCACCGTAGATTACCATGCAAGGGGCCCAGCAGGCAAAGAACCCAAGGCTGCTGACCCTCTCTCCAAATTCTCCAGATCCCAATCCGATTGAGCACTCATAGGATGCACCAGACAAACAAGTCCAATTCCCTGAGGCCCCACCCCACAACCAACAGCACCCAAAGGATCTGCTGCCAATTTCCTGGTGCCAGACACCATAGCACACCCCCAGAGGTCCCAGAGCCAAGAACAGAGGAGCCAGAGCTAGCCATGCGGCACATATTTGAAAGGAGCACTAAGCTTCATTAAAATGAATTTCTCTCTAATATTCCATGATTAGTTAGTTGATTAGTTAGATAGTTTTTTTGTTTGCTTATTTGTTTTAAGTACCTCTTTGTCAGAAAACATTGGGAGAAAAAAGTGGAAATGCCATCACTTTTAACATGTTGAATGAATTCTGCTCATGATTCATAATTAGCCTCAATTAAAAGATTATATTCTATTTTTTGTTTGTTTGTTTGTTTGTTTGCTTGCTTTTAGCTGCCAATGACAATTTATATATATATTTTTTTTAGCAAATTCTGTTTTTGAAATGCAAACAAGCTGTAGTGGATTAATTTAAACCATCACAACGTTGACCAGACAGGAACAATGAATAAAACTAACCTTCATCCATATCTGATCACTCACATGAAAGTGAGTGACTCACATTTTTATTTGTGTTCTTTGGGATCCTGGTCTCATCTGTCCATCCACCCATCCATCCACCCATCAATCCATCCATCCATTGTCTAGCAATGTCAACTCAAATAGATAGCTGGATGGATCATCCATTCAAGTCGACATTGCTAGACAATGGTTGGCCACGATGACCCATGAGTTCACACCAGCAGTCAGTGCTGTAGGAGAAGTTATCTCTGTGGGCAATTTGGAAATGCCAATCAACCTGAATGTCTTTGGACTGGAGGCAAGATTTGAGCAAGTTTGTTTCCTATATAACTTCAGAACACATTATGTTTTCAATTTGAATAGTTTATTCATATTTGGTTACATAATACAATACTCTCCATTCAAGCTTGGCTTAAAGACCGGTTAAAGTGCCAAATATACTGTATGCTATACTCTTCTCAGCCTTTGTAGAACCAGTTGATGCTTTTATTCAATGTATATGAATATGCACTTTTGGTCACAAACAACATATATCTGAGACATTTATTCCTCTCTCAGTCTGTCTGTTTTACCCATTACATCTTTCTTTTACACTTGTTCGCCATCTTGTTTTCATCCTTCCAATACTATTCTGAGATTCGATTTTGAAGCAGTGAAATAGACTAAATGAATTTCTAAAATAAAGAAACTAAAATTTACTAAAATAATTTCTCCAGCTGGGTGGGTGGCTTTACTTGGTCATCAAAATTCAAGACGCCTGCATGCTGGAGAACCTAGGACATCCAGGGAAATTAGCCTAATGACCAGACAGATGTGCATAGCCAGCAGGCAGGAAAAGAGATATGAACAGTGTGTGATGGAACGCAATTCTTCAGCACTATTATTTTAGCATAGGGCATAGGGAAAGACAGATATGACACACTGGTCAGACGGATGTCAAATCAAAACAGCCCCCTTTTTTTGTTTTATTTCTTTCTTTCTGGCATTTTTCTTCTGCCTTTCTCCTCCTCCTCCTCCTCCTCTGCCCTCTCTCCACATATCTACCCATGTCTGTGATTGCGACAGTACTGGGTAGTCAGCTGGAAAATCCACTGATTGTTTCTGGCAAAAAAAAAGAAAAGGGTGAGGGTGAACAGAGAAACAAAAAGAGAGAGAGAGAATGAAAGTGATAAGAGAAATAAAAAAGGAAAATAATGCAAGGGGGAAGGCACATCAATAGTTGAAAGGATAAAGGGTACATATTTGAAAAGAGACAATTTGAGAGGTCACTGATCTTGAAGGATAAAGATGTGGCCAAGGGAAAGGAGGCTCACGTGCACGCTGCTCCGACAATAAAACCTGATGGAAATCCCCAAACTGAGCCGAGACCTTGTCAAATGCTGAATTTGCACCGTATACGCTACATTTACTCCTGCTAGTACCAGGAATAAATAACCACATCCTTCGTTTTATAATTACAGTATTGAAACAGTAAAAGGTTGTCTGCAGAACTAGGGGTGTACTTATCTCATATAGCATACAGTCATGAGTAAAAGTTAGTGCCCCCTCTATTAATTCTATGTTTTTTTGTGTAAAATAATCATCTGGTTGTAGCAGGTCTTAGTATTAGGCAAATACAACCTTAGACATACAGTACAATGATATATATCTTTTTTCACAGTGCAATTATTTATTTAATAAAAAACAAAGCTAAAAAGTAAAAATCATTTGAGCAATACTAAGAACCAACCTTGTTCTTTGTTTTGGTCTTTTTTTTTTTACCACATTGTTTCAATTCATTGAGGTTTTTTGCTTATGCACCGCTCTGTTAAGGTACTGCCACAACATTTCAATTGGGTTGAGGTCTAGACTTTGACTAGGCCAATCCAAAACTTTGATTCTCGTTTACTTGTTTGCTTCTCTTTGGACCAAATCATCACCCCACCACCGCCATTCTTGACAGTGGGTATGAGGTGTTCCTGATGAAATTATTTTTTGTTTTCACCAAACATGGTGCTGGGCATTAAAGCCAGACGACTCCATTTTGGTCTCATCTGTCCATATGACATTGTTCCAGAAGCCTTGTGGTTTGTTCATATGCAGTCAGTTTCGTGAACCTCACTCATGCTTTCATGTTCTTTTTGGAAAGAAGAGACTTTTCCTGGCAACCCTTTCAAGCAACCCATACTTGTTCAGTCTTCTTCTAATTGTGCTGTCATGGACTTTAGCATTTAACATGCTCAGTGAGGCCTGTAGGGTCTGAGATGTAGCTCTTGGGTATTTTGTATTTCTCTGAGCATTGCACAGTTTGACCTTGGGGTGGATGTGCTGGGACGTCCACTCCTGGGAGAACTGGTAACTGCCTTGAATGGTTTTTCTTGTGAATGATCATTTTTAGTGTAGAATGTTGAACCCCAAATTGTTTGGAAATGGTTTTATAACCCTTTCCAGATTTTTGTCTGGCAACAGTTGCTTCTCTAAGGCCATTGCTTACTGTATGCCTTTGCCTATTGGCATTGTGTTAACACAACTGAATGCTCCAGAACAACAAACTGCCAAAGCCTCTGATTTTTTCGAGGTCTACACACCAGCGGATGATCAATTAATCGAAGGCTGATGATTAGCAGCACCTGGCTGCAACTTACCCTCTTAAATCCTGTGAAAACCGTAAGGGGGGTGCTTGGTATTGACTGCACATTTTTCTATATGACTTCATTTAGGTCAAATTAATATTGGCACAGTGAAAAAATATACAGTATGTTGTTGTTTGTCTGTGGTTGTATTAGGCGAATACTAAGACCCAATAAGATCTGATGATTTTTATTCTGTTTTACAAATAAAAAACATAGAATCAAACTTTAGAACATTACTGTACATAGTACTGTATATATTACAGTATCTAAAGGAAACACATTTAACCCCTGGAGAACATGCAAACTCTACCCAAACATACTGGTGCCGAGATTCAAAATCCAACCCTGGAAGAACGAGATGACAGTGCTAAAGACTAAACCACTGTGTTGCCTTCTCCAAAGTTGTAACCTAATTTAAACTACCATGACCCTTGATCACACAACCCATGTCAAATAACAGTTATCCGATCACCTTCATAAAACATAAAAATAAAACCCTTCTCATGAATTTTGTTACATCAATCCCAATGTACTGTATTAGAAACCCTGTGAACCGTAGTGACGCCCCACCCCCACCTCTGATCCTTTTTCCCACCGCTCCTGATCCTTTTTCCTATTCATGTCTGTATTAGAACATCTGGTCTTTTCCTTTTGTCTTGGTTATATTTAGCATTTACCTTTTAGCCTATGTGTTTTGCATTATTTTTATGACTGACACTCTTCTCCTCTCTCCCTCTCCCTCGCTCTCTCTCTCTCTCTCTCTCTCTCCATCGCTCATGTATAAGGCCCCATGCTGTGAAGGTCGTGCTCCAAACAGCTACGGATCACATAGCCATGCAAACTCAGGCAAAATTGGATACGTCCCATGAGGAAATATTTGTCTGATACATCCACCTCCAGCAAAGGTGCTAAGACCCATCCAAGACATGCGAAGGTGTATGATAGTCAGACATCATGAGCATCCTCTTGATGCCGTTTTCGTATTTCCACTGTTGCTGGATAAAACACACAGCCACTCTTGAGGAAGTGTCTTAAACTTTCAAGATGAAGGAGATTAACTACATCCCAGAGCTGTGACTGAAATAGGCTCGAACACAGCAGCACTACTTCACAAAGCTGCTGGATGAGTCACTCCAATCCCGTACCATTCAGAGTCGATATTCTCTCTCTCTCTCTCTGTCTCTCTCTCTCTGCTCTTTTTGATATCAAAGCCCAGACTCAGCGCTGCAATAACACACCACACCACTGGCCATTCATCATCCCAATTTTCTGTCATTTATTGTCAAAGACACACTCATCACCTTTCATTGCCGGGCAAAGAACAAGAGGCATTTTGGTCTCTATTGGGTTTTGGGGTTGTTCAAATAATCCCCAAGAGTCTCCCAATGGCCCAAATGACATGGTGGAGCTGGGTGTTGATCTGGTGTGTGGTTAGAGGAGATGAAGTTGGTGGTAGAGAGCCAGTCTAGGTCAGATTTTGTAAGAAGTCCATTGCCTGCTGTGACCTTAATTTGTTCTGCCTTGAGTCGGCAGCCTGCCGGGCTGCTGATGCATGACGAGGGCACAAATGTACAGCTCGGATGGCAGATGTCCCTGAGTGTGGGTGTATTGTAACTTTGGTTTAATGTGTTTGTGTGTCCAAAGTGAGAGAGCAGCCTAAATAGATGTGACAGGAAGAGAGAAAGGAAGTGGATGAAGCAGAGGCAGAGGGGTGAGAAACGAGGGCAGAATCCATCTCCCAGAGCTAATGCTTTAATGAAGATGTGTGGCACTGTCTGGGCTGTGATTATTGGGGTGCTGCAGAGCCAAAGCCCTTCTTTTACCCAGGACATAAATAATTACATATATATATATATTTTTTTAAACACACAAACACACATACATACACACAACAGAGGCCCACAGAACTAGGTTAGATTAGTCACCACTGACATATCAGAGATGCTTTTCTGCTCAGCATGGTTGCAAAGAGTAGTTATTGGAGTTACCATAACCGTGTACAAGGGGCTTTCAAGTCAAGTCAGAATTTTTGTGCACAATAACAGAACACAATTATGAGAGTAAAAACAACCTTTATTTCTCTATATAATCTCCTGCTCTTGCTACAAATGCACTTATCCCAGTCTTTTACCAGTGCTTGGATACCACCAATGTAGAACGTTTTCTCAGTATGCCAGAGCCATGATCGGCTGCCTATTTCATGTCTGACATGTTGGCCTCCAAGGAACTCCTTTAATGACCACACAGTTCAATTCGCAGCAGGCCTTTTCCGCAATCTCTTGTTGAGATTAGTAGGACACAATACGTGTTTACGGCTCAGAGCATCTTTTCTTTGTCGGTGTTCCCTCATGTCAGCTCACAGACCTGCCCCTCAGCTGCATTTTACAAACTAATTTTATGGAAATTGGTTATTTCTTTTCAGCTTTGTTGCTTTTCACCATAAAATTCGCCAAATGTCCTAACAGCCACCCCGTGCTCAAAGCAGAGACGCAGATAGCAGATCGCCATCACAGCAGATTTGCTAAACCTTCTAGGAGCTTTATGAACACATGAGACGTGGATTATAATACAATGGGGTGAAAAACTTTTTCAGTTGACAGTTGTGTTTACTCCATTGACACAAACTGACAGGATGAAATTTCAAGATTTCTTTAGAGCATTCAGAATTTTGCAAGATGCAAACCTTTGAAGTTTGTTGGTGTTTTTTTGCTTCAGCCAATTTCAAAGACAATCTCCTACTGTCATTCAAAGTACAGCGTCTGTCCCATTTTCTGGTTCATTTCTCTCCCTATTATTTTATACAGTATATAGATCAAAATTCATTCATCTTCGCTGGTGATGCATACAATGATGATTTAGACACATTCCAAGGTTTGAATATTTATGGACTAATATCTGCCTTTACTATATACTGCATTTCTTTTTGAGTGACATGGAAGGAATAAAACACAGTGTACTGTAATGCAACCTGACATCAAAAGAAAGGATCTTTACCGCCATCATTAATTTATTTGTATCATATGAATCTGTAAGTGGTTACATTTTTAATGAACGTTTCATACAGTATGTTTTAACGTTTAATAGTTATATTTTTTTAATTATTTTTAGACATTCAGATGGGTTTCCCTGTGATGGATTGGCACCCTGACCAGGGTGTACCCCGCCCTACAGTAAGTCATGTGCCCTAAGTCTCCTGGGATAGGCTCCAGGCTCCAGGCCCCCCGCAACCCCGTATACAGGATAAAGCGGTAAAGACGATGAGTAAGTGAGATGGGTTTCCAGTGTGAGAGAAAAACAAGTGAGGTTTATCTATGCTTTTTGTCCTTTTTCTCTATTCCATCTATCCATCCATCTAGGAGCCTCTGTAGTCCTAGGGACCGTGGGGGCCAATAATTCGTTAGAACCTCTGGTCAACAATCACACGCTCATTGGAGGAAGCCCACCAAGCACAGGGAGAACATGAAAACTCAGACCTGATGCAGGAATCAAACCCAGGGCAAGACTACAGTGCTAACCACTGAGCTACCGTGCTGCCATGTTTGCATTAGACAAAGTTTAAACAAGCCAATTCCCCCAATGTGTCCCCATATACAGTAGAAGATCCGTTCCCCTGCCTTGTTGCTCAGCTTCGCTCAGGTATGCCAAGGGGAACCTCCGGTTTGATGTCCAATACGGAAGTGCCTAAACATTCAGTTCCTCGAATGTTCAATATTACAACATGAATAAACATCCTTACAGCCTGGTACAAAAAAAAAGGGGGGGGGGAGGGGGGGGGGGTTGATCTCCATAGCTAGATTTCCCATGTACAGGTGGGGAATGTTTATTTCATTCATCAGATTAAAATATATTAAGGTATAAAATTATGCATAATTAGGTGTGTGGTTGATTTGAGTGACAGCTGCAATATAGTTGTCAACCCACAAAGACTGCTATGCATTCACTTAACTAACCAGCTAATGAGAAGCGATGTAGTGTAATCGATGTCACATGATAGTCTTCGGCCCTTCCTGACTGGTAATGGTAGCCTTAATGTGGGAATCCACTAATGAGGTGAGAACTGGATACGACTAGTTTTTTTTATATTTTTTTATATCAGGTAAATATTAGGCATGAATTAAATTATATGAAAAAGCTTTGCCTTTATTTGTCGCATTATTAAACTGTAGAAAACAAATTTACAGTAAATAAAAATTAAGGAACACAAAAGATATGTGTTAAAAGTTAGAGTTAATACAGCAAAATCAGTAAGCCCTAAAATTAGCGATCAGGATCTGATCAGGTCTCTGCCTGGACCTTGAATCACCGTCCTGGACATCGATCTATGCTTGAAGCCATTTAAGCTGCGGTGGATTGTGGAATATTTTTTTAGTGCGCCGGTGCACCTGGCTAGCCCTGTCAGCCTTGAGCACCTCTCGCTCCTCCTACACACACACACATACACGCACCCTCTCTCTCAAGGCTGAGGCAGGTCTCAGCACGGCCCCTCACATCCTCTGCTCAATGCCAGCAGCGGGAAGGAGGAAGGAGTGGGGAAGCGGGAAGGAGTGGGGGGACAGGTGTGCATACCAGACGCTTGTAACAGGTCCACCACACCGATGCCGAAAACGCTACCTGCTTATTCTGGCAGAAGTTCAGAAAGAGCTTGATGCTAATTTATGCCATCGACTTCACAGCGGCACTCGCATTGCTGAGGGCAGGTCTGAGCCTAACCCTCATAACTCCCTCAGAAAAGGCTTGTTAGTACTGTAAATCAGCCTGTATGCAAATCATGGTCTTATTTTCCAGAACGTTTTGCGCAGATGCTTATTGCGTTGTCGGGCATAGTCTCAAAAGTGGGGAAAAAAACAATGAAAAGGTCATGCCTGATTGCCCTTCTGCCTCTCTCTTTTGGTAGGATTTTTTTTTTTCAGCATTGCTGGCTACTGGCTCTCTTGTATGCATGACTCAGACTGTGTATATTCTGTTCGTACGTTCAGATACTGTAGATAAGGGCATATTCATAAACCGATTGGATATATTTTTTTAAATGGTTGCTTATATGAACAATGCTCTGCTTTATTAAATCTCTTCCTGCTTCTTTGCCTTCCTGCACAGCTACATGCAATGACCTTGCAGGTTTTCAATGTGCATTGATTTCTTTTCCCCACTGTTATGCTGCAAAATCTTATCTTGATGCCATTAAGACACGACAAAATCCCGGTTGTGATCTAGTATTGTGCCAATGTTTACCGCGATAATTCATCCTGCAGTCCTGTCTTGTCAGCTGGTTTGGGCAGAAATCCCTGATAAATATATCGGACTGATTGCCAACGCACTTCCGGATTATATCCCGTCCCAGATTGGCACTTTTCATCATTTCAACAGCATCCTCTTAAACTGTCCGTTCAGCCCCCGAGTCACAGGCGACCATTTGTTTATTGAGCTATTCTACAGAAAGCAAACACAGCGTCCTTTTTCCAGACCAAACACTGCACTAGCACAATGCCTCTTATAACGTGCGTACATATTGTATGACAATACACAACTGTGGACTCTCGCAGTAAAGTAAATGCTCCATGTGATTTGATCCCACTGAGGATGTGGCTCTTTGGCTGCTCTATTGGACACCTGGCACTCATACACACTACACTTAAAGCATTAAAGAGCTCATGCAGGCAGGACAGGCACAATACTTGGCCTGTGTGTATGTGAGTGTGCGTGCGTGTGTGTGGTGTAGAAACCTTCCAGTGCTGCATTATAACAAGCACTCCCAGGCCTCACACATTGTGTAACGCATTCCTTCCTCCCAAAGCTCCACTTATAGCCATTTCATTAGTGTCTATTACACCTACTATTGACAAGCGTATCACACCCAGACAGCAGTCAGTCAGTCAGAGAGGCATAATGCGCAAGATGGTGTGTCAGACAGTACAGTGTAGAGATTACAGTAAGAAGTCAAAGGTTTCGTTCTAAAGATGCGCAAAATAGTAAGGCATTTAATCAGTTCCAGAATTATTCGTAGATCTTCCTACAATACAAGCAACATGATAGCAGTGACACTTTTAAGGCTCATGAAATGTGAGTACACACGGATATTTGCGAGTGCGGAGCTCTGGTATGAGTGTTCATAAAGACGCACATTACGGAAAGCAATTCAGTTCTGCCAGCTCTGAAAATTGAGAAATGCATTTCCCTTCCCGATATTTATTTAAGCGAGTCAAGCCGCAACATTTGACAAAAGCATGCTACATTTTAAATGATCATGTCTGCTCTTAAAAATGTGCTTTTTAAATGCAATGATCACATTGCATCACAGTTCAGATTTTTTCCAAGTCTATCTTAAATCAAAATTTAAGTGCATGTAAGTACATAACAGTAGGTTTTGGTTGTTATTAATTTCCCTGCGCTGCACACCGACCGTGATGTTGTACGTCGCCTGGAACACGAAATACAATGTAAGTAACCAGGGCCAAATTGGACAGCCCTCGTTCCATGCAAAAATGCATTCCAAAGTTCAGCTGAGACTCATATAAAGTTCCTGCAGACCCACTGAGCGAAATCAAGTTGATATTTTTCCAAGTTACTGTGTATTTAGTACAAATGTACAGTGATCTTTCCATTACCCAGAACTATATGGCTGTATGGCTAACCAGAACTAGCCGTATGGCTAACCAGCAATACTATACAACCGCATCCAATAGAAATTGAGCTTTTCAATAATTGTCTCGATGTGTTTCTGCAGTAAAAACTGTTTTTACTGTCAGATCAAACTTACAACATAGTATCTGTCGCAAACAAAGCCCTTATAAAATAGTAACCACAAGCAGAAGAGAAAATAACATGCTGCTATAATACAGTATGTGCTATAGCAATAAAAACAGCCAACACAAAGAATGCTTTATCCAATACAATCATGGGTATGCAAATTAGCCGTACATACAAAAACACAGTGATGCTCCATTATTTACTTTATACAAACATTTTACTCAGTGAATCATTGTTCTTCTCTTTCCTGTACAGTAATAAATTTATTCCCTTAAGCTTTTTTTTAATCATATTATTTTCCACTAATGAAAATATTGGCACAGTTTCTAAATTACAAGGGGTGTTCAAGACAAACTGGAACTTTTAACTCAGTTATAAGATTAAAAACTACCTGCATTCTATATCTATACAATCCCCTGTTACACAATGCACTTATCCCAGTGTTTCTTTGAAATATGTTAACGCAATGTGCAGACTTGAAACGCTGGCCTCCCAGGAACTCCTTTATTGGCCCAAACATGTCGAAATGGCTTGAAGTGAGGTCAGGACTGTACGGGGGTTGTGGGAATGTGGCAAAAACTCCTGTAATGTGCAAGTGGTGTTCGCGAATGATTGTGTGGACAGTTCCCACAGACAGAGTATTTGTAAAAGTCTTCTGTAAATGTCAATCGCTTTTACACCTTCAATTTCATCATAAGTCCCAGTTCATCCCAAATGTTTATCCTTTTAAAATGACCGAGATGTACGGTATGAGACCTCATGATTAACTCTGACTTGGCTAGTGTGCGAGTGTGTGTTAAAATGATTAAAACTGATCTTATAACTCATATCCAAGTCAAGTCCAAAGTCCCTGAAATCCAAGTCAATTCCTGGTGGAAATGTACATTAAATGGACAAAAATCACCATTAATGATTCCTTTTAAATGTATTAGCTAGATAAGATGTATAAGTCAGATTATTTAATAAAATGTGGGGGGGGGAAACTCACACAAAGTATGTAGTGGGGTAGAGTACACGTGCTTTTCCTTCCTGTTTTATCTTTCACGCTAATTTATTCCCTCTCAGACTGAGTATGGAGCAAAACGATAGCTTCTTTGTGTGACTCTTACGCTGACATTAATAATAGGTTATAGAATGAGAATTAGAGTGTACGGTAATTTATTCCATCCGGAAACCGGAACTCGAAGCCCACCTTGGGTGAGCTGCATATTAAACCCGAGCCAATGTGCATGAACATGAGAAGCAAATGCAGAAACGCAAACCTATTTATTATGCACTATTATGCAGTGAGGGCAAACAGACTCCATTCTCCATTCTCAGATTTAGCTGTCCTGCCTCGGGCTGGAGAAGTTATACATACTGTACGATTTACGTAAATCCGCAAATCGAGAAGAGCCGAGAAGATAATGTCAGGAATTAATACAGAACAGAAATGCTCGTAATACTGTATACTGTTCACGAGGCAGAAGGAATATTTGCTTCCAGAATAAGGACTTGGGCTGGCATTTCGAAGCGAAGAATGTACGTAGGTAAAGACTGTCTATCCCGTATGTGCTTTAAAGTTGAGTCGGACCCTGCCACGTATCCGAGATTTTGTCAGGTTTAGCAAGCAAAATTTATAATTGCTGTGTCAGTCCAAAATGCAGAAGGGACAGAGGGAAGGGAGGGGTAAAAAAAAAAAAAAAGCTTACAGAACAAAAAAAAGAAAACACAATTTTTGTTTCTTTTTCATCTGACCTCCACAGAGAGCTGAGTTGATCATATGGATGGAGAGCGAGAGAGCGAGACAGGAAGAGAACAGCAGGGTAGAAGGAGATATTTGGAAGAGAGATGTGATAGATAGATGAGCAGACAAGCAACAGGCATTACAGAGACAGATGAGTCTGCAATGAACATAAAATCTCAGAGACAAATAGACAGAAAGACAGATAACACATCACATGACCCTGGGCCCATCGCCTTAATTCAACAAACAACAAATACCCTCTCACGAGAGAAGTAGCTGACTCTTTATTAAAAAAAAAAAAAAAAAGTTAGCTAGATTTATTCTTTCACAACGATTGCTGACCCAGTCCTTCATATATAACCAAAATGTGTGTGAGGAGCATTCTCAGCACAGCAGCACACACTGGAACAGAAATGCTAATGTCTGTTCAGCGCTAGAATGAGCATAGCACGTATGGTAGAGTTGCTGGAATTTTTAAACACCTCGATTTAATTGAGATAATAATGAAGAGTAAAACAGCCTAGTCTCATTAAAAAGCCAGGTTTACAAATGTCTAGATAAGCAACTATCATGACTGAAAAGTGACAGTTAGCTTTTAATGCTTATTTTTTTACTGTATAATGTTTTTTTCAACAACATCTGAGTTGCTACGTTTAACACTACCATATATTTTTGAATAATGAATAACTGCACTCTTGACTTTAATTTCAAGGCAAGCCATGTTGTCAGTTATCTAATTATAAGCCCAAATGCATAATAACTCAAGTCTATGGGAACAATCTTTGCAATGTGCCAAAACATGCAGTTCCTCAAATGTCCACTGGGGGCCAGCTCAAAAAGCGAGACAATCCCCATAGGACGGTGGCCGTGGAGTGCAAAAAAAATTAACAATTAACAAAACTGAAAACAAAATAACAAAACCCAAAACAAAATAACAAATTCAAAACCAAATTAACAAAACCCAAAACAAATTAACAAATTCTAAACCAAATTAAGAAATCCGAAAAACTTTTTTT
>JAQQZT010000015.1:6236455-6247404 GCA_030068275.1 Clarias platycephalus | reverse complement strand
AAGATATACAGGAAGTAGGAACTTGTTTCTCTAACTTTGTTTCTTGTGTGTTCTGCTTCACTTTAAACTATGATGGCCGTGAGGTGCAAAACAAATTAACAAAACTGACTTCAGGGCCACCGTAAGAATGCCATATTTGAAACCACAATAATGTTTGCACATTCATACACACACGAATGTACCGCCACTACAGTACTTCCTGTATATCTTGAGTGACAGATGTCTCGTCCAATTAGCGGTAAACATTTCATTCAAACATTTCATTCAAACTATACCTACCTTTTCCGGTTTGTATCGGACTGGCCGAGAAGTGCAATACAAATTAACAAAACAAATTAACAAATCCGAAAACAAAATAACAAAAACAAAACAACATAAACTAGAGGAACACAAGAACAAACATTTCTTCGTGTATAACAATTAGCAATAATCTCTATCTGAACACCTCAATGGTGCAAGTAAACCCTAATATCCCACTATGTAATATTATTATTACTGGGAATTATTGGTGACGGTTGCTTTCCACCGATGGAAGCAGGGCACTGATAAATCATCCGCACATGGTTTACAGTCAGTAATTGTATACCTACAAGTGACCTTTATGGAAGAGTTTGTCTGAAAAAATGACCCATGATTGATTTCGCTAAGACGTAGCTAATAAACTGGCAACTCAAACAAAGACAAAGAGGGACGACGAGGGAGCGGGAGAGTTTTCTGAGAAACTCACACTGCAGTGAATTCAAGTCGCTTTATCAAACTTGACACAGTCATCCCAATCAGGCAGGCCAGCTATCTCATCCAGCTCGTTTTTCAGAGACAGTAAGAAAAACAGAAAAATGAGCTCGATAGCGAAATGGAGACGAGAGAAGGGAATAACGAGTGGGTTTATTCAAGGTCATTTAAAATGCATGGCGATAAGGAAGACAAACATGCATTCTCTCTCTGTCTCATGTATGTGGATATTAGTAATCAATGGCATGGAAAGCGAAAGTATTTAAGAAATCCATCCACTGCAATATCCCCAGCGCACCGTTATGCATTGTGCATGTGTGTGGTTAGGAGAAGCGTGGGTCATTTGTATTTAGTGGAGTGTGAAAAGGCACCGCGGAGAAGATCTGGCTGCGTCTGCATTCTAAAGGTCATCGCAATGACAAGAGCCTCTGAGGGAATAGCAGCGTGCCAAAGCATCAAGCTAACAGCAGAACATAAATCACCAAGGCATGAACACCATGGGTACAAACTCAGATAAGGAGCACGTCGCGTTCCTGTGATAAAACCTTTCAGTATTAGAATCAAATTATTGCATCAATCAGAAAATCCCATGTGATATACCTAACTGATGAGCGTTATATTCTGTACATACTGTATGTGTGCTATATACTGTATGTGTGTGTTTATTAGTTAAACACAAATTATACAGTTATCACCTAGACTGGGGTAAAAATAAGTGTGAGATGCGGCGAGAAGCAAAGCTGAGTGATTAGCTTGTAGGAGGACAGCTGTTATTAGAGGGTTAATGATGCTATTAACACTTCTCTCTAGTCACTAATGCCTCGTCTGCATCTGCCGGTGTGTGGAACGGATCTCATTTAACTCGTCTAAAAGTTAAGGGCGGTTGAAGTCAGGTTCTGCATCCTTGCATCAGGAACAACAAAACACACACTTATGTGCCACAGTACACTGTTATAAACCTGAATGAGGGAATCCAAATAAGTGGCTGCATGTTTTAACAAAGCCAGCGCCGGACCTTGACACAACACGTTAAGCATAACAGAAAGCTAGAGCAGGGATGCATCCAGGCCAACACATGTGCAAAAACGACATAAACATGGCCCTAGAAGCTGCCATTACTGTGCAAACACCTGGCCTAAACGGTTCGTAAAACAGACTTCAATAAAAGCGCGTCTTTGTGAGAACCTCCGTCTCAAACACACCACGGTCACAGACCCTCTAATCGTTATTCTGAAAATCATGCCCTGCGGAAAGTATCCGCGTCGCTGCTGAATTAGCCCAGGCATGCGTGAAGTGAAACTCTCCACAACACTGTAGACACACGACAATAGAAAAAAAGTCAGAACAGAACAACACACCCATCCAGCACAGACTCGCATCACAGGCCAAAACAAACCGCGAACACACCCAAAACTGTGTCAATAAATACATTTTTTTTAAAAAGAGAATGAAAAAGAATGCGTGTGCTAAAGAAGCTGAAGAATCTTATGGCAGTATTGCTTTTGGATGAATAATTTTACAGCATGATATGTATATGTAATGCTGTATAAAATATACATGAAGAGGAATCCACTTTAACTGAAGTGCACTTTGGTAATAAATGTAGCGGTAGTCAAAGCTGCAGTGTAGTAAAAAGTTGATTTAAAAAAGATGTTTAACCCTTTAACATCATCACTTACAAAAAAAAAGCAATACATTTTTATTTATTTATTTATTTATTTATTTATTTCAATGACAGCACCAGTATAGGCATCTGCCAAATGGTAGAGATGTCACTTCATGGTAAGAGTACATCCGTATACAAATAAAAACTTGGATAAATATTTGAATAATACATTTATCTATATATGTATATATGTTAAATATATATACAATAATACTATTAATATTATATTAATATAATACTATTTTTCTTTTCCTGAAGTGTTTATACTTTTTTTGGCCTGACTCTGTATATATACAGTATATACTGTATATATATATATTAGTTTAGCATCCCTCAACCGAGTGGAAGAGATGGCTCATTCGGGTTAAGTTCAACATATTTTCTAAAAAAAAAAAGAAGAAGAAGAAGAAGAAGAAGAAAAAAAGTTGAGCACAACATTACGGTTTACTTTTCAGTAAAGTGCTTCGGTAGCATTTCTATACAAGCAGCTGGCGAATTAAAAGTAACACCTCCACAAAGTAATGTGATTAAGGTGGTCAGCCACCAGAACAGCTTTAAGTGTCTGAAACTGCTTTGAATGATGAACACTGGTCTTTCAAAAGATATATCCGCTCGATATTGTCTAACCTCCTTCTTCATAGATGTTCATTTGGGTTTAGATCTGGTCACTGTAAAGGCCAAAGAATATGATTTGCATAATGATTATGCATGCTTTATGTTTTATGTAAGAGTGTGAGTTGGTAAGTTACGGGCTCACATTGACGCAGCGAGCTGGAGGTCCAAACACATCTCCGTTTACAAAGAAACTTCTAGCAAAATATCTCATTTATCCGCTCAGCACCAGCCTATGATTAATGATGTTCATCATACCAGCATGTCAATAACAAACCTACACAGATCTTTCATTTTAGTGGTTCCTAAATAAGGTATACCTAAGAAACGGCCAGGCATTTTGTGAACACAGAGGTTATATTTGGTTGATGTAGATTATTATAGATAAAGTCCAAAGGATTATGAACAACACAATAAATGTATGTAATTTTTAATTTAGACAAACCATTAAATATGATATGGCATGAGGCAGAATTTGAGGTTACTCCTAAATTCAACAACTTATGATGGTAATTTCTTTCCCATTTTAAAGCATAGCCGACCAACACAACCTTCAAATTTTAGTGCACGCACTATGACCTTTACTGCCAGAACACATTTCACCCTAAAGAAAACATCCCAGGGGGCTATGCACCCTGCCACTCTTATCACGCACTCTAGAGTTATTCAATCAGACAGTGAAAGAGTGTGCGTGTGTGTGTGCCTGCATGTGTGTATGTGTTTCTCTGTGTGACTCATCGTTTCATGTGTATAAACCGTGAAAGGATCTGAAGCATGCGATAAACCTGAAATAAATTCCCAGAAGGAAACTTACCCAAAATCATCCTGACAAACTTAGCCGGCTTCTTCACTGCAGAGCTCTGTGACACTCTCTGGAGGTTTTCCGAAAGTCTTCCTCTTTTCCTCACCTCTCCCCCCCCAAAAAAAGAGGCAGATCAAGCAGCAAACACTATCTGAGCGTAGAGAGCATAGCTGCAGTCCATCGTGTGTGTCTTGTCTTGTGCCTGCTCTGTCCAGGTGAACAGTGGAGAAGAGGCGAAGGAGGTGGATGAGGAGGAGGAGGAGAAGGAGGAGGAGGAGAAGAGGTGGTAGTCTTTTTCTGGGGGGGGAGGTGGGGGTTGTTACAGGTCCTCTTCTCCTCTCAGGTGAGACGGAGGGCAATTAGTTAGATGTCGGGGAGGGGCATTTGTGAAGGTGGTGAAGACACAGCAGAGCTCCAGTCAATGAGTGAGTTACATCCAGGGAAGTCGAATCAGGACGGATAATGTGTCCCTACAGACGTCTGATTAGCTGTTTCCCTTCAGCAGCGCCATTCATCAGAGAGTGTGAACAAAATGCCTTAGTAACACTGTCAAGCTGGTGCCTGCTCTGCTCTGCTCGGCTCGGCTCAGATCTCCCCCACTCTCTCTATCTCTCTCGCTCCCTCTTTCTCCCTCCTTCTTGTTTTGGGGTTGGGTATAACCTAAAGGCACCTTACATGCCTGCGCGCCGATTGGTGGCCTTGGCAGCCAATCGGAAACGCAGCAGCCGCTTGTCATTCCGCAGAATGGGAAGCATGCAGGAGACCCAGAACGCCATCGTCCCCCTCTCCTTGTTTCTCCCTCCGTCTCATCCTCCGTCTCTCTCTTTCACCAGCTCATCATCGGACTGTTCATGGCAATCAGGGCAACTCACATTCCCCGCCTCCATGCCTCTCTCATTCACCCGGCAGCCTGCTGCCTCTCGTCTCTGACTCCATGTGACACTGGACTTGTAAAGGGGATTACCTTCCATCCCTTCCATCCATATCTCATTCCCTAGTTCTAGCTGTTCATCATTGTGTGCAGGATTACAGTTCCTGCTCTTAGTGCTTTCAGCCCGTAGATGAAATTTTGGGACAGGGGAAGGGGGGGGGGGAGGGGGGGCTGAACGCTAAGGGGGAAAAAAAAAGAAACGGAATAGGAGGTGACAGGGCAGAAGAGCTGAAAGAGATTAAACCAAATTCAAACTGACAGAGGAATGAGGAGACGTGGAATGATGGGAGAAAAGACTTCAGGGAATGATACGAAAAAAGATGAAAAGAAACAAACAGCAAGAAAAGACAAGAAGACAAATGTAAGCGGGATGCACAGTAATTAGCTGTAATAGCTCAATATAATGGTATAAAAATGTTTCCTGGGTTGAATGGCACTCATAAAGCTCTGTAAATAGACCATCTATGATATGCATTGGCACTTAAAAAGGACTGATACTCACTCAAAGATAGGCGCACACATATAAAAGGAAAACGTGCCTGGAAAATAGAGAAAAAAGTGTCTTTTATTTAGTATCGCTTCTCTGTTTATTCACACGTTCTCCTTTTCCTTGTCTCCGGCTTGAGCAGTGAGTCAGTGAGTAGTGAAGGGAATACTAAAGAGGCCAGCTGACACTCATAATAGCCCAGTACACAGCACATAGGGGTGAGAGACATAGAGAGAGCGCGAGAGAGAGAGAGAGAGAGAGCGAGAGAGAGAGACAAAAGGCACAGCCATTTTGTGTGCATTACTGTAGTTCTACTAACATAACATAATAGCACGTCTATCCAAGTAAACACACATGCACAAAACACGCGTACACATATGCACACCCACGCGTGATTACATGCTGTCATCTGATACCAGACATTGCTCATACTGTACACCATCACCTGAGCAAACAGCATTGTTTCGAGAGCAGATGACAGCTCCAGAGAATGAGAACTATGATAACGCTCTCTCCGAGATCTTAAACGAGTATGCACTCATGGTCACGGAATTTATTAACTGCTCTCTATCAAGGTTTTGACAAAAGGATGTCATAGCCAGCTAGGATTGCCCTTTTCACCTCCTGCAATCACACGCAGATCCACATCTGCTTCAGTCAAGGCTGCAGAAGAGCAATAGGGAGCTTTGCACATACAGTAAGTTGTACATCAGCCTTTCTGTTAAGCTGTTTACTATATTAAGGAAAGATGGTTTAGATATGTTACTGCATTTTACAACACAATCTTTAATCACAGACACCTGCAATCAAGACATTTTCACTGATGAAGCGCAGTCTGGATGTGGACCCAGGTATTTCAGTGGCCCAAGTCGTGCATTGAAAAAGTACTAATCAATAACACAAGTTATTGCAGTTTCTGGAGCATATCTGCAGTTGTGGCTTGTCACAGGCATTTATGCAAACAGCCGAAACATGGTATTGGTGCTAAAAAGTGTCTCACCATGGTGAAAAAGTGAATTTATAGACAGGATCATATAACGCCACATTTATAATACTTAAAATTTTCAGAATATTTCTCCCAATCCATACTTAATTTTTTTTGTAAATATGCATACACATTTATATTTTTATCAGATAAAAAGAAGCAAATTTGTTAAATACAATTTCATGTCCTTTTATGTAGTGTTCATAGCCTTTTTAAATTCAAAATTTTCAATGATCTTGTCATTCAGATGAAACTTGGCCTATTTAGATTTCAAAGGACAAAACATAAACCTAAAAAAATATATAATTTCACAAAAAATTATAGGTGTATAATTCTAAAATGCTAAATTATTACGAAATTGCAATATGAATTTGACATGGTTACGGACACTACAGATTTTCTGCTGTTTAAGCTTTTACCAAAAAGCAATTTAAGCAACAAAGAAGCTTACACCAAAATTTAGTATTAATACTCATAAAGAATTATGAATAATTTGCCTTTTAAACTATTATTATTTGAAGCGAGACAGTATAACCCCGAAAATTACTATTTTTGGTGTCACATATAAAATTTTCTCCTCAAAACGGCTGAAGTTAGCAACTTGAAATTTTTAGGGTAGCAACATTGGTTGCTTCCATGTTGCCCAAACTTCAGAAGTAGCTTCTTTGATAAATTTTCTGTATTATATGTAAAAATATAAAAATATAAAATCAGCACCGGTACTGTGTTTTGTCTGTCAGTACTAATAATTCAGTTCATCAAGACAAAAAAAGAGGTTTTACACACTTTGTGGATTTTTCCTGTTTTTTCTTTACCTTCTCAATTTAGTAAAAATCCATACTAGTATTAGTAATTTCAAAATCCATACTCTTGGAACACTGTAGTTGGGCCTCACTGTAATTTTGCTCTCAAAACAGCCTTAATTATTCATGGTACGGATTCCACAAGATGTTAGAAATTAATCCTTTGAGATTCCGGTCCATAAGACTGCATCGTGCTGATTTTTCGAGTGCATCTTTTTCGAGAGCACCTGTTCCACCACATCCCAAAGGTGTTCCAGTGAATTCAGGTTCAAGGCCACTAAAGAACGCTGAACTCATTGTCTTGTTCATTAAACTAGTTTGAGATGACTTTTGCTTCGTGGCATGGTGCAGTATCATGCAGAAAGTAGACATTTGAAGATTCTGGCAATGAAGGGATGCTCATGGTCAGAAATAATTCTTCAACAGGCTGTGGCATCTATGATTGATTAAGTGGTATTCTGGTAACAGGCCCAAAGTGTGCCACGAAAACAATTCCCACGCTATTACATCACCTCCACCAGTGTGGACTGTTGCCTCAAAGTTGGATCTAAGAATTCATGTTATTGGTGCTGATCCTACTATCCATGTGCCTCAGCAGACATCAAGACCAGACATTAGACCAGGCTACACTTTTCCAATCTTCAACTGTCCAATTTTGGTTAACTTAATACTGTATGTTAACTAAACACAGTTATATGAGGGGCATTCAAGTCAAACCAGAATTTGTGATGAAATTTGTCATAAACGAAGGCATAAAACTGATTTACATTCACAGAAGACATCAAGCATGGTCAGTGACTATACTTTTAGCTCCAGTAAAACGTGTGAACTGTAAACACAATCATGTCTAAAGACCACTTGCACATTACAGGAACTCGGCTGGGAGTTATTACCACATTCTAGTATAGTCCTGACCTCGATCCAAGTATTATTCACTCATTTGGGTCATTAAAGGAGTTACTGGGAGGCCAGCGTTTCTGATGTGAAGCAAGTGGTCCGATTATGGCTCCGCCATATTAAGAAAACTTTCTACCTGGTGGTATCCAAGCACTAGTGAAACACTGGAATAAGTGCATTGGTGCAGTGGGGGATTATATAGAGAAATAAAGGTAATGTCTACTCTCATAATTGATTTCTTTTATTTTGCACAATCAAATGTTCTGGTTTGACTTGAACGCCGGTTGTATAATGCATATTCAAATTAATGACACAAACAAGAGACGTGATACATGAGAGAATGTCTTTTCTAAGCTGTTCTTATGTAGAAAAATTATGTCACTACGCCACAAAAAAATATCATGGGGCAATATAGTGAAAGCAATTCCAGTTACTTTTTTCCACCATATTTGTGTGGAATCTGTCTGTCATTAGGTTAAAACTAAGGCTCTTACTTTGAAATTATTTATAATGAGTGAATTTATTTCTATGAAAAACAACCCCATCTCTGATCTCGCCGCATAGATTTCATCTTAACTTACAAATACCTTTGACTAAAGAATTTATTGAAGTATATGTTTAGCAAAGTTTTGTCAAAAGAAATGTGTTGCCATTTTTATTACTCCTTACACATACATGTATACTACACTGAGATTGACTTTAGCACTGTATATAAGTACTCCTTTAATCAACTCCAACATTGAATACTAATTTCTCAGATATGACGAATAAACTGTTGTAGTGATCATTTGGTAATAAGTTGATTTATTTCACACAGATGGGGGCTCATGCAGGAACGTTCTCTTAAATTTCTATCATATTTTATCTTCATTTTGTGTTAAGAGAAACAAATAAGAGAAGTCAATGCCACGTGCACCAAATGTTCTTAACCATCTCAATCTGCTATTATACAGGTAAGATAAATGATGAATCCCGCTTCATCTTACATTGGATACACATAGGATTAGCATGTAATTAGCAAAGGTAATACCCCCTAAGGGCAGGTGCATGTTGTGTCATGTGCAAGTTGTGCACTAGAATTAGAGAGATTCCACTAAAGGAGGGAACCAAGAAGAAGAACTACAGCAGTAATGTACTTTGAAAATAACATAGTTAAAGCAAGTAAACATGTGATCTTCCAGAGCATGAGCAACTGACGCTTAAGGTAAATTAAAACCGCAGCAAGGGCAAAAGATCTGTGATGCTCTGAATGCCGTGTAAGCAGAGGGATGTACAGTTAAAGAAAGAAGAAAGTGGTTTGATCGCATCTGGAGTGAGGGCATAACGTCTGTCACCTATGTAAAAGATTTATAAAAATTTTAAAGTAGTAGTGTATTAGTAGTAATAGTGGTTTTTATAATAATGTGCTCGTATCAATCTGAAATAGCCGAGCATCCGTTCATCCATCTGATCAAATCTGTGTGATCTCTAAAAACATCAAAGGCCAAAGAATTTAAGAGCAATCTGTAAGCCATTCAGAAGCAGAACACACACATGTATCCATTGATTAAGCCATAATTGGGACCAATAGTCTCTGTTTAACCCACAAATTAAATGATCCAATCATTATAATTCCTCTAAAAACTATATCAAGGTAAATTTGATTATATGACTTTTAATGTTTCTCAATTTTAAAACTGCTTTGTCATATCAGACGAACAATTTACAGACTTTGAAAACGGGAGGTTTTTTTTTTCTTATCTTGGTACGACTTCTTTCAACCACTCGTTAAATTTTCTCCTGCCTAGAGAAGAGCGAAAATAAGAAAGCAATGGTGAATCCCAGAACTGAATGGGTACAAATAAAATAAGTAAATATTGTGGATACGGTCAAAGATAGGAGAAAATCTGTTCGTACATTGATTCTTGCATGAGACCCATGATTTCTCAAAGCACAGCACAATCAAATAGTAAAATTAAAAATGTTAAAATGAATATGAATAAATACACATAATAAAAAAGCATATAGATATACACTACCGCTTAAAGGTTCGGGATCACTTTTGGTATAATTTAGAAATTTTATTGTTTTTCAAGGAAACACACTTGACATTAGTTTAAATAGAAAATTTAACAAAAGAAGAAAAAAAACATGCTGACATTGTTATAAGTAATGATTTTGATGGAAATGATGAATGTGTTCTTCAAACTTTGCCTTCATCAAAAAAAAAAAACACCTTTTGCAGCAATTACAGCCTGGCAGACATTCTAGCTGTCAATTTTTCAAGATAATCTGATGAGATTTCACCCCATGCTTCCTGGAGTATCTCCCACAAGATGAATTGGCTCAATGAAGTCTTTCTCTGTACCATATGGTCAACAGCTCAATAGGGTTTAGAGCCGATACTATTCTTTAATTGCAGCTAACTTTAATTGTTTGTGAAATGGATACATTTTTTGTGAATTGCATGAAAATGTGATTTTCTTTGGAAAACAAAGAAATTTGCAAGTGGTCGAAATCTTTTGATCGGTAGTGTAAATGCACACAAATTAGGTATAAAATAACTATACCTAACAAAACACTGGAGGTGTATTTAATTAAATGCCACATCAAAAAGTGAGTCAATATCAGGTGTTGATTTTTTTAAAGAACCATCACTGCGCTTACAGTTTTGGTAATAAGCTTAAAGAAAAAGTATTTTCCTATAGCGAATCATTATTTTATCTCACACACTACTAATGCACTGGGTAGAGGTTAAAATATAAATTGTTTAATTATCATGATCAAGAGGTTCCTAAATACATTATATTATGTACAAATCCTTTCACGCCCTTAACTACTGTAGCTATAGTCAGGATACAAACTGAAGCCCTCTGGTTAAATCAGAAAGTATAGTTTGAAATCGTTTTTTGATAGTTTTGCTACTTTGCTTGAAGCAGGTGATCTTTGAACAATAGGCCATTTTCCACCCCCACAGAATGCCTTCGACTTTAGCTAACCTCACTGTTTGCTCTTTTTAGGTGCAGGAAGGCAGGTGTGCTGAAAGACAATTATG
>JAQQZT010000015.1:6207035-6219445 GCA_030068275.1 Clarias platycephalus | reverse complement strand
GACGACTCGTTCATCTGAGTCATGTTAAAGATTCGTTCAAAAAGAACGAATCGTTCATGAACGACCCATCACTAGTACAGTATTGCATTGCCAGTTGGGTGTCCTGACTGCTTACTACCACTGTTTAATTTTATTTAGTCTGTAATGAACGTTCTTGTAGCACACACACACACACAAAAAAAATATCTGTGTCTAATTTATTTTTGTAAAAAAATAAAAAAAATAAGTACTTCATAGTAAAAAATTAAAATAAAAACGTGTTCAAGGTTCCTAACTAGCGGCTTTAATATATTAAATACCCGCCATTTCTGCCTCAGCTGCACCTTGTGGACAATCACGGCTGCTTAATTACTGTAGATCCGCCCCTGTTTGATTCACTGCTTTTCCGGCGTTGTAGCCTGTTTCCCCCGCCGGTGTGTTTTTAGCTTATACAGTTTTAATAAACGTTTGTGTTATGTCTCATTCAGACATGATTGCTTCCAGATTCCTGGCCTTTGACCAGATGTACAGCTATGAGAGGCGCTTACAGACGTTTGTAGACTGGCCTTTCCGTGAGGACTGCCAGTGCACACCTGAGCTGGTGAGTTCAGATACAGCAGCATTGCTCATTCAGATGCTAGTAAATAAAACATCCCTGCATTTAAACTAACGTCCGGAGGGCTGATTTTATTTCACTTAACATATTAATGAGTTGGCTTCGTGCTGCAATCTTTACTCCTGACACCACACTGATTAGCTCTCTAACAGGTGTTGTGTTTTGTGGTAACGTCTCTGTGGTTAACCACTACAGTACTAACAAACAGGCCCATTTTTAATCACCAGGTATATTACAAATATATTCTACAGTAGCATGAAGGTGCTACTTTTCCTTTTGATGTAGCTTATAATACCGGAGTATACTGTACTTGCATTCATATCTTCCATTTACAGTACAACAGTCAAATTTCTGAAAACTTTTTTTGTTCATTTATTGTCAGTAATTCAGTAAAACTGATCAAGGCCATGTGGCTTAGTTTGAAGCACTGTGGCCTTGCACCTCTATGCTCCGGGTTTGATTCCAAAGCCATTCCGATTAGGCTAGCTGGCTTTCCCAAATTGCCTGTAGTGTGTGTGTTGATACCCCATCCAGGGTGTACCCAACCTTGTGCCCTAACCCAGATAGCACACCGCTGGAGGGCCAACATCATTTTGTCCGTTGAAACGTTGGTGAGGCCAAAGATAGGTTGGCGCAATGTTGGTTCAGTAGATAAAGGTTGGAAATTAAATTAGACTCTTTTAATCATCGTCAATAATAAGAAAACGCATATCTCCAGAAATGTATTTGCTAAATGCAAATTTTTATAATAATTAAAATTTTCAATGTTATTTATGTACTAGATATATTACATATTTTACAATATTACATTAATAACCAACCCTCATATGAGCTACTGATGTGATGTCATTGAGAGAGCCTGCTGCACTGGCTAAAGAAATATAATTTAATTTCCATTTTCCAATTTACAACCTTGCCATTATCTACTGAAACAACGTTGGGCCAACCTATCTTTGGCCCCACCAATGGGCCAACTACAGATGCCAACATTAGCCCAACGTAAGCACTGCTGTTGGCCCGACGTCGGAGCACTGACAAAGGGTTACCAAAATTTTCGATGTTGGGCCAAAAAGTAGTGTTATCTGGGAAGTTTCATGGGATAGGCTTAACATCAAGATATGGAATCTTATCCAGGGAACAATGGGTGTGGATGCCAGTCCAACCAAGGGCACCAAATATGCATGCATTTATTTACAATATACATATATACGTTCCCAATTTGGGGCAAATTGGACCCATGTCTGTTTTTTTTTTTGGAGGGAACTGAAGAACCTTGTGTAAAACCACAAGATACCGGAAAAAAAAAAGATACCGAGAACACTTGCAAAACTCAGCTGACTCCAACTTGGGCTTGAACCAGGCAACATGGGGCTATAAGGCACCAAACCTACCGATTATGCCTCTGTGCTGCCCTGTTCCTATTTTCCTGGGTAAAATGGTTCACATGATTTGATCCAGTATAGGCTATACTGGATATTTTTGCATGTCTTGTATTTGAGGAGATTTTGACTCCCAATTCAAATGTATGTAACTAAAGCCAAATAAAAATGTATTTTAGAATTATTTACCTTAAAGGTATGCTTTCTCTTGCCATCCTGGATTGGTAGGTGTACTTTTTGATTTACTTTTTTAATACTATTATAGAATTGTAGCTGTAATTTTTCCCTACAGATGGCCAAGGCAGGTTTCGTGCACTGTCCTAGTGAGAATGAGCCTGACGTTGCCTGCTGTTTCTACTGCCTCAAAGAGTTGGAAGGATGGGAGCCAGAAGATATTCCCTGGTACGCCTGCTTTCATTAGCAGTAAATAAATTACCGTCCCCTGCTGTCTTCAAATGTGTTACAAATTAGAGCAGGGATGTCCTGTATGTGTGCCAGAGATCCAGTCTGCTCACAGACTTTATTTACTTTTAATTTTAATTCTGTTTTACCACATGATTACCTGTCTCAGATCTTGTAGAGCATGGAAATCAACAAAACAGCTACACTCAGAATACACAGTGCTGTATTTAGACTATGTTAACACTTTGATTACTGAAACGTGCTTGTTTTTCAAGGTCGGAGCATGCTAAACGTTCTCCAGACTGTGGATTCCTACAGATGAAACCCTTTGACGAGCTCACTGCTATTGAGTTTTTTCGTCTTGAGCATGGGAGGATTCGGAATTACATTGTAAGAAAAGTGACTTCATTATTTTATTTTTAATCTTAGTCAACATAATTTTGAATTTTCTTTCTTTCTCCCCTCAGAGGAAAATGGCACACATGAAAATCGCGCATTTTCGAGATGAAGTGGAAAACACCAGCAAAAATTTGAAACTTCTTTTCGATATCTTGTAGGTTTTTTTTTTTGTTTTTTTTGTTTTTTTTTATCTGTAATTGTCAATCAATAAATTATGTTCTGTCCACATTTAATTTGGCTCACAAATATGTAACCATTTTCTGTGTCAGCGGGCCACTGGGAGGCAGTGTCATGCAGGGTTCTTTGCTTGACCGCTCCAGACAGCGTGAGCATGGGGAAACTGAATACTAGCAGTTATTTGCTCTGACTCGCACAAATCCCGACCAAATCCTGCATGCGTCTAACAGAAGTGAACAAATGAAACATTTACCCCATTTTTAACTGTTTAGCTCAACTTGCCAGACTTTTTTTTTTTTTTTTTTTTCCCCCCTCCTCTCCCCTTCTTTTAAAGCCCCCACTCATCCAAACCTTGACCCTGGGCAGATGGTCTTTAGCTCCTCCCCCTCAATACCAACTGTTGCCCCAGCAACATCTGTCACTTTGGACACTCTGTATAGGAGGAAGGGGACACGGTGCATCCAAAACTAATACTGCACACTTGTATGTGAAGGTAGAACATTACATTTTTCTGGCCAACACAGTATGGCATTTAATATGATGCAGATCTTTTTATACATGTTGCAACAGCTAGTTGTCCTGGTCACCTCTAAACAGGGGCAAGTTACTGGGTGTCTAGTTGCCTTGATTTAACAAGTGTTTTTGATCTTATGGTTTCAGTGTAAACTATGGATGCATATCTTAACCTTTACAATTGTTCGCATTGTATATGATCATAGATCTCAAAAGAGAGGTCCATCTGTAGTTTACACTGATGGTTTAAAAACATAACCAGTGCTTCTACACTTTCTAAATGTATTAGTAATACCAGTCCGACTTTATTTATACATGCAAAGTGCTATAGCACTCATAGGGTATGAGTTCTCAATTATAATGACAGTTTTATTAAAAATGGACCGTATAGGTGGAAAAAGCCAAAATGTTCTCATGCATATTGATTTAATATGCGTCATTCCTCAATTAGTCTTATATTTTTTATAAAATTGTCTTCTTTATGTAATAATTTACAGGGATGTCTGTTTGAGAACACCTGGCATTTATGTACAAAAAAAAATAGCTGTATACTAAAGATTGAGATGCATTCAAATTTGATTAATAGTAACATGACCCTGGAAATAATTGCTCATTTAAAAATAATAATAAAATCTGCATTAGTCCTGCTTGACATTTTTCATTATTTCCATATCCTAGTGTCAGTGTTATTATTAATTCCTGCTTAATGTACTGTATGCAGATTGAAATAGCTAAAAAAAAAAATATAGAAATAGACCATATATTGTTAAACAGATTGAACATGTACAAAATGTTATTCTGTTTTTCTGTTCATTTGTGACATGTGTACTGTATGTGGGTTAGCGTTGGGAGGGAGGTAGGATTAAAGGTACTATCCCATCTCCCCCTTACTCTGTTCCGGATTGATGTGTAATGCAGCTCTTTGGATACAGCGCCTTAATCAGCTGCTTAATTCTGCTTTATTCTCTCACTAAACAACAAATACTGTAATAATAAAAATAAAGAGATTTTGATAAAGTTATGCGAACAAGGAATTCACTATAAAACAACGTAAAAAATGTTTTGGTGTTAGAGATGCAGTGTCGTGCAAGCCAAGTGTAGCAGGTGCTGGGATTTGTACAATATTTAGAGTGTATGTTAATCAGGGAATTAGTGTTGGTCTTCTGATTCATTTTCATCACCATATAAGCAAAACAATATGCACTAACTAGCAACGAATGAGATGAGTGGCTGTGCTTCAAACAGTGTCTGGTTAGCAACTCGTTTTGGTCATGCGAGTGAGTGGCATATGGACAAACGGACAGATGTTCCCAACAGAAAGTTTACAACCTGAGAGCACCATTGGGGCCCATCTGTTGCTGTGTGCGGGACCTCCCTCCTAGTCCCTCAGCTCTCCTCATCTTACACTGGAGGGGCCTTTCCCCATCTCCCTCACCTCCGCTCAGCATCCCCCCTCTTCACCCAACCCCATAATCAAAGCCTTTCAGGGCTTATTACATGCGGCGCAAATTAATGATGAGGGCCTCACCTGGAGGTGTGGGGTTAGACTCACAGGAGCAAATGAGGCCGCTGAACGAAGGCTGTGCATTTGTGTCCAGACTTATGAGGTCGGTTCAAGTGACAATTTTAGTATTAGAAAGTGATATCAGGTTACTTTCATGCAAGTTTTCTTTTTCAAAATGGTGCTTCATTTTTACTCTGGTTTTACGAACGTATCGGCTTTGATCACATTTGAAATTTAATACCGATAATATATTAAAGCTATATATGCATTAATTCTAAAAGCCAACTGTTTCATCATGTTGTTAATGCATTTAACATACAACTTAAATAATTAATCAAAGAGAATTTTTGTAAATAATTCAACAGCCAGACCAACATCAATGTAGATCGATTTTTCAAACACTGACTAGCATTGAAGCCTTTAGACATGTTTAGTGCCATAAGGAACAAAAAAAAAAACATAATGGAGGATCTGATGTAATACATGTCTAATATTTCGGGTTACATAAACATCTTTTTTTGACATTTTGCTATTTCACACTTTTACTTTTTTAAAACTTTCAAATAAGGGATATTTTTTTTTTACAATTAATTTTTCTCACGTTTTTGTTTTTCCCTCCTACATGTGAGATGTAGGTGTTTTCAAGGGACAGCTACTTTTGTCATAAATGGACACTACTTCGATCTTTATCCATGCATGCACTCTTGAAATCTCATATTGATCTGTTTGTACGAGGAGCATTCATGGCAAACCGAGACTCAGCTGCAGTAAAACATTTGAATGGTGCAAACATTTCTAAGAAGGTCATACGTCTGTGAATGATGATCCTAGGCGAGGTGGCTTGGAGCCCACTGCAGTTGTTAACATTAACGTTCAGCAAGTGGAACTCACCAATGGTGTTCTGTTTTTGCAGGACAATATACTGTAGGCCTCATACTGCTCACTGCACCACTTGCACATTACGGGAACTCACCTGTATAGTCCTGACCTCGCTCCAGGTTGTTCCACGTTTGAGCCAAAAAAGGAGTTCCTGGGATGCCAGAGGTTTAGACATAAAACAGGTAGTCAGATTATGGCTCTGGCATACTGAGAAAACTTCCTAGCTTGAAGGTATCCAAGCACTAGTGAAACCATGCATTAGAGTAGCAGGAGATTATATAGAGAAACTAGTGCTAGTACCCGTCATTCACAGGTAAAGAGCTTTCAGAAATAGTTAAAAGGTTAAAGCTGATCAACTTTAATGTAATCAGTGATATTATTTCAAGCCCACATACGTTGCTTGTCTTTCTGTATGGCAGAACTCTCTGCCTAACTTATTAATGCAAAGCAAAAAATTTTGTAAAGTTGATCATCTTATGCCTTGTTTCCGCTAAAAACACTCTGTTTTAAATAGATTATTAAATCCAGCACATAACTGTTCATAACATCACTTTTACTAAACATTTAGATTTTAGCAAAACACAAAATGTGCTCTCATTTAGGGTATTTTACTGCTTTTTATTAGCACCATGGTTTCAGACATTGATCTGTCCGTTCATCTTTGAAGGTTCAGGTTTCATAGTGTACTTGCCTTTTTTTTTTTTTGCAGTAAGCTGTGTTGCATGTTTGTTTGTATGAGGATTTGGGCGCTTTGTATTACAGTAGTTTCTAAGTCTTCTGCATACTCTGTATTTACCGTAAATTATCGCATTGATTTGAGCTGTTGAGTGATGTATATAGCCATGCCCACCTCAAGGGGGAAAAGCAATATAGTTGTCCAAAAAAGCGCTGGAGGGTGTGACGTAATCTGGCACATAACTGTTCATAATGTCCTTTCTACTTAACATTTTGATTTAACTCATTTAAGACAGATTTAACTTCAGGCAAATACAGATGGACTTGCAAAGTTTCATTAAATACTGTCCAGCCAGTTTTGTTTGATGCTGTGACAAAATTGAATGGACAGACATACGGATATACATACAGACAGAAATTTCTGGTCCTCCAGCTAATAAAATGTGAAGATAACAGTGAAAAAGCAAGTTCTGTCCAATGTACAGACAAAATTTATTGTGTTTATATATATATTTATATTTATTTTGTTTATATAGATAAAAGCAGATTTTACTCTCAAAATGGTGTCTGCACAATCAAATGGCCCATATTTGAACTCCATGTTTTAAACACATGTTCTTTTTTTCCTATATTATAAACAACCTACTTGATTTAATACTGCATATATACATAATAGTCAACATATAAGATGGAAACAAATCATGCAGGTTGCCCAAAAGTAAAAAAAAAAAAAATTATTTTCCCTTTCAGAGTACAAGCAGACCTTACATCACTCAGTTTTTTTTATTATTTGGGGTCATATGAAGTCAGTCGTCCATCAAAACCAACCTAAAAAGTTTTGGACATCATCGCTGCATGTAACATCAATTCTGAGACCATAAGAAATGTTCAGCATTCTTGTACCGAGTGTATGCACAAGTGCCACAAAGTCAGAGGGCATCACTTGAAGCATTTGCTGTCATTTATACATCTGCTTATGAATGCAGACTTTTGAGCCACCCTATATGCCTATATGTTAAGCGCAAAGTCTAGATTCAATCCATCAACTTTCCTCATTGACTCTAAAGTCATTATCGGTCTCACGATTTTGCCTGCTCCAAGCCAAATCTGGGCAGATACTGTATTCCATAGTGTCTATAGACTATAATCTACAGCACTCCAAATCCCGCTGTGACCTCTTGCCCTCCCCTTTTCTAGTTCTTTCTTTCCTTTCTATCTCTTTCTCTTTATTTCTCCATTTCTTTGCACGGTGAGCAGCGTGAGCAGGATGGAGGACTCCCTCTCTCACACGGCTCGGCCCTCCTACCTTGCCTTCTTTTTGTGCCTCCATCCATCTGTCCCTCCTCTCCAGCCATTGTAGAGCCTCAAAGCTGGGCCACGTCCACAATGCAGTGGGCGTGTAGAGGGGGGAGGCAGGGTAAACACGACAGCATCCCCATCCCATTAGAAGCTCTTTAACTCTGACACCCTACCACTCTCACAAGGGTCTGGGCTCACGGCTTGGACTCAACCTTTTAGCCTCACCTCACAATATCACTCTGCAATGCCTAGTCTTTATTCTTATCTAACTCTTGACTGAAAATTCTCCCTACTATGCAGCTTCGTCTGCCTTACCTTTATTACCTTATTAGATATTCCTTTTACTTATTTATGAGGAAGAAAAATACATTATTGAAAACATGAATAAATGTGACATGGATGTGAATCTTCATTGCATTCTTTGTCGTTTTTTTTGTTCTTTCTCTGTCACTCCAACTTATTCTTTTATTTCTGCCTCTCTTTGTCTTTCCTTTCCCAAAGCTCTTCTTCCCTCGGGCCCCACATCTCCCTCATTTCTCCTTGCAGCTGCTCCCGGGGTCTCGCTCGCTCCATCTCGATTTCACTGGGCTCCTGCTCTGGCACCTTGGCCGTCCTTTTTTCCGAGAGCGTCTGGGAGTGTGAGTGACCGAGGAGGAGGGAGGATCACAGTGTTAGCAGCAGCTTAAAGGCAAGGGATTAAGGCAGCACAACCACTGATTAAAGCCTTCCAGCCTCCTATGGCCCCATTAATACAATCTTAATCACGATGCTTTATCCCTCATCTCGCCCCTGTGGATCAGGACCTTTCATTTACTGGGAGTTCGTGTTGTTTGCCCAGTGGATTAGTGCCACAGAGAGACAAAAAAGGCGAGGGAGAAAAAGAGAGAGAGGTTCGAGGCTGCACTTTAATGTCCAATCACTTGTTCTTCATCTCTCTTTCACTTTTTTCTTTAACCAAAAAAGACTCTAGACGTCCTGAGGATATTATGCCATCTGAAATATCTTTTTAGTGCATAAACCAAATATCTGCAGGTTTGTTAGGTTGTTATGGCTGGAGATGGTATGAGACGGTGATAGGAATGTTAAGTCGTGGAAATTTAATTGAGTTCAAATATTTTGTTCTCGACGTTAAATATTACATATATGTGGAGTGTGGGATAATCAAGGTTCCCGTACAAGGAGTTCTTTAAGAGGTTTTGTTTAGTTTAGTTTTGTTGAGTTTTGTGGGGCTAGAGGTAGATAAGGGTTCTTATCTTATGTCACTGAAATTATGTAACTGAAGGTTATGCACAGATTTACACAATGATAACTACAACATCAAGAAGGAACGCTTCACAATGCTTCATATAGTAAATGCAGCACATACTCATTATGGAAGAAATTATAACCTGTAATTCTATTGAATTTTTAAAAATTAAACGATATAAGCAATCGAAAATAAAAGAAATAATTTATTAATTTAATAACTATACGACTACAACCAATTTGCAAATGGCATAAATTACAATTAAATCCTATTATGTTCTATGTTCTATTATTATCCTATTATGTAAAAAAAAAAAAAATCAATACATTTTTTTATTTAAAGTTAAAGGGAAAAAACAACTATTGATAATTCTTAATTAATATTTGGGTTCAAACTTTTACAGTTTATATTTTTGTCCAAGAAGAACATTTTCGAAGTTGCAACTGATCCAAATGACAAACAGACAGGAGTTAATAAGGCAGTTTATACTGCATTACGTAATAGCCGAAATGTCACAAGCAGTTCTTTGTTGTTAATGCAGAATTTACCACATCATACTCAAATTTGTTTCTTAGGGGTATTGGTGACTCAGTAGTATGTTTCTCGCCTGCCATGTGAAAGGCCTGGGTTCGATTCCCAGCCAATGCCCAAACCCCAGCCACTGGATGCAGTGCCAGTCCCAAACCCGGATAAAATAGGAGGGTTGTGTCAGGAAGGGCATCCGGTGTAAAACTTGTGCCAAGTTATTGTGCAGATCGGGTGGTCTGCTGTGGCGCCCCTAGCTGGGAGCAACCAAAAGACTGACAACTACAAATTTGTTCTTATACTGGTAACGGATTAATAAAAGATATAAAAACAACAACAATATGAAGTATTTTTAGCACGTAAGGTGAAGTGTATAAAGCATTGGCCTTTTACTGTAGACTTGAGGAATAGCTCTCGAGGCTCCATGGGGAACTTTTTGATGCTGAAAAACTGATGATTCTGAATGCTGGTTGGAACAGACGAGAGGGGAAATGAGGTTGCAGCTGAGGTTGTTACATAAACAATACATTTTTTAATTATAGTTTAAAAAAATTTTTTGTAACTTTAGGCAGGCAGTCACAATAAAACCTTTTTTTTTTTTTTTACTATTGCTTTAATTTAATCTACATAATTTCATTTAATTTACTTTAATATGAGGAAAAGGCTTTTGTACCATACTCATACTGTACTATATTTCTGAAACACCATTCTTCCAAAAGCTATTCACCAAGTTGGTGTTATGATGATGATCCCATAGATGTACTTTAGAGTAGAAATCTGATGACTGGAATGACCATAGCAAATAATTTACACATTTATGTCACATTTTTGTCATTTATTGTTTTCGTTTGCACATCAGTTCATTCTCCATCCTCTTCTATCCAAAACTATGTGAACTGTGGGAGAGGTGGTGCTGCAGGCAGAGGTCAGAGTGATGGCAGCAGCTCCCCCGGGACAGAGCCACAGGGCAGAGACTCAGTCAGCGCAACACGTTTCTGTTCCCATCGGCTTTTGAGCGCTCGTGTCAGCACAGTCAGAGAGCAGCTGATCACTCTCAACCTTCTCTATCCAGTCTGGTGAGAGAGCCACACATGCCACTGCTCTTTTGTCTTTGAATATGAAAAGACTTGAAAATGGGGTATAAATTAGAATGTCTTGTAGTAAAGGCGTCAGAGATGGAAACACGTTTTGGTCAAGAAATAGATTTTGCATTTGTGCCTAGCAGTTTATTTTATGTACAAAAATGTACCATCATTTTAACTCACTTATTTATCTCAAAAGACCAATGTCGTCCTTCTTCTAAGATTATTGCATTAAGTATTTTCTGACCATTATGACAACTTTAATGTAATGCTTACTTTCCAAAAATCAGAACGTTGTGTATTTAGTTTAGGTTATTAATGATATTTTAGATTATTTCCTCTAATAAAGTGAGAAATGAAAACTGCTAATTCATGTGTTCAATGTGTATATCAGGTCCACACAGAAGAAATACACTATATAACATTCAGTTATCTCTTACTTTTTATTATATTTATACATTTTTATAACTTCTGTTTTTTTTGTTGCACAAGAACAAATTGATTTACATTATCACAATTTTAAAGCGATTTTAGCTTGTTATAAATAAACATTCACATAAATATTCACCGGTGCTCAGGATCGAATGCAGGAAGCCGGAACACAACCCACTCCACCACATGACTTCCCGTCTTCTTGTAAGATTTAATAATGTGATTTAATCGTGTTAATACTAGGTCACTGGATCACATTCTACATAGTTCAAGGTAGTTTTTATTGTTGTTCAATTTAAACTAAATTCAATTAAGTGTAAGTAATGAAATCATGTATGAATGTTCATGTTCATATCACCTTTACTTTTATCCTGTGTAGGTAACTTGGGAGGCGTAGTGGTTAGGACTGACGCCTTGCACCTCCAGGGTCCGGGTTTGATTCCCCGTGCTTGGTGGGTTTCCTTCGGGTACTCCGGTTTCCTCCCACAGTCCAAAGACATGCAGATTGGTGTTCCCAAATTGTCAGTAGTGTGTGTGTGAGTGAGTGTGTGTGCCCTGCGATGGATTGGCACCCTGTCCAGGGTGTACCCCGCTTCGTGCCCTTAGTCTCCTGGGATAGGCTCCAGGCCCCTGCGACCCTGAAGACAGGATAAAGCAGCATAGACGATGAGTGAGTGAGGTAACTTTGGGCACAAGGCAGGATGCACCTTGGATAGGGTGCGGACCCATTGCAAGGCACAAGCACACAATCACAGATTACAGGCAATTTGAAAATAAATCATACTGTAGGAGGAAACTGGATTAGCTGGAGAAAACCCACCAAGCACAGGGACAACATGAAAACTCCATGTACACAGATTTGAAGTGAGATTCGAACCCTCATCCTACCAACCCAACCACTAAGCCGCATGTTCCGACAATTCTGTGCCAGATCCGTTCCTGACTATTTTGAGCTGATCATATGTAAACTTTCCGTGCCTTTGAAGAAAATATTATTTTGGAATTGAAAAATAGGAACGTTATACACTCAGATACATGCCTTACACAGGTATATCTCCTTATAATTTATGGCTCAATCGCCAGTAACTAGTGCTAAACCTTTGAGTCGCCAGAATGAAATAATGAGACAAACAAAAGCAACTAATTTATTACTGTATGTGCTGCTAATTTTAAGTTATTCAGAAGTTTACCAAAGAAGTTCTTCTGAATTTGACTTAGCATGCTTGATTATTATTACAAACCGGATTCCAAAAAAGTTGGGACACTAAACAAATTGTGAATAAAAACTGAATGCAATGATGTG
>JAQQZT010000015.1:6164356-6188191 GCA_030068275.1 Clarias platycephalus | reverse complement strand
CTTATGAAGCAAACCCCTGGTCATATTTAAGCGACCACTTTGATTTCAAGCACAACAAAGGGAATAGATTTATTATGCAAGTGTGTTCTATCCCCCATCCCACCCCCGCTGTTAAAAATAGCATTTAGCTCGTGTTAGCTAGTGATTAGCACAATGTTATCACAACATTACAAACCCCATAGACATGCTAGCGCAATTAGCATTGAAAAGTTTTTATTATTTGCTACTAAACAAAAACAAATTGAACAGCTTTAAAATAGATATTAAGATAAGTCTTATAAGCAATATCACATTTAGGGATTAAGTAAAAATAAAGGGGGGGAAACAACAGCTAGATTCTGAACTCCTTTTACTGTCTAGATATAGAAATGTAGATGATTGAGAAAAGCAGACTCTATTTATCTAGATAGATAGATCTTGTCACAGTGGCAAGCGGATGAATGAATAAGTGATTTTTTAAAATTATTATTAAATAATTTTTTTTAATATATTTATAAAAATACATTAAAATATTTACAGTTAACTTTTTATTATTAACTTTTTTATTGAAATTTAAATAAAAAAAATAAAAAAATTAATTAATTAATTAAAAAATAATAATAAAATACATTTACATTTAGGCATTTGGCAGACGCTCTTATCCAGAGTGACTTACACACAGTGTTTTGAAGTTTACATCACTGGATAGATACTTACACTGGGTTACTACTGTAGGTTACTAATTAAGTGCCATCAGTCAAACACAACTGGGAAGAATTCTGGGAAGATCTGCTGTACGCACATCTAGAGGAAGTTCGTTCCACCACCAACAGAAAACAGAACAGAAACAGAGCAGAAAAGAATCTGGATGAATGTCGTCATCGATCCCTGAGAGATGGTGGGACAAGGCGGGCAGTGCAGAAGGAATAAAATATTTATTATTAATAATAATAATAATAATAATAATAATAATAAAAAATAATAATAAAAATATATAAATAAAATAATAAATAATACTTTTTAAAAAGTTGAAATTGCAGTCCCTGATGTGCACTTGAATGCCGTAGGCCATTGGATAATTATGGCTGAGAAGGAGGGAAAGTGTACGATACCGAAGGTCCACCAAACGTTTCTCCACGACTGCTTCCTGAGTTTCCACACGGAAGAGGAAATCAAAGCGTGCTGCATCAAGAAGAAAAACACTGATTCAATACCCCACACAAACAAGTTCACATACAAAGACAACATAAAGTGTTTATCAAACAATTGAGACACTGTTATTTGAATGCTTTTCATATTAACAGGCTACATATTGTGACATAGAAACAATGTATTGCAAATATTAATAATAAATCATTACAACACTGGATTTCTATTATTTTGTCACTATTTTATAATACTGTAGTAATAAAATATTTGAGGGCATGCATTACAGGATTTTATCATGGGTGACAGCATTCCAGTGAACCTTGGGCACACGTGACTGAATGTGAACCAATTATGAAACATTAACTGGTTTATCCCTTTTGCTAGGTGCTAACCACTGAATTCTGGGATCAGCCCACAAGTCCTGTTGTATTGAAGGTGTTCTGACCCAGTCATCTACCCATCAAAATTTATTTCTTGTAAAAGTCACTCTTTTTACACTTACACTTGCCCATTACTTCTGCTTATAATACATCATCTTTAAAGACTGACTGTGCACATACTCCTAATAACAATCCTAATTCTGTATTGTAATATGCCAATATACAAACACAGCCAGGTCCTTAAGTATTTAGACAGCAACACAATTTTCATAATTTTTAATTTATACCATTAGTCCCTATACCATCAGTTTTGCAGCATCTGACACTTCAGACTTCATCCTGCTGCTTCTATGAGCAGTTCCATCATCAGTAAACACCAGTGACCCAGTTCCATTGGCAGCCACACATGCCCATGCCGTAACACTGCCTCCACCATATTTTAATAGACAATGCGATATGCCTTAGATTATAGGCTCTTCCTTTCCTTTCCTTCTACACATACTTCCCATCTTCCCATCATTCTGGTACAAGTTAATCTCGGTTTCATCTCTCTGAAACTCTCATTCCAGAACAAAACATGCTTTTTTAATACAATTTCAAGCAAAGTCTAGTCTGGTCTTTGTGTTCCTGTGTGTTACCAGTGGTTTGCATTATTATTATTATTATTATTATTATTATTATTTGCATTATATTTGCAGTAGTTACTGTATATTAGTATTTAGGTGACAATGGACCTCCACTGATTTAATGCATGAAACACTTGGAATATATATAATTTATATATAATGTACATATTATCACACATTTTGATAGAAACTTCAGAGATGAGGGATTGTTCTGGTCCATTGTTGCTTGACTAGAGAACTGAATCATCAGTAACACTACCCACTATTCCACAGTGACATTTATTTTAAAAATATCATTTATAAATGATTACTCCCACTTTACTGTTTTTTAGGAAAGCTGCATGGCAGACAAAAGGAACGCTCTAAAATTGCAATGATATTAATATAGAGAAGCTCAGGACTGTTCGATTTCTCCAACTCACTCTTACAGACAGACACCTACAGTACACGCAGACACGACATGACTTATATATGAAAACAAGCTGAGAGTCACTCCTACACATTTATCTCTCCTCACACACTCCTACAGTTTTTCACACACAGTGTCCTCATCATAACTGATCATCTCTCTCTCTCTCTCTCTCTCTCTCTCTCACTCACTTTCCCTCCCTCTCCCTGAGGATGCAGTGTATCTGACACAGATTCTCTTTTACTCTCTCTCTCTCATCCCTGTACAAACCCACAGCAAAGGAGAAAGATAAGTATTAAAGCTGTTGTAAAAAATGGCACCGAAAAGAGAACCATCGATAAAGAAGTCTCCATCAGGTGGAACATCACCAAGGCTTGGACCTCCTTTTCCATGTTCTGCCACGACACCTGCACCCCCAAAGCCGGTTCCAGAGCTCAAGCCAAGGCTACTTCGCCCCTCTGACTCCCCATTTGATCCCAGTACACTGGAGGTAAGCAAGAATTCTTTAACATTCAGGCTAAACTATAGTATTTTAGATTTTAGAAAAGAAAGGTTTTTTTTTTTTTTAGATTGGAATATATCACCATGAATTCTGGTATATTAAAACTCTGTATTAAATTAGGCCAACGATCATCTTAACTATAACAATAAATAGAAAATATCTACGAGATATAAAATCCTTAGAGATTATCATAGATGGTATCATAGACTTTTTTTCTAAATAATTTTTAGAGCACCATTTCTTTTATCTTTTTATCTTAGTTCATTTCTCCAGGGCATACAGGAATCTGTGTCATCCCAGCCCCCATATCCAGAGAGAATAGTAGTGCTATATCAAGATCTGAAAGTAGGACACTAGTAAAGAAGGCTGGTATATTCCCCCAAAATATTATCAGGTTCAGAATGAAATAGCCCAAGAGTGGAATTAACTGGCATTTTTTCTTTTACATTTTTTTCTTAATGCATGATCACCCTTAATACCTGCAGACTTCTATTAGACTGTTAATTTAACAGAATGGTATAAAGTGTATTTTAAAAAATGTTGTGAATTGTTTTATTCTGAGTTCATGTTAGCTGTAACATGTGTAGACATTTGTATTTATCATCATTATCATGCAAAACATTATAGGAAATTTAGAAGATCATAAGAAATTAGCTGTATATCATACAACCTCATGTGCGCTCTCATTAATGTAGATTCATTAATACATTTCTGCACATTTTAAGCATGTATCACCAGTTCTGGGTAAATTGGTTATTTAACTTTTGAGTTGACTCTGGTGCAAGAGGACTAAAATTCCTGACCTTTCATCTAAGGCAAACTTGTTATCTGAGTAGAATTGATTTAAATTTCATTACACTTAGCAACCGGTAGACTTTCAAAATAAATGGTATTATATCCTACAGTACAGCTGCTTGTCACTTGAGTGGTGCCTTGATTAGTTTGTTCCTATATATTTTTCTCACTGGTAAGTAAGGTTAGTGCATCCTTAAACCTGCACATCAAAATTTCCTGTGTTAAATGAATACAGCACTTATACACCACATGGCCATACATATAAAATCATATCTCTGAAGAGTCTCAGACACCCAGATGTGATTATACTGAAGTTGCTTGAAATTGCTTGTTCAGTGGCTTAAAGTTTATATCTAAAAAAAAAAAAAAAAGTTCAATTGACATGACTCAGGGGCAGATATCTGAAATTAAGCGATTTTAAAATGGGATTTGCCCCATTTTTCTCTCATGATAACTATCATGAAATAATTATTAAAGCCAGGAAGCATGGCGTGCAGTCAGGTTCCAGTTCACCCAAAAGGTGTTAGTTATGTTGAGGTCACAGCTTGGGCCACCTGAGTACTTCTACATCAAATGAAGAACCTGGATGAAATCCTCATAGCATAGGGAGCAATAGCATGCAAAACAAACGAGCAAACTCCACACAAACAGACTGGAGGCAAGATTGGAGGTGTAAGACAACGTTACCACTGGGCCAGCGTTTAATGTACTTGTAACAGTTAATTAATGTAACAGTCTTTAGTTTCTTAATAACTCAAAATACATTAGCATTGGGTTTATAAGGTTGCCTGCTCTGCACACTGTCACCTTGAACCCAAGTATAAAGTTCTGGTAATCCATACGGCTAGTTCTGAGAAGTAAAAGAGTCAAATTTTAACTAAACACGCAGTATCTTTGAAAGACACCAACTTGATTTAGCTGAGTGGGACAATGGAAGCTTTATATGAGTCTCGAGTGAACTTTGGAATGCATTTTTGCAAGGAACAAGGGACTCCAGGGTTGGGGTTCGTTTCCCCCCTCTGAGTTTGCATGTTCTCCTCCAGGTACTCTGGTTTCTTCCCACAGTCCAATTACATGCAGATTAGGCTAACTGGCGTTCCCATATTGTCCATTTGTGTGTGTGTGTGTGTGTGTGTGTGTGTGTGTGTGTGCGTGTGTGTGTATGCACCTCAGTTTGGATTTAAGCTAGACTTTACAACAAAAGTGAACTATCCCTTTAATTATTATTATTATTATTATTATTATTATAACAAGAATTACAATGACAAAATTGAAAGAATAAAGCTATAACATACAATTATATATAATTATACATTATACCACCAAAAGAACAAACAATTAAATATAAGATATACAGTATAATGAACCTAAAGAATATGTAAATAAGTAGTAACACTAGACAGTATAAACTAACAAACAAATAAATAAATGATAATTATGGTGGGTTTAGTGGTTAACACTGTCGCCTTGCACCTCCAGGGTCTGGGTTCGATTCCCACCACGGGTATGTGTGCATGGAGTTTGCATCTTCTCCCCGTGCTTGGTCAGTTTCCCCCAGGTACTCATATAAAAAAATATATATATATATCGTGGTTACTGATTGGGCTGTTGGGCCCTTGAGCGTGGCCCTTATCCCCACCCTGCTCAAGGGGCGCCGTATAATGGCTGACCTTGCTCTCTGACTCCAGCCTACTAACAAAATAATCTGGGACATGCAAAGAATAAAGAATTTCACAGTTTATTTAAGATGGGGAAAGAAATCAATGTGTTTTGAAATATCCCTTTGTACTCTACATTCCTAAAGCCTGTACGTATTTCACACTGACGTAACGTATGCGCGTACAATGGGATGACGTTGCATGCACATCTCAAGATCTAAAACGTATGCGGATCACCCTGCGTCCTAGGATTCGCTAATACACGAAGGTACGTGTAGAGTATACAGATCGATGAAGCAGTCTCTTCCTGGTTTGAGAGCTAAAAGGCAGCGTAGGCACTTCAGTTCTGCACTCCGCCCGCAAACAGCAAGAGCAACAGCAGCTTGCTTCATATCTCCCTCTGTGCAGCTATGGTAGGCTCATAGATAAGCCATTAAATATATATGTTTTAAGATATTTGTAAATATGTAACATTAGCTACTTGAATTTTGGTTTGATAGTTAGTTAGCTAGTTTGCTAGCTAGCCAGGCCGATACGGTTTTAATAGCTTAGGTAGTATGTGTAAAGGTGAAGCTAATGTTAGTGTTTTTTAATATATATATAAAAATGTACTGTATATACAATTATTATTAATTATTCGCTTTATTTATATAGGGCTAATTGCGTTTTTATTTTAAATTTATTTGCTAGTTGTTAACGGACGGCGTTAGTGTGTCTCGCGCGCTACCCTGATTAGCTAGTTTGCTAACTTTAATACCAAAGAGCCATTCTTTAACATCTCCACTTTATTGGATTATCTATCTATTCACTCCGGCTCCTAATGCTTTATCTTTAAACAGTGCGACTTCTCAGAAGACCAAATTCTTGGTGAGTTTGTTCTAAACGACTTGCTGTATGTGTATTTTTTTTTTCTTTTTCATTTCCTTAGCTTAAATTAGCTCCATCCCCTGCTTCTTGCACTCCATCCTTTAGCAAAGAAATCTTCCCATCTTTTTCCTTATTGCTGTTTATTCTTTTCTTTTTCTTTCCCTCTTCTTTATTGCATCTGTGCAAATCTGCAGATTGAGTTTAACTTGGAGCAAATCCATGGTGAGTGCTCTGAAATGTTGGTCTAGTGCAAGTACAAACTTGTACTGGAGTGTGTGTTGTCTTGGTTAGTTTTTTTTTTTTTTTTTTTTGAGTGTGTGTGTGTTTTGCATGTTGTTTCTCGAGTCCCAGGCCAGATCTAATGTTGTGTGCATGATTAAGTAATGCGATGAGGAAAGTGTTTAGAGTTTGAAGATCAGGGAAGTGGTTTTTCTGTTGTGCTTTAGGAAGTCCAGCTGTGTAGTACTGACTCGAAGCATGTCAGGGTGTGTCACAGGAAACCAGCCTTCATGTTAAAGAGTGTGTAAACTCATCTGGTGTACATGTTCGCTCTGAAATTATATACATGTCGCATTAATCTGGTTCTGTTCCTGATTTTGCTCGAAGTCTTGGCATGGTCGATCAAAGACCGCACAGGTATGTGAGTTTCCATACCTGGATTCCCGACGGGACGCCGTGGCCTTTTTAGGTGCCCGATCTTTTACGTTCATTCCTTGTCTGGTTTGTTTAATTAAAGACAGTTGACATAACTCTGTCCGATCTTCTTCGTTCACATTTTCTCCAGCTCCTTATATGGTTAAAGAGCACGTTTCCAGGCGGTCAGGGAACAGCCACATTCCAGCAAGCAGGAAGCAGAGCACACGATCAAGACGAGTTATTTCTGGAGGGCCGTCCCATTCAGTGACGCTCAGCTTTACTACTCTCGTCGCTGAGTGCTGAAGAAAAGATCAAGCTAGTGTATTTACACGCTGTTTTTGTTTGATAACGTTCATAATTAGTAGTACAGCATTATGAATGCTGCATTTCTTTTATTGTACAGGGTTTTTTTTATTTTATTTTTTTTAAGGCTTACATAAAACAATAGTATTGAAAGATGATCGGCATTCTTGTCTTTTCCTTATTAAAATGGCAATTATTGTCTTGCTAACATGCAAAATGGATATAGTTGTTTTCAACCTACATTTAAAATGAACAGAAAGCATGTTTCTTCTTGTAGAGGTGTAATCTGATGTACAGTGCAGTGTATAGGTTTAATCAGATTAAGAAGCTTATTTGACATGTTTAGGTTTTGAGTTAATGTAAAAAAAATAATGCTAAAAAAAACCTTAAATAAATATGCCACTACAGTCTGCACGTATGGTTTTGGATTAGGTGTTAACAGAGTTCAGCAATACAGTACAATTTATTCTACGACATGCGTTCCGTCGATTTATTAGGATCAGGCGTTCCACTTCCTAAATGTTCATGGGAACGACTGCGTAGACATGTACGGCCTTATTTAAGGCTTTTGCACCATTCAAATATTTTATTGCGACTAACAGTCATCAGTATATCGTCCTTGAAGTCTTCCTTAAATGTCAGTCAGTTTTACATCTTCATTCACAAGAAATTTCATCACAAGTCTCGGTTTGACGTTCTTGTATTTATATTTGAACGGAGGAAGCCGGAAATTGTGCAGCAGGGTGATCAGGTGATGCTTAATGGTCCAGGGATATTAGTGTGCAGACTTAAATAAATTATAGACCATGGTTAAACTGAAAATGACTGTGTAATCTAGCATTAGATTGCACTTGGCATGTGTCTAGTATAAGGTGTCTAAAATGAGCTTTACAAGTTTTATTCACTGTAAAGTCAACCAGGAAGTATATAAAAAAAAATTTTGTCCAATTTTATATAGACACAATTGCTGCTTTTCTGGTTTTTACCTTGTTGTTGCAAAAGCACGTTGAGTTAATTGTGAAGATGATTTTTGTACACTGCATTTTGCTCGTTATTACAAGGGCACAGGTTTGCTTCCTCTTGTCTAGTGAGAGGTGTGTGAAACTTAAGAATTACAATTGTCCTGAAGCTAATCATCATGTAAGCATGCTGTTTCTCAACATTATGAATGTGTGTGCCTTTTAGTGTGTGCTGAGTTCAGGGTAAATATCCTACCAACAACAAACAAAAAAAATCAGTTGTTTATTGTAATGTAAAGTAATGCCGATGATCTGTTGTCTGAGTGAGATGATGTCTTGGAGAGATGGATTTATTAAGGATTTTTAACTTGCTTTCATTTGTCTGCTATGGCAATATTCACCCTAACCCTAGCTTATGATGAGACACATGGTGTTTCTTTTTCTTGGCTCATCACCAGCTTTATTCTCCATAGGGTTAAAAATGAATGAGCACATTCTTAAGTATTTACTTGTTCTGCATTATCTAATGTAAATAGACAGCACTAAAAACAGTCTGGGATAGCATTAATATTGCTTGCTGGTGCAATGTTTCTTTGTGCTCGGGTTACACCACTGCTTTACACTTGTTTTTTTTTTCTCCTGTTTTTATGATCGCTTTCCTCCTGTTACAACTGTTTTTTTTTTGTTTTGTTTTTTTTGTTTGTTTTAACAAACAATTCCCTTTTCTATTTCTGAGGTTGTCCTCCCACCCCCCATTAATCTTGTCATCACTTGTCTTTCTTTCTTCACTTTGTGCACTGACACACATGCCTATCTCACTCTCTCTCTCTCCTTCCATCTCTGCTTCCCTCCCACTTCAGAATTTAAAGAGGCCTTCCTCCTGTTTGACCGGACGGGAGATGGAAAAATCACCTTTAGTCAGTGTGGCGACGTGATGCGGGCTCTCGGCCAGAACCCAGTCAACGCTGAGGTGCTTAAGGTCCTAGGCAACCCCAAGGCTGAGGGTAAAGATATGAAGCCAGCACTCAAGCCTATCTTTATTATTGCTATACACTTAAATAAAAGACAGAAATGCTGATGGTGTGAGATCCGTCTGAGTTTAATTGCTGTAACTGCAGCATCTTTTGAACATTGTGTTCCAGAGATGAACACCAAAATGCTGGACTTTGAGCAGTTCCTGCCCATGCTCCAGGCCATTGCTAAGAACAAAGACCAGGGCTCCTTTGAGGACTTTGTGGAAGGACTGCGAGTATTCGACAAGGAAGGCAATGGCACAGTAATGGGTGCTGAGCTCCGCCATGTTCTCACCACACTGGGTAAGTTGACCTCTCTTCAGAGGAGGTTATATAAGGCTGTCCCGCATATCTCATGCACGTAGAGTAAAGCAGTACAGCAAGCACAAGTGATGCAAGATTATAATCCTTTTGAAGCAGTGTACCTACTTTGATGCATATGACAATACAGTACAGTGGAAAATGTTTTGTTTGAAAATGAATGAGGATTTCTTTTTAATGGAAAGATAATTTATGAATAATTAAAAGCTGCCATAAGCGGTATTAGCAGTTCTAGCTGACGAAACCATCCTTTAGTTCCATACAAAGCACTATCATCTATATACGATGAAAAAACTGTAATCTAATGCTGTAATCTAGCCTTGTATAAGTGTTTATTGTCCTCTTTTTCTTTTATTATGCATTATTTGCTGCATGCTACGTTCATCTAGGTTTGTTTTTTGTTTTATCAATAATGGAACCAGGACATTTGGTGGAATGTAATCCTTCCATTTTTTTCAATTACAGTGGAACCTTGGATTACGAGCATAATTCGTTCCAGAAGCAGGGTTCCAGGTTGAGCCTTGAGCAGAGAGAGAAAATAGATTTTTAACCTCTCTAATGAGACTTGCTTTTGCATTACACGCTCGCTGTACACATACGCATACAAACACGAAGAAAAAAATGTTTTAGCACACACACATGGTCACAGTCTTGTAGTAAACAGTGTTAATTATACCAGTGAGAGACGCGCACTAAGATCCAGCAGGGGAGTTGATTACCCACAATTCCGCATAGCAAGAGAGAGAAAAAACGTTGTCTCAGTTGTGATCACGTGATGCTCGGCGTCAAAACAAGAAACGCATGCGTGATAAATGATACTCGGTACTCGCAAATCAAGACAATTCGTTTTCCAAGTCAAAATTTATTTAAAATCTTTGCTCGACTTGCGGAACACTCACAAACTGCGTTACTCGCAAGCCGAGGTTTCACTGTACTTTTTAAACAAGATCACTACTATTAGTTACAATTTCTTTCTTTCTTTTTTTCTTTTTTATTATTTTTTTATCATCCATCCGACATCTCTTATATAGCTTGGCCTTTTGTAGTAAATACACATGTAAAATAACTGACAGGCAGGAAGGATGTGCTCAGGCAGATAAGTTTTCTAAGTGCTTTTCAACCAGTGACAGTTGACTCTTCTTATTGACTGGATATTAAGCGGTACACAAATATATGATGATTTGCATTAGAGAGATGTACAATTCAAGTCATGTTTATGATGAAGCCCCAGTCCATGTATCACTTTGATTTAAATTGGTGAGAGAGTACACTGACTGACCGCTCAAAATCACAACCAAGTTATCACGGTTTTAAAATAGCCCTCCGGTAGTTTTCACGCTGCTCCACTTCAGTCTACATTGTCTGAGAAAGAGACAAGTGAATGACTTTGGAGTAGTTTTTGGTTACAGTGACACTTTGTTTCAATAATTTCCCCAAGGTCAGAGACCTTGTTTACTTAATCAGAGTTTTGGGAGAATTTATTTCTTTTTAAGGTACGGTGAATCTATAGTACATTTTGTTTACAGTATTAAGCATCATATTGTATTTTAAAAAAAATTGTATCAATGAAAATAAACATTGTTTTGCATTGTTTATGATTCAGGAGTGAAAACAGAGCCATAATTATTCTTAATTAAACTTTTGTTCAAAATATTCTGATAATTAAATTGATTCCTGAAGCCAGTATTGTGAATCAATTAAAATTGTGTGTGGTGTGTATTGTTACACCCCCTACTGATTAGATTATTGTTATTTTTATTTATTTATTTTTTCTTATTTCAAGATTCTTTGAGAGTTTTTGAAATACATAACATTTTAGATTTTTTTTTTTCCCCCTCACCCTTCTTCAGGGGAGAGAATGACTGAGGATGAGGTAGAAACACTCCTGACTGGACAGGAGGATGCCAATGGCTGCATCAATTATGAAGGTAAAATAATGTAACGAAAGTCTAAAACTGGTGTTTTTTTGAAACTCACAAAAAGAATTTGATGTGTATTCTGTTCTGCATTATGATCTGTCTTGTCATGTTTGTCTGTATGAAGTGCATATCACTTAAAGTCTCATGCAGTAACATGTTATTTTGTACTGTGGAGTACATGTCATAACCTTTACTGATCCTCTCGCAGCTTTCGTTCGTCAAATCATGTCTGGCTGAGAACCATCTCAGGAGTACGTCCTTCTCCTGCCCTCAACACGTACACAATGAGACTCTTCGATCCAGATTTGTATTCCTTTTGTACAACCACGAATGCCTGCACATGCCCACATTCAAACTACAGCAAAATTGGGAACTAAATTTATCCACACTGGAAACGGTCCATCTGTTATTCAAATAATATGACATGAATATACATTATTCTGTCTTTGTTCAGAATTTCTGTGAGGCATGACGTGTTTGTATTCCAAAGGTCTGGTACGAGCAGGTGTTGGTGTGGAGGTTTTGACTCATTGTATTATACTCATGTTTGTACTACAGCATCAGCAGCAGCTCACTCTGGGCCCCTGGCTGTGGCATGCTCTCTGCATACGTTTGACCCAACACTGCGTCAGCCATAAGGGCTTACATTCATGCTGCGCAATGCCACAAGCGGTTCAAGCATATGTATCCATACTAGAGACCTAGACACATGAAACATTTATACAAGAAACAGTCACTGGTTTCAGTGCATGTCCTCTTATTTGCTATTAGGCGAAAGTCGGTCAGCAAGGCAAACATAGGCTGCTATTGATGTACGACTGATATCAGTGCAACACTTAATAATAAAATGTTTCTTGTGGATTTTTTTCCAAATTAATGTTTGTTTATTTAAGATGGGAAGAGTTGAGAGTAATAGTGCCATGTGTTGCACCTGTAATACAAACGTAAAGAGAAAAAAAAAGCGGCAAAGTTTGCATTGTATTGCACAGCAAATCGGTACAGCTAGCCATGTTGATTCAGATAGATTATGCTCAATCATAATAGGTTTTTATTTGTCAGCTATTTGTGATCTAATCATATAGCTACTGCTAGCACAGGTAAAGATGTCAGGTTATTCTTTGAAAAATACAACCAGATATTGGGTGAATAATGCTCTTGTAGCTGAATGGACGAATCCTTACCACCGTTCTGCAAAATCTACTGGAATTTTATTTATTTATTTATTTATTTTTTGACTGGAGGATATTATAACAATTAAGGACTAAATCTGCAATGGGGTGTCCAACTTTTGACCATATAGTGTATTCTTTAACACTGTATGTTTCTGAACTTCTGATTGTGATTTACTACTGCAGGACTCCCATAGCGAATCAGATCAAGCTAAGTGGCATCAGCTGTCTAGGTCTCAAGTATGCATAACTATGGGTTTGGTATAATGGAATTACAAAAGTCTTTGAGTTTATACACTGTGATTGTCGCATTTGGAAACTTGTGTAATGCGCCACTCTAGATACCCTGTTCTAGCATGTGGCACATTCAGTGAGTTTATTAATGTAGACGAGAACAGCTGTACTTCCCCTCAAAGCTTTTAAAGCAGAGCAAATGCTTCTTTTACTAACCAACCAGTGGCAGTGAACTGCTATAATGTTTTTGCTGTTCTTTCAACTTTTCCTGATTTGACAGGTGGGCTATACAGACTCTCTGTACTGTTTCTGTTCTCTAATACTGACCTGCTGTGGAGTTAAATCTGGAGGATCTTTAACTTTCTCTTGAGTCCTGTAGACTTGGTCAACACCTTGCTCTGGCTGAGTAGGAGATAGTGATCATCACTTACTGTTGTCTTTCTCTGTTATAAATGAGGGTAGTTGGGGTTGGGTCACATCTACAACATGCCATATGGGCCAGATGTTACAGCTAAGCCTGTGTATGTTTATATATACATACACACACACACATTTCCTTTATGACCTAGGGCATTCAAATTGCACATCTAGGTTTCTTCCTCCTCTATGCCAAGGTTTATATATAATATAGTCTCCATTACATGCCATGCATTTGTGCCATCTTTGAACCCAACTCTCGAATCCTCTGAAAATCCACTTTGTCTCTTACTGTATGGTTTGTCTCTGATGCTGATTTCCCTTTCTTTAAACTTTTTCATCCATCTGTGTGCATTGCTCCTGTCAACGGTGTCATCTCTATAAATATTCTGTAGCGCAGTGGAAGACCATCAACTGTGACAAATGCGATTTTGAAAGAGGATTTTAGAAGTTGGGTTAAACAATGACGTGAATGCATGACTTGTGATGGAGACCGAGTAGTACCTTTTTAACTAGAGGAAGTTACCAACAACATACAAGTTAATTAATTTAATTCAGTTAACTAAAAAACATTATTCCTACTTTTGCATTACTTTCGGTGCAGCCCTCACATTTATAAGTGTTAGTAATTAAGGAGTTAAGAGTTTCCAGAAATACGCACGTTAGTCAAGTTCAACATCAGCCTGTGAAATTTATTTGTATTCAAAATGAAATTGTAATGAAAGGTTGCACTGTGTGACATGTTGTAAATGATGTCCCCCTTCTCATCTTTCGTCATTTATTTACAGTGTTTGATTCCTAATTTCTTTCTCCCTTTTTTTGTTTCAGATCTCGTGCGGCTGGTCATGAACGGTTGAAGATGAATAAATCAACAAAAATTCTCTCCTTGTGCATTTCCTATTGTCATGTTTTTCTTTTTGTCATTCCCTTTGTTCAATCATTCCTCTCCACATCATTTGCTTCTCTATTCCGCACGTTTGCACTCGTATGTTTTTATTTTCAGAAGTGCCTTTATCTTCCTTTGTTAAGAATCCCCCACATGGCCTCATCACTAGTGTCCTTAAAATGCAGTGATATTAAAAGCACATAGCTGAACGAAGGAGAACTCTTTGCAATAAAATCTTTTCATGCAGCACGGGTCTATGTAGTAACATCATCTTAGATGCAATATATCCAGTTAATCCTCAGGTGCTTTAGCAGTGAATGGTGGTTTATAGCAGGGCAGTTGCATCTTCCTTTTGCTGCCTCCTACAACAAGGGGTGATTTTTATGCATAAAAACGTAACATCTTAACTAAAAGGTCATGTTGCAAAAATGTACCATTTCCAGTTTTGTTTTTCCTCTTAATGTTTGGGCCTAAAATAAAATACATTTTAAAATAATTTTTCTCTGCGTTGTTGGTCCTATTTACAGCAAGCATTTATTTTTAATATTACAGCTTTGGGGTATTTTGCTTAATTTTATATGAAATATTTCACTGCTGACAAGAATTTGGTAGGATACTTGAAAGGAACTTTTAAAAAGATGAGGGTTAATTTTGCATTCCAGTATTGAATCATTGTGGTGTGTATTTATAAAAAAGAAAGAAAGAAAGAAAGAAAAAAAATGAAGAAAAGCATAGATAGATGGCGCCACAGGCACATTTATCTAATGCCATAATGGAAAGTTATTTGGACTACAGAAATGTATTACTAGTTACTTCCAGTGTTCTTTGCAGTATTGATCGTCTCAAAACCCCTTTACAGACACCAGTAACATTAGCCAGCAGTAGGAAAGCCAGGGAGGAAACCGAAAAAGAACAGGGAGGTTCCTGATCCACACAGTCATAGATGAGGTAGTCTAAAAGTTTTAATTGGATAAGACGTTATCAGTTATAATGTTATTCTAGAAACCAAAATCAGAATGTTTAACTGCATTTATAACTCCCAGGTGATGGACGGTTGATCAGTGAAGAGTAATCAGGAGCATGTAGGCATCAGAACAGCACAAGGAGGATCTAGAGGAGAGCAGGTAGAGGCAAACCTGCTTAGTATGTTTGAGCAATATTTAAGGTAATCGAAAAGGATAGTAGTTTTATTATTTGTATAATAGGTGCATAGATAGTAGATAGATACTGTACTCTTTTTGCTTATCTAAGTCATTTAATTGTTTTTCTTTGTTCTGCATTAACACCAAAAAAAAACAGTGAATTATTTTCATCTTCACGTAAACAATAACGGCTTCACAATCATGACTTGCACCAGAGACACAAGCAACTGTCTAGTCCATCATCAAAACAGTGATTGCTTGTGAATCGAATGGAGCTAGCACCAATATATCAGGTCACCAAATTCTTTAACCTTGGGAACTCTATTTTGTCTAATTAGAAAGAAAATGTATCTGAAACAGAATTAGGTAAATATTTATATATTCAAGGTTTTGGAGATATTCGGTTATATAGATATAGGTTTTTGGTACTGATCTCAAAATATGGACCTTTCAGGAAATTTCCTGACTGTGTTTATAAATGCATCTCAGCATATTAATTCTCACATAAAATGTATCATTAGGGTTTTTAAGAATTCTTTATCAGGTGTATATGCAATATTATTCCTCTTTCTCAGCTGAGCAATATATTTATTTTTCTTTGTTCTGTTTTAACACCAAAATCACAAGCTGAAAATATTTTAACCTTCATGAAAAAAATGGTTTGTGAAATATCCAAAATATCTATGTAAAGAGAAAGCAAAAATTCTTACAGGAGCCATGCACCACATCATAAAGCTAAGTGTTATTGCTGTAGCTGCAATAAGCTGTATTGGTGATTGTAGGACAAAATTGTGCTGCACAGATTTCCCTAAACACTGTTTACTGTTCCAGATCTATGTTGGAGCCACAGGAAAATGTATCATTGCACAATATTAAATATTTTAGATGCAGTGCTAAATACAGTACACATATACAGTGATAATAGTAAAGACATGGGTTAATTGTTCTGTCCTGATTAAGAAATTCATGATTTAACACAGTAACATGGGCAAATTAGAATATTTAAGCTTTGAGTAGGTTAAAAAAAAAAAAAAAAAAGGTTGGTACTAAATAAATTCTCCTCATCTGTAACCTCTGAATAAATCTGTCCTGTCAGGAGAGAGACTTTAATCTGGTGTTATGTGTTTGCAGTGCCACCTGGAACTTTTTTCTTTTTCTGCGTAAAAAGACATATACAGTTTAAAATGAGTATTCAGTTTGAAGGTCAAACTTCAAATTATAAATAAGAAGTTTGATCCAGCACATTTATAATCCTTCAGTGGGAGTAAAACTAAGAGAGAAACTATCATCAGTCTTACTTAAAATAGCGTCGTCTAGCAGATATGAAGTAGTCCCTCAACAATACCCTGCTATTTATCTTTTGTGTTTGTGCCGTTTTAAAATAAAATGTGCAAGGATACAGGAAAAAAAAATGACTGTTTTTTCGATGGTTTCAGTTTTAGATTACCGTGCTGTGCAATTTTGAATTGTGATTGGTCACAAGGTGTTGATTAGTTTTCTATAACAGAATTCCAGGTTCATATTATTGTCCATCCATCCATTGTCCATACCACTTACCCTGTGTGGGGGCCTCGAGGGACCTGGAGCCTATCCAAGGGTGCACACACCCAATCATACACTACAGGCAATTTAGAAATGCCGAAACCGGAGTATTCGAGTCTGGAGGCGTGATGTGAACCCCAAATCCTAGAGGTGCGAGGAGACAGCCCTAACCACTAAACCCACCATATCACCTTGTGTTCAAGTGTCTGTTCTAATATATTATCATTTCTATAGTAACAACACATAAGATCAACAATGGGCTGGTAAAAAGAAAAAAAAAAACAACAACTGTGCTTACACAAGGACAACATTCTGACACACTGCATTCATCTTTATTGTCCACTGCTCTGGTTTAGTGTCCACATCCACCCAAAAGCCTCACGATTTCCATCAATAGTAATGGGAGTTTGGGGATGAAGGTTGCAAAGCTTAAATCTTCCAAGTCGTCTGTCCTGCTCATGTTGAGCTGCAGATGGTTTTATTTGTAAGTCCTTACCGAAGGCTACAGATTTGTTATTGAATCTAAATTATTGTGATAGTGTGAGCTATTTCAGCTCGTCGGTCATTCGTAAGTGCATTATATGACTAATTAAATGGCATTCATGGACACCTGATCACACACCAAGTGGGCTTTCCACTAGATAAAGGAGTGGGTTCGTATTTGTTCAGCCACAGGAGCATTAGTGAGGTCAGAAGGCCTTGGGTGCAGTCTGTGTGTCAATTTATACAAAACATGATTAGTGGGATCGTGGTTAGGACTCTATGCTTGACCCTCAGGTTCTTCCACTCTAACCTTGGCAAACCATGCCTTAATGGAGCTGTGCAGGTCAGGTGTCCACAAACCTTTGGCTATATAGTGTACATGTGTTTGATTTACACTGGGTTAGATCTGTAAATTGCACATCATCGGTCACGGATTTAGATTGGCATTATTAGAACAGCCATTTGAAGTCGCGCAACCAAAGACATTTGCTTTCCTTTCAAATGTTGACTACAACAGTCACCTGAAAGACAACCATTCACATCATGGTAGCTGTCTTTCAGGTGCTCTACTGGATTGAGGTCTGGATACTGGATTGGACTGGATACTGGAGGCCATTTGATTACAGTGACCTCACTGTCATGCTCAAGAAATCAGTCTGAGATTATTTTGGCTTTGTGACATGGCATGCTATTCTGCAGACCTAAAGGGATGGACAAGGTCAGCCGCAATACTCAGGTAGCCTGTGGTATTTAAACAATGCGCACCCCAAAGTATGCGAAGAAAGTACCCCCTGCACTGTTACACCACCACTACCATCACTGCACCAAATTCTGATCCAACCATCCAAATGTTGAAGCTGAAATCGAGATTCATCAGACCAGGTAATGTTTTTTCCAACTTCTATTGTCTGATTTTGGTCTTTTGCTGCCATAGTCCATCAGTTTCAAGTCCCTGAGCCCTTCAAAGCCCTTCAAGCCATCTGCTTCAAGCCTCTTCCACATACATCAGTTGTAACAAAGTGTTATTTGAGTTATTGTTGCCATTCTATCAGCTTGAACCAGTCTGGCCATGCTTCTCTAACACCTGGCACCAACGAGGCATTTTTGCCGAAAGAAGTGCCACCCACTGGGTATCTTCTCTGTAGATGCCACACTGGGTGTGAAAATCCCAGTAGATCAGCAGTTTTGGAAATACAGTACTCAGACCAGCCCGTCTGGCAATAACAACCATACCATGTTCAAAGTAACATAAATCACCTTTCTTCCTCAATCTGATGCTCCGTTTGAACTTCAGCAGATCATCTTGACCATGTCTGCATGTATAACTGCAATGAGTTGCTGACAAGTGATTGGCATTGGATATGATTGGATGTTTGCGTTAACGAGCAGTTAAATAGGTGTAGCTATGAAGTGGCTGGTTAGTGTATGTATGTAAGCATGTAAACATTTATGCACCATGCACACAAAGCAGAGGCAAGAATCACTATTAAGGTGCAGGGTGACCATGCTATCCACTACTGACTACTTAATCTGTAATACTAAGAGTTAATATTCTGCTGAGTTTAATTATCCTGTTCTTTAAAGGAATGCCCCAGTAGCCTTGTTTTTGTATGTAAGCATTTCACAATTACAACTATAAACCTTTTTATTAATTTTGAGGATTTAATTTTTCAGTAAAAAAAAAAAATTATAATACATTTTTTTAAAAATAAGGTTAAGAAAATAAGATTATAGTGACTGTTTGTTTGGGTGTATGCCACAACTGAAATATCAGCTCTAGATCGTGTGATGCATCGTGTGGCAAGAGCAGCCCCTCAACAGCTCGCTGACCTTTTCCTCATCTCCACACAACCAGTCAAAACTATGCCCTCTCATTAGATAGCACGGCTAATGCTATTTGTGTGGGTGAAGGTAAGGCACCAGGTATCATACCAATGGTGAATAGATCCTCTACTAATTACTGAATTCAGTTGGGCGGGGGTGTGTGTGTGTCTGCATGCAGCTTTGGGCAGCCGTACGCGTGTGTGAAGGCATTGGAGGTAAGTGAAGTGTATTGATTATTTTAATCCTCCTATTTGTGAGTCTGTGATCCTCGTGGCTCTGCATTCGACAGGGGAATCGCTAATGGGCCTCGGCACAGACCGTCTTAGACCTCTCCCGGTCCAATTAACTTTCAACTGGAGTCTAGCAGGAGAGAGCGGGGAGGCTGGCTCCACACACACACACGCACACACACACACTGCGATCCCCCACAGGCTGCAAGTTCAGAATGTCATTACCGCTCGCTCTTAATTAAAGATTTCTCCCTTCTTTTTAACACTGTCACAGGTAGTGGCAAAGTTTCCACCGTTGTCTGCTATTTTTTTAGGGAGTCTAATTTAAAAAAAAAAAAACATTGAAAATGATTTTCCTTATAAGGTCACAATGACTTATTTAATTCATTTCTTAGTATTAATAACATGTGTGTATTTATATATAGGTTACAAAATGAATGAAACCCCAGGAGGGATTTTTGTCCTTTCCTGCACAACGAAAATGATCAAGGATGGGATGTGGACGTGTGTCATAATGATTAATTCAGTTTCTGTTAACTGTAAATAACAGTTTATAATTATGATTCATTTATAAAACACAAAAAAATAAGTTCCTGTTGTCACTTACATTATTAAGCTATAAACAGCCATGATGAAAAACTTTGACTATACAAGTGATAACATTTCCGCATAAGTGCAATAATATAAACCTGTGATTTGCAGTACAGTCAGTTATAACAAAATAATAATAATAAAAAACTTAATTCCCACCTTCTGACCAATCAGATTTGTTTTTCTTTAACATACAGATTTCAGTACAAAGGGAAGAAAAGAGTCAGCGCTATTTACACATTCTTTATTATATAGTTATTTTATGAGAAGAAATAGAGCTTGATTTATGGATGTATTGATGTGCAATTGCATTTGTTTATATTTGCACGTGGCTTGACTTGTCAAATCCAACTGTGGACAGAATTACTATAAGACATCCAGAATCCACTTTTTTTCTGCTCTGTCATGTCAAATTACACAATTCGGCAAATTTACAGGAACATTTTTGATGGGAAGAATCTTCATCATCATTTTTATTACAAATGAAACATACTGTCACACACATACACACACACTCATGCAGTCAGGACTGCCCTTATTTCGACAATAATTTAAATAACAAATATTTATCTGGCCATGACTTTTTTTTTTTTCGAATGCACAAAAATCTAAATAATCAGAGAAGTCACAAATCCATTAATAGTAATTATTGATGTGAATACATTTTTGTCTGGGCACAATTTAGGTCAAAAAAGGTAGTCAAAATTGGAATAAAAAAAATTTACCACTCTGTGCTAATGTTGGCCGTTTTGTTTTTTTAGTTCTTTCAGATGTTATTAGTTTCATGATTTAGGGGTCATTACCTTTTTTCGAATATCACATGACAAAAGTTTACTGAAGCGTAAAAAGGTACTTTCAGCAATGAAACCATCTCAGTTCATTTAGGATTAACTTATATTATTATAAAAAAAATTTAAAAAAACATCTCTTGGACAGACCTGACATAGAACATTATAACCCTAAGCAGTATATTAATGGTTTATTCTCGGCCAGGCTGTTTAGACACATTGAAAATCCATGTTCTCACAGCTCAGACGTTGTGTGTTTGAACCCAGACACATCATGCACACAGGCCATATCCAATTCCACTCTGACAGCCCAAACGGTCACTTTTAAGTCAAATTAATTGAACCAGGGAACTTAGATTAATCACAGGCCCACACTGGTGGTGTGTGCGCGCATACATATGTCACTGTATTGAATTCCCGTTGTGCCACGCTAACCAATCAGTCCTCTTGTTAGCGAAAACAAGACCATGGAAATCTTTCTCACCAAGCCTCGGACGTGTGTGTATAACAGCTTCTTCCAAACGCATCGTCAGAACAGTGTGAAGGGAACCGAATACTGAAGTGAGACACGCAAAAATGACGCGGCTTGAATAACATCAACACGTGTACATCTAATGCTGAGGGAGGATAACACTCCAGTAGATATAGTTCTATATGCAATATCTATTATACATTTTTTTTTTTTTTTTGGAAATTTGCATTCATATAAGTAGAGCATATTACCATCATTTGCATAAACATACAAACAACATGTCAGAAAAAAACCTGCTTAATGAAAGCAACACTTTGCTCATGATATCATGTCAGTGAAGCCCTTCTGCGCCGAGCATCAACCAACGTGCGTGTCCCTCCTTTCTGGTCTGTTTAGTGTGTGTGTGTGTGTGTGTTGAGCAGCATTGTGAGGTGAAGGAGCGGCAGGGCTGATGGATAGTCAGTCAGGGTAGATGAGAAACCCAGAGAAGGTGCTGTATTTGTTGGTGTTTCCCCCATGGACCTTCCCCCCATCCAGCTGCACGCACACCTCGTCCCCTACGTCCAAATGCAGGATCACGCTGTTAGAGGCATAGTCATAATTCTGGTCTGCATCCTGGGCAATGGCGCTGGCCCTCACCTGTCACACAGAGAGGGATAGAGGCACGGTCAGAGGAAGGACATAGAGACACTCACACTCCACTCTGTCATCGTCTTTACACGCACTTACCAGGGCCAACCAAATGACCAGAAAGACCAGCGTAACATACCCACAAATTACTTTTTTGTTTTGTAAGTTACTTAAGATAATTTTTAATACTGAATAATAATGGTAATTGTATAATAATAGCAGTTAATGAACCGCTTGAACACTTGCTTTCATCAAGAAATCCATATGGCCAACGGTTTGTAGACACCTGACCACCACTTGGTTTGTTAAACATCTCATTCCAGATTTAGTCCCCCTTCGCTCTTAAAATAATCTTCATGCTGCTGGCAAGGCATTAGATTCTATAACTTTGTGTTTGTGCATTAGTGAGGTCTGACACTGATGAATGGGCAAGAAGATCCGGTGGCCTGGTGTGAGTTCCACTTCATCTCGAAGGTGTTCAGTAGGATTGAGGGATCTGTTCAGGGATCAAGTTCTTCCACTCCAACCTTAAAACACCATGTTTTCATGGAGCTTACTTTGTGCACAGATTCACTGTTCATGCTGGAACAGGGAGACTCAGCACACATCCTATATAATTATGTTGTTCCAACTTTGTTCCAACAATTTCAGGATGAAACAGCAAAAAAGTTAAATATTTGGTCAAATATTTGACTATAGTGTAACATACTGTAGATGTGTAAATCCTTATTTCTTCACAATAAACATGTAACTTGTATAGCGCATCTTGAAAAATTATTATTATAATAATTTTAATTTAAAAAGTGAAACGTTAATATATTCATTACATGTAAAGTGAAATATGTCAAGCGATTTTTTTTCTTTTAATTTCGACTATTACAGCTCACAACTAATTAAAAACAGATCTCAGATTTACTGCATCAATGCGGCATGGCATATAATCAAACAGCCTGTAGCACTGCTGAGGCATAATTGAAGACCAGGTTGCTTTGATAGCCGCCTTCAGCTCATCTCTATTGCTGTGTTGGGTGTTTCTCATCTTTTTCTTCACCATGCTCCATAGGTTATGGGATTCAGGTGAGTGGGCTGGCCAATCAAGCACAATAATATCATGGTCAGCAAACTAGGCAGTGGTAGTTTTGGCACTCTGGCCAGGTACTAAGTCGTGTGGGAATAGGAAATCAGCATCTCTATAAAGGTTCTCAACAAACAGAAGCATAAAGTACTCTAAAATCTCCTAGTAGATGGCTGCGTTGACTTTGGACTTAATTAAACACAATGGACCCACACCAGCAGATGAAATCCTACCCCAAACCACTACCAACTTTGGAAACTTCACACTGGATGTCAAGCAACTTGAATTCTCTGCCTCTCTCTCTACTCTTCCCCTGGATTCTGGGACTTTTGGTTTCCAAATTAAATGCAAAATTCACATTCATCTAAAAAAAGGACTCTTGTTCAGTGGTTTTACATTGGGAATGATGTCTATGTGTGGTAGCTCTTTACGCACTGACTCCATCCTCCAATTCCTTGTGAAACTTTCAAAACACTTGTGAAGTTCTTGAATCGGCTTTGCTTGACACTCTTCTTAAGGCTGCAGTCATGTAACTTGTGCATTTTTAGCTTCCCACTTTCCCCTTTCAGTCAAGACAAGGAGATATATGGTATTTGTACTACTGTATATGAATGGTAATTTGCTCAAACTTGAAATGCTGGATTTTTTTTTTCATGAGCTATAGTCTTATAAAAGGCTTAAAGCATTTCACTTTATATGTAATGAATCTAGAATATAAGTTTCACTTTTTAAATTAAATTACAAACGAATTGGGCCTCTGAGTGGCGCAGTGGTAAAGTGCTCGCCCTATCATCCGGAGATTGCTGGTTCGGTTCCCGGGTGATGCTGTAACCTCT
>JAQQZT010000015.1:6143315-6155739 GCA_030068275.1 Clarias platycephalus | reverse complement strand
GCAACGTCACGTGATCTCAACCGCGGTTAAGACGATAGACCAAAATCTCTACCGGTTGACAAATTTCTACCGGTTAATCGTGTATACCACCCACCCCTAGCAGGAATTATTACAGGAAACGTGTAGCACGTTTAAATAACATTTAAACATTTTCCAGTATGCTGCAAGAAGGGCCACTGAAACTGAAAATGTATCTTTTTTTACATTTGAATTGGATATATATGTATATAGATAATTCATATACCCTCATTCATTGATTTTAATAGCTACTTTATCTACAACAGGTTCACAGTGGGCACCCTGGGTGGAGCACTAGTTTAGTACAGGGCATCACGTACGCACAAACACGCATCCATTCACATCTAGGGGTACTTTAGCAAAGGCAATCCATTTACTGCCAGGGAGTTCACAAGTTCAGGGAGTTTGGATTCGCCTTCTACATTCATGTTTTTCATTTGTGATTAATTTTCTACATTCTAGAACAATATTGGATTGGAAACATATGGCAATTGGTTAATTAAGTAACAACAACAACAACAACAACAATCAGCTGTAATTTTAAGACACTAAGGTCAGCTTGATGAAACTGGCTCTGATGAAGACCATCCCAGGAAAACAAAAACAAAACTTACTTGTGCTGCAGAGGAAAAGTTAATTTTAGAGGTGCCAGCCTCAAAAATTAACCAATTAACCACTTCAGATTAGAGCGCTTCTCTATATTCTATGTCATATTTTATTCCCTAATAAATTTTTTATTTTGAGGTCACGAGTGGTCATATAAGCATTTACTGCATATCGTACTGTGTATGACTGTGTACAGTATGTGACAAAGAAAATTTTAATTAGAAAATTTTGAAATTTGCATTTCAAGACTTGACATATCATAAGTGGCAGACACATCTCGTATAAAGTATGAATATATTTGAAATGTGAACAGAAATATTAGAAGGTGTGTCCAAACTTTTGACCAGCAGTGTATATATTTGGCACAAACATTTATTATTAAATTAGCTTAATAAATGCTAGTAAATTCTAGCTTAATTAATGTTCTACATTATAAGAAATAGCTCAGTATATTGTGACATTATCAATATTATATCATACCCAGCTCTAAAATACACTGTATGGCCGAAAAAAAAATTCTCATCATACACAAATGAATTTGTTGAATCGTCTATTCCAAAGTTAATCCCCTTTTGTTGCTTTAATATCGTCCACTCTTCTGGGAAGACTTTCCACTAGATCTTGGAATGAGGTTTTCATTGAGGTCAGGCACTGATGTTGGGTGAGAAACCTAACAGAAGCATTTTCTGGGCCCTATAGTTCCAGTGAAGGAAAACCTTAATTGATAATTTGATACAATTGTGTGCTTTCACTTTCACTTTGTGGCAAAAGATGTTCAGAAATGCCGACATATGGGTGTAATGGTCAGGTGACCATATACTTTGGACATATGTTGTAGACAGATTATTTTTATCCAGTACACTAGCTAATATCTCATATCCACTCAGCACTCAGCTGATACATGGCACCAGGAGACACCTAATCTGCTGTTAACATTAATAGTAGACATAAAGGCTAATGATAGAAAAGTAAAGATGCAGGTCAAATTACTAAAATTACCAATTTTCATTTAAGTCGTACATAAAACTACAATTTTTGTTCAGTTAAGCGAAAAGTCCATATGTTAAGATTCTCCTGATTATTAATCTTGGCATTTCGTGCCTCTTACATCTGGATTGTGTCCTGATGAAATAATAACCACATGCTTTTACACCTGCTGTTAAAATGTGTTTAAACATGTTGGATATTTATCTTCTAAATATGCAAATTAACTTGTTAGATTTGACCACCAACTTTCTATGTTGTTTCTAGAGCGGTTTCATGCAAAAGAAGAATTTGAACGGCTTTATAAATCTGTTTATAGGCACCGATTCAGCAGTCATAACCAGCAAACACTATGACATATTCTTATATGGATAGTCCTGATATGAATAGAATACAAAGGAAAACACAGGAAATATGAAAACACCAGGTGTAAAGAATGGTACATAACCATTTTTCCCCAGCTTTGAAAACACAAACATCCTGGAATGTCAGTAATGTGTTTGAAACAAAAGCTTTATATATGAAATACGTTGTGACAAGGAAAAAAAGGTGTGTAAATTTCTCATACAATAGATTGCAACCTAGCCATGGTTGCAGAGTTGCTAGAAATACGCATGACAAAAGAAAGTTTGCAGACTTTGTTCTCATTCTATTCCCCATCACATTCTGTAATAAAATGTCACAAGTAATTACTGTATGTCCAGTCCCTGCAGCAGAGACAGGAAGGCAAAATATGGAAGCCTTAGACTGCTGAATGCTTCTAATGATCCCCATCTTTTCATCGTTTTCAAAACACAACCCATAATTAAATTTGCTAACACCACCATCAACACCAACGATCATCCACAATTCATTCAAATGTTTAATAATCTCACCTGTCCGTTTTTCTTGAGGTCTGCCCACATGCTGGTTCCGTCTCCTCCTCTCATGAGAACGTGGTAGGTGAAGTAGTAGATGCCAGGGAGGGGACAAGTGAACTTGCCCGTAGTGGGTTCATAGTAGTTGCCCACATTGGTGACCACATCATCAAACTTGAGCACTTCACTGCCTTCGTGCTGCTTCCGCAGGCCTGCATAGAATGCAATCTTCGGTGTGTAGACGGACGGCACATAACCATTCGGGCCAGGTCCTGGAGGTCCTTGAGGACCAGGCTTTCCTGGCTCTCCCGGGGGTCCTTGTGGACCTGGTGGTCCCGGAGGCCCTCGGTATCCAGACTTCCCTCTTCGGCTTGTGATCTCAGGAGGCCGTGGTGAGACGGATGTCAATTCCTGGCTGTGTTGCGATGGGGTGTAGGGGTCACAGACCATGCGACAACTGCCAAGCATTTCATAATGACTTCCTGCACTTCCAGCTCCACCCCCTTTGGTGCTGTGGACCAGCAGAGGTATGGCGATCAAGAGAATAAGCACCATGGCCACACCCACTGCTGCCCCGATGACGCGTTTGCGGCGGCTGAGCCGGGAGGCGGCCAGCGCCAGAAAGTCCTCCTCTCCTTTGGGCGGAATGGTGCCCGCCAGTGTGGATGGTGTGGAGCAGAAAAACACACGCTGGAAGTATGAAAAAGGGGATTATGTTTCTTTTTTTTCTGTGTATAAAAACAAAACTGAACAGCAAAGATGTCTAAGAAAGGATAAGAGCAATGGGGACAAGACTAATAGATGAATTTATGGATGAGGTGAACAGACTGAGGAGAGTGTGGAGCATACAGAAAGGAAATAGTGCTGAGGGATTATGTGGAGAAAAGGAAGAGAGACTGAAGAGTGACAGTTGAAAATATGAGCAAGCGGCAGGGGGGGAAAGAGTACAAAGATACAAGTGAGCTCTGGATCGCTTACAATAATGGATTTGCTGCAATACTATGAGCAGAACAATTACTGTAGTGGTTATATTATACAAATTGTGTTGACTTGTAAAGAATTCGACTTGTTTTTCCTTTCTTTCATCCCCCCCTGTTACGAGTTGTGTTGTTGTGTACAGCTTCCTCTAGGACACACAAGTCTCTTGAAGACTCTCTTTAATCACAGATCAGTAAGAATGTTGTCTCGCAGCTCAGCGACGATCCTCTTTAGCAGTAACTGACACACAACAACTGTCAATTTGATTTGAGTGCATTTCAGGATGTGTAGTCAGAAAATAATGTTAGGACTGCTTTTCTTCATAGATATATCAAGAGCTCACTTTAGGATGTTGGAATTTCGACGCTGCAGGAGAAATTAAGTAAAAGCAACGCTTTGGAATTCTCTTGTCCAGAAAATGGCTTTGTGTAAGTGTTTCTGTAGTTTGGGCTCAGCAAAACGTCTTTGATGTCTTAGGATATTATGTAAAAATCTTGATTGTGAGACAGATCCTGGCTTGAGTTAAAAATCCATAACTGGGGAAAGAAACAGATGAAAGGTTAAATGAAATGAAACTCATTTCCACGTATCATTATTCATTATATTCCAATAATAAGGTATATACAGTACATCATAGTGTACACTCTGTACTAACTTCATTATTCATACTGTTTCATCATACACGTTATTTTACAGTGCACTGTAAACGTTATTGCACTATTCTCTTTTATAAAGGTACTCATTCGTTTCATTATGCACATCATTACAATGTATTGTAATGTATGCACAATATATGCACTTCAGTATATAAAAAAAAACTACTCAGCGTATAACTGTAGTCTGTAGGTATTATTTATACATTTCGATAAGTAGTAATAACATGTATATTTAAAGTCATTCATGTTATTAAAATATTTTTACAAATCATGCAGGTATCCCTCATTTAGAAAAATCCAACTGCTATCTATCTATCTATCTATCTATAGATAGATAGATAGATAGATAGATAGATAGTAAAAACACTTTCAGAATTTATTTGAGTCCAACTTAATTCATATAAACACTGCTAGGTGATAATTTAACACTGGGGAATTTCTTCTGTAGTCCGTATAGACAGATAAGGGAAATCTGTTGTAAATTTTTTTATTTTATTTTAAAAAAATAAAAACACCTATGTAAATTACACCTGGCTGTTCCCTGCGCGTGACGCATGTAAAGGTAACAACCCTCTGCCGTCACGCGCACCGTTTAACCACATAAGATGTTAAAGTACAAAAAAGTTTTAAAACACTTACCGTCTGAAGATACTCTCTCTCTCTCTCTCTCTCTCGGTGATGATGATCCTAATAGAGAAGCCGTATGTTCCAGTCGTTGTCAGAGACACACACACACACATCCCCGGCAGCGACCGTTAACAAACTGTGCGCGCGCGAGCGGACGAAAGCGGTTAGCAGCACTCGCGCAGCGCTCAGAGCACGCGCTCACCTCGTGTGGACTTTTTTTTTTTTTCCGCGCTCGCGCGTTAGCTTAGCTTAGAGTTCCGGTAGAGTGATGATCTAGTGTCTGATATTTCTGAGCGCTAATAGAGAAAACTCGATAAACATTATTCCTTAAAAATTAAATAAAAAATAAAACCTACCTTAAAATAGTGAAAAGGGTTAAAGTTGTCGCTGGTGTTTAACAGTCTTAACTAGTCTACTTCTTCAAGGAAATAAAATAAAAATAAAAAACCAAATAAGTAAATAAATAAATAAACAAGAGTTCCAACTTGATTGGATGTAATGTTTTAGCCGATTAGCTAAAGCAGGTCTGAGTGGACTGCTTCGACTCGACCTCTGTCCAACACCTGTGAGATTTCAGCAGTGTTTCGATCTGCTCTCCCCCTCCCTCCTTCCATCCTTCACCTCCATCTCTCTCTCTCTCTCTTTCTCTCTCCCCTTAAACTCCAGCTTAATTGTAATTAAAATGTCCATAGCATGAGTCAGTCATATCTCATTTCATATCTGCTTTCATATATGTTAAAGGAAGAAAAAACAACATTTCTCTCTCTCTCTCTCTCTCTCTCTGTCTCTCTTTATTGAGAGATGCATTTCAGACAGAGTAACATATCTATGTTGTGGATTAGGAAACTGTGAGTATTTTTTGAGCCCAGTGTGTGTATGTGTGTCCGTGTGTGAGGTCCTTTAGACCTCATTAGTGAAGGACACTGAAACCATTGTGCTCTCTCTCTCTCTCTTTCTCTCTCTCTCTCTCAGACACACACACAACACTTTTCAGTTGTCATCTCTTGCACAACATTCTGCATTCTGTACAGTCCTTTCAGCATCATAATAAATACACCTTCCAAATCCTCAGACTCTCATTTAAAGGCACCATTTGTCTCCTTATACCTTTGCCCTCTCATTTCTCACACACAAACCTATTTGTTCTGCAACCCATTTTATTTAGTAAAATATGATCTCATTCATTCATATATATATGTCTCGTAATCTAATTAGCCGAGGTGATCATTTGACTGTTAGTAATGCCGGGCGGCATTGTGTGAAGGTAATTGTGCGTGGATAATTGTGGAGTGTGTACATTTGCATGCAGCATGTCTTTAGGCTGCCACTAACAGTGTTTAAATATGGAGTTTCGGTGCGGCTCCATTGAGGATTCTGTGTAACTCATCCGATCTCCCGTCTTCCCTGTCAGGTTTAATCACACATCTGCATTTTTAAAGTTTAATGGCGGAGGTGGGAGCAGGGCGAATACATATTGACGACTCTTTTTCTCATTCCTCCTCCGTCTTTCAGATGTGACCAGTGTCAGGGGAATGGAGGCAGAAGGGAGTGGGAGTGGGTGTGCAGTGGGAGAGAAGACCGAGGAGCCCAGCAAGATCTCGACCCAAATAATGAGCAGTGAGACAGGAGTGACTTTGGATCTTGGGGGATTGAACAGACACGTAGAGTTGGAGTGAGTGTGTGCTGTTTGTGTGTGTGTGTATGTATGTGTGTGTGTGTGTTTTGCGGTCTGAGTTAAATGGTGTGTCACTTCCACTTTGTGGGTCAGTCAGTCCATTCCATTAGACACACAAACCCACATGTACAAACACACACACATGCATGCTTTCCTCTCTCTCACACACACATTCTCTCTACTCCAGTACAGTTGTGGCCTCTACGGATGCATAATCATTGCCAGGAGTCACAGGCAATATAGTGAGAATTGGATCTTTAGTGCCTGTTAAAATATTACTGAGCTGATTAATATTGAAATATGCACGTCTCTAAGCTGTCTATCCCTCATTTTCTTTTCCACTTTTCATCATTTTCTCTCCCTGCCCTCACCTTTCTTCTTTATCTTCCATTTTCTCCTTTGATATTTCGTTTATTTAGTTGCTTTTTGCTTGAATTAACAAGACGGCTTGATTTGAATCAAGGAAGACTTTGCATAGCCATATTCATTTGTTATGTGCTCTTAAATATTTACTAAGCCCACGATCCTTGTTTTGAATTGTTTCGCTGACCCGTCTCATATATTTTGAAACGGAAGACATAAATATAGTGCCAGGTCACAGTCAACCAAACCGAAACACCTATTCAGTGATGTGTGACCTGAGCAGCCCATTAGTCACCCTACGCTCTTATTCATGCCATGCATAGCTTTACGTCTCAAACTGATTTTTACACTACTAATTAATGTTTCACGGTGCTGTTTATAAAAGCCAGAGGCGCCTAAAGAGGTAAAGGGCATGGGGGAGCATGGATCATTACAGAGTTATGGTATTTAAATTAGACCCCATTTTCATCATCACCTTTCTTTATGCATATATGGATATTTGTGTGTGTGTGTGTGTGTGTGTGTGTGTGTGTGTGTGTGTGTGTGAGAGCAGACAGTGTGTGATATCAACAGATACACCGGAGAAAATCTCAAGATTGTGAATTTATTTAAGGCCAGAGTGAAGGCTGTGGTTTTGCAGTCATTTCTCACAACTATGTTCATAGAAATATAATGAAATTGCTCTCCATAAAAATTGTACGCATATATTTCACAAATTCACACATACGTGTCTACTGAAACAACCTAGTAAATCTGTGGTAAATTCATGTCGGTCATGTCATTTTGCTATTTATTTCAACCGAGATTTACGACTGCTTTCTATGACATATACTATGAGGTGTTGTCGTCTTGTTAAACTCTAATTGGCCTCAGTGGAGCATCATCATCATCATCCACATCCCCAATTATACTTATAAAGTGGATGGATGTAGTCAGGGTTTCTCTACAACTGCAACTTAATGATGCTTATAATAATCAGGGACGCGTGTTAGCGTACAGTAGTTAGTTCACTCAACCTGATTGATTGATTGAAAAGTGCTTGTATTGGATGTTAAGTAGTAGGGCATTTTTCCACTCAGTTATCCAGACCTTCATTATACTGACCACTGGTAACTATGGTAACAGCAACAGTTGCTCAGCTCTAAGCCAGTACTGTCGTCCAACTGCTAGCATTACCTTAATGAACACCCAGAAATAGAAAATATTTAACATTTGACTTGCACTGCTAGGCATGCAAAAAAAATATCATCAGTATACCAATAATTCATCACTGATTCAACATTATCATTCTAAAATAAATCTGAACATACAGTACTTTATTATACAGTAGTATCAGATGTTATAACACACTCTGAAATAATGGACATACAAAATACTACGTCATGTGTATCATACATTTTTTACAAAATCGCGAGTCACAGTTATTGCTCCGCTAAGGACGACACTCCACGTCGTTGCTCTTTTAAGGACATTACTCCTTCCCCTCTAATTTGAGGTGTACAGTATGATGTCCCCTCACCTTACTCTGCGGAGGATGTGACTCCCCCCCTCTGGCCAAGTGAGGATACCACTCACACTTTGGAATCACAGTGAAGGATCTCTTCCTCTTTGGCTCAACCTTGGACTTTGCTCCCTTTGCTGATTAGGCTTTGCCTTGAATGTTGCGCAACTCTTTAGCTTTTCAGACAAGCTTGTTCTATGGGTGATGCCACATCTGTGACCATCTGTGCTAATGGTTCTGCTCCTCAATGATCCAAGGCCCTTTGGAAATAGAGCGATTTTGTCTAGGATACGTGCCCTTATTTCAAGAGAGCTGCATGTTAAAAGTGGTTCTGTCAGGGTCAGAACTTCAATACCCATCAGACAATGCTCATCACCTGATTATGTCACGCAGCATGTCACATGACTGCACTGGATTCATGTTTAGGTTTAATGAGCATCAGTATTTAAGTCTTCTCCTTTTTACCACCCATTAGCTAGCTTTTTCCCTATTTGTTTTTCTTATAGCCTAATATATTCATATTGTCATCTTGTCCTGCTCAACTCTTATTCTGGTTTCATGGTCGTGTTTTGTCGATTTTTACTTATAGTGAACTAAATCTGCACTTGCTTCCACCTCTTCTACCATTCATGACAAAGAAGCATGTTTTCATTTATATTTATGTCCACCTGAGGAACCTTTTGGAACTCTATAAGATGCTCTATAAGTGGAGATGCATTGATTGCTGTTTCACCGGGGAAAAATCTTTAGGTGTCCCAGAGGTCAAATTTCCAAATATAGTCATTTATTAACATGGGGAAGATCAGAGAATACAAGAATATGATTATTTAGAGAGTAGTAAAGTCTAAAACAACTAGAGCTGTAATGAGGAAGATGCAGGGATATTGTACACCCCTTTCAAGTCAAAGATTTACAAAAGACTTCGGCTTTTTGGGGTCATATGGTCTCCAAAAGATTGTTATACAAAAATAACTGAATGCTGTTAAATGTAATTGAGGGTCTGTGATTTTGAGGGCCCGAATGCTATGAGAACAGTGTAAAAATACATTGTGTTATTGACTCCATTATGTATCAGGAGATATTGAATGAACATTTGGCCCTCTCTGCGATGAAACTACAGATCATTCATGGTCTGGTTGGATCTTTCAGGAAGACACAGGTCCACATCCACCAAAAAATGTTTAATGCATATGAAATAAAATATTTACATGGCCATTCTAGGCATGTGAACCTCACTGAAAACCTGTGGTGTGAGCTGAAACTAGGACTTATGTCCCTGGAGGAGCTTGGGAAATTCTGTATTGAAGATTTTTTTTTTGCTCTGCATTTTCCAGTAGCATCAACCATAATATGAGGGGATTCAGTGGTGATACAGTGGAAAGGTATAGTATAAGAGTACTAAATTCCAAGGTTCCAATCATCATGACATAGAGTTTTATACATTATAGATTTTTCATAAGGGTTTTCTTAAAGATTGGATTAATCTTAGATTGTTGTTGCAAGATTAAGCTAATTAACTCCTAAGTCCTTTCTTAATCATAACCTAATTTAGCCATATCTAACAAGGGTGCCAATAATTTTTAAGTATTAATCTCAGTTAGTTGGTTAATTTCTTCTAGACTAAAATAATGACTCCTGAAGCATCCCAGTATCAGAAAATAAAGACTTGGCGGGTGTTACTTCATTAACTGAGCATTCATCGACCTTCATCCTAAAGATCTACATTTTTTTTTTTTTTTTTTTTTTACGAACCCACCACCCCTGATCCGGTTAATCACTGTCTTCCAAAGTCTTTGAAAACCAAGCACAAATCTCTGGAGTTAATGGCCATTTCCATAGAGCAATGTTTACCAGACACTGACCTCGGGTGCTAATCAAAGGGCTAGTGTTTTCCCCACTCTAACACACATGATTTGACTCACCTAATTACAGATCAGATCCTTTAATGAGTCAAATTGAATGGGTTAGAACTGGGAACACATTTAACTGGACTGTCTGGGATTGACAAACAAATTCACTAAAGGACAGAGTACACAAAAAAAGGAAGAATGCAGCATCCAGGAGAAATTAGACTCAAATGCCCTCTTAAAAATAAAAATTCATTCAGATCCAGAGAGATTCATTGACTGTTTTACTGTAATTGACAAACTCTTGGCTTTTAAAAAAATCTACAATAGGTCTTTAGGAAACCAAAATACCTATTTTAGATTTTTAAAAGAAAACCTTCTGCTCCATATTCTTTATCCATTTTTGTTGTAACTGCATGTTAATTAAGACATTTTGCAAAATGTATATAATGACACATGTTTTTTTCTTGATAAGACATCGTGTCTTTATGGTATCTGTCCAAGGAATGCTTTCTGGTGCTTTATTTTGGAGTGAAGCAAAATAGCACATGCTGTGATCTTAGAATCGCATGTACAGTTTAGACAGAAACATGGACCATTTTAATACAAGAAGTTGTAACAGTAAGATAAGTTCTGTCTGTGAAATTATCAACCTTTTAAAGTGCCAGGTCACGCCGACTTACATTCTAGACTTTCTATTAGTTTTTACTGTAGTCACTAAATAATTCATAGTACTTACTGAATAATATGCTGTAAGATGAATAATAAAAGCTAAGAAGCTAAATTGTTTGTTATCTCACATTTTCACAAACCAAAAAAAAAAGCTAATCTTATGACCTTGCATGAAGTTAGAAAAGTTGATGCGAAAGACAGATTTTTAGTGTCATCTCGTCCATAGGAGTAACACCTTCCCAAGTAGATACCCGTCTGTGTTAGGACATGGATGTGTATGCATATAGGATGATGTATCAATTTATGGCTAAGGAAGGGTGGATCCTGGAAAGCGATTACAGAGATAGAGCGAGAGTGAATGGGCCGGAGGGTGGGAGTGGAGGGGGAGGTGATGGGTGGGGAGGTGCTGCTGTGCTGTTTCATTAGGCTCTGATTATGGCGCCTGATGCAGAGTGACAGTGTGCAGATTGAGTTGCACAGCACTCTAATTCTCTCTATTAATAAGCATCGTTCCACACTGCCGTCCCGGACCACATTTATTAATCACAATTTGTCAGCTGTCTTGCGCCCCACCCGTGCTCGTGTTTCTCTCACTCTCCCTCCCTCCCCCTCGCTGTCCACTTATCCCTTGCTTTCCGCCTTTCAAGCTGGGAGATATGGTCAAGCATACTGAGAGCATGCAGCCCCGCTACTCCTCCTCTTTAAGTCCACATTCATTTTCTGTGAGGGTTTAGGGATTAAACAAAAGCTTTTCACTCAAATGTGAATGGCATATTTATTTGTATCAGTGATAGTGACGTTTATCAGGACCATGAAAAGATTTTAAAGATATGCTAATATTTTGCACTGTGTAAGACTCAGGGGTGGTGGATTCAAATGATGGCTATATTTAAATCCTTATATTCTTGCATATCGAGTGACTGGCATTAAAGGCCTTTAAAAATATAAGATTTTATATAGAGAGGAAATCTAAAACTAATATTAAAAGCTGTAATAACACATGAACTTACAGTATATTTGCCATTTTATTACTATACTTTTCATGACAATATTCTGGAACATTTTTAGCTGTTAAACAATGATTTGAACAATTGAACAATGATTATCTGTATGGGGTATGTAACAGTAATAGATATCTTAAGTCATATTACACAAAGACATTAACAGATAGCAGATGGAAAGAGCAGCTACTGTATACATAAGCGGATGTTAATGTATAATATATAATATAATAATAACTATTATATCTAAAATAATATCTATACATAAGTGAGCTATACATGGGTGTTTGTAAAAAAAAAATAGAGAGAGAGAGAAAACATAATTCAGATGTTGTGGAAATACATACAATTACCATATATAATAATATATAATATATTTTTTTGTTATATTTGCAATTGATTTGCACTCAACTGACGTCAAAATAAAAGTGTGCCACTTAAATAATTCATACCACAACATTTATATAATAGGTAAATCTATGCATCACAAGAGAGAAAAATCCATGTTTGAACCATATCTATTAACGATAAACACAGTAAAAACCTCCAGTACTGTACATACTGTAGGGGTGGGCGATATAACCAAAATCTTCTATCACGGTAGAAGCAATTTTCTACCTCGATAACGATATATATCAC
>JAQQZT010000015.1:6130515-6143215 GCA_030068275.1 Clarias platycephalus | reverse complement strand
GGCTTCCCATAGAAGTGAATGTGTATTGCGTGGTTACGTAACGTGCAACGTCACATGATCTCAACCGCGATTAAGACAATAGACCAAAATCTCTATCGGTTGACAAATTTCCACCGGTTAACCGTGTCTACCGGTATATCGCCCACCTCTAACTGTACATATCTCTGAAGCATTAAAAATAGACAAATTTACTTACTAACTGTATCTAATGATATTATATTTCTATGGTATGTCGTTTTGCTTCTTTAACATTTTTTATAGTTATTTCAAGTAAAATTATCTGTAAGTCCAAAACTTTGGCTGATGAATCTTTACTTGGTCTAGGTGACAAAATATAGAAAATGGAGGAAACACTAAATTGAACACTTAATACTAAAGTGTTAAGGCACCAGAATGAAAATGCTGCTTGGCACAGATTTTACAAGTCCCTGGAAATGTACTGCAATGATGAAAACCATTCTTCTAAAAGATTTTGCCTCAGTCTGTTTTTTGATGGTGGGAGTGGAGAACGCTGTCTAACATAACTCAAAGTGTTTAACTAGGTTGAACTTTGGTAAGGGCCATAGGACATGATTTACATAATTTTCATCCTCATCAAATTATTCAATGGGCCCATGTGTAGATTTGGGTAGGGTCATTTTGAATGAGAACACACCCATCAGGATAAACTGATGGGGCGCAACTGAACTGTAGGGTAAAACAATAAGATTAGAAAAACTTTCCTTTGACCACACTGATGTTTATGTCTAAGTGGAGCTCAATCATGCCAGCAAAACATAACATAAGACAGCCACTGATTTATCTTTTAATTTATATCACGTCTGTAGGTTGATTAGTATTAATAATAATCTCGTAAATAATCTCTTATACTGTATTAAAGATGTTTTCCCCTACTATGAATTATTTTTTTTGCAGTGTACATTTTAAGTCTTATTTTATGTTACTGGCAAGACGTTTTTTGTGTTTATAGTAAAAATGTAATAGACTAAACATGGCAAACTAACACTACTGAATGCTGTTCCAGCACAGGCATACAGTATATAATCAGCCATAATATTAAAACCCCCTGCATAGTCTTGTGTAGGTCTGCCTTATGCCACCAAAAACAGCTCTAACCCATCAGGGACTCCACAAGAACTCTGCACACGTCCTGTGGTATATGGTTAAAAAAAAAAGAAAAAAGACCTTAGCAGTAAGTGCTGTAACTTGCAAGCTGTGGTCTTCATGGACTGGACTTGTTTGCCAAGCAGATGCTTGATCAGACAGGGGTGGCCAAATGAACACCTTAAACGCTTTGTCCTGTTCCTCAAAGGCACAGTATCCTCCTACAAGAGGCCTCTGATATTAGGGAATATCATTGTGGTATGTGTCAGAGAAACATCCAGATAAATGCCAGGACCCAAGGTCTACCAGCGGAATATTGCTGAGAGCATCACGCTGTCTCCACTGTTTTGCCTTCTTCCTTTAGTGCATGCTGGTGCCGTCTCATCCCCAGATAAGCAATGCACATGCACCCGGCCATCCATGTGATGTAAAAGAAAATATGATTCATCAGACCAGACCACATTCTACCAGTGCTCCATAGTCTGGTCAGGTGCTTTCAACCATGGACTTTTCCATGGCTTTCAACTCTTGCACTCTGACTGGGGCTACACAGCCTCATTTGCTGCAAGCTTTGATATGCTGTGTGTTATGACACCTGACTATCATAGCCAGAATTAACTTTTCTTTTAGCGATTTATGCTACAGTATCTCTTCTGTAAAATCAGACCACACGGGCCAGCCTTTGCGCCCCACTCTCATCAGTGAGCCTTGGGTCGCTGTCACTGGTACACCAGTTCTCCTACTTTGGACCATTTTTATTCCCATTACAGTTTTGGATTTTCTCTGACCCAAGTCAAGTCAAGTCAAGTCAAGTAGGCCCTTTATTGTCACTTCAACCATATACAGTTTAGTACACAGTGAAACGAAAACAACGTTCCTCCATGTTCTCTATCCATCAAAATTTGGCTAGCCATTTAGCCCATTTTTCCTGTTGTGAGAACTAACTGTTCAGTTGCTGTCCAATCCATCCCACTGCATGACAGGTGACACTGTATCAAGATAATCAATATTTTTTATTTAGCCTCTCAGTGTTTTTTATGTTATGGCTGATTGGGGTACACTATTATTATTATTATTATTATTATTATTATTATTATTATTATCATTATTATTATTATTATTATTATTATTATTATTATTATTATTATGAGGCTGCTCTAAATCAGTTCCTATAATCCATAACCAACTAAAGTTATGTCCCTAAATGTCATATCAGTTATCTATTAGGAAACCTCTTGTTTTTGTAGTTTAATTGCCAACTTGTACAAAAAAAACAAGATGGATAAGAGGTTATTTATAAATAATTACAAACCTGTAATTAGCTTCAGTGTGCATATGCCTTAATAGTGTTTTCAGAATAAATTTTTGCTGTATTTAAAAAATAATAATAATAAATCTGTAGATATTTCATTTACTTGTTTCTAATGTCACAAATTTCTCATCAGCAGGTTGATGGAGAAGAGGTTGTAAGGTGAGTATGCCATACACCTGTGCCTGGCCCTACGTTGCTCACCCTCAGTCCCCTCCTCCAAGGCCCTGCTCTGTTTTCCTTAAGCTGTCCTGCTGTTTGGGGGAAAACAAAGCCCATTTTCATGTGCAAATGTCAGTCAGTCAGCTCCAAGCAATCACAGCAGCAGCTTCTCCAGAGGCCCAGTTCGAGATAGCAGCTGAATTATTTAACAGCTCAGTGTCACTGGGCTCTGGGGTCACAACCTTCTAAAGTGATGACAGAAAGTGTTCCCCAGCTCCCTCCCATTCGCTCCCATTACCACTTATTTACCGCTCCCTATTCCAGGCTCACGAAAAAAGGAAGCTCTCGCAGGGGATGGAAATCAGTCTTGCAGTCCAAACAGTGTCATAACACGCACAAAATCAGCACAACAACATTTACCCACGCTCACTTGTTGGAGAAAGGGCTGTACATACTCTCATAGATCCTGATAGAGACCAGTGATACAGTAAGCAGAACGGAGGTACAAATCCCAGCAAACCCTGCATGCTGCAACATAATAGGAAAATCAAAAGGATGAGACAGGATGTCACACCCACATGGGTTTTGACTTGTACTGTGACCCATTTTCTGTACACCCTTTTGATATCACAATTCCCGACGTTAAGTTGCATGTGTACAGCAAGACATTATTACTAAGATAGTGTACTATTACTTAGATCTCATAAGATGTACCTCAGATGTAGCGCCTGAACAATTTTCATTTGCTGAGCATGCAGAGCTGAAACCCTGGTCTTAGCTTTTCACATTTCTCACTACAGAATTTCATCAATATTTTCACCAGGGTAAAGTAACACACTTAAAATACTATGGAATGCTATTTAACAGTAATATTAATACATAATATATAAATAATAAATCATATAAAATCATATGGAGGCAGCACAGTGGCTAAGTGGTTAGCATGGTGGCTAAGTAGTTAGCACTGTTGCTTTGCACCTCCAGGGTCCCGCCAGGTTTGATTGTGTGCATGGGGTTTGCATGTTAGGTTTCCTCCGGGTACTCCGGTTTCCTCCCACAGTTCAAAGACATGCAGATTAGGCTAACTGGCGTTCCCAAATTGCCCGTAGTGTGTGAATGAGTTTGTGAGTGTGTATGTGTGTGCCCTGCGATAGATTGGCACCCTGTCTAGGGTGTCCACCGCCTCAGGCTCTAAGTTTTCTGGGATTGGCTCCAGGGCCCCAATGACCCTGTATACATAATTAAGCAGTATAGACGAAGAGTGAGAGTGAGATTGATAAAATAATATGATAAATAAATCATTATTGAATTGTCCCTAATCCAGTATAACAGTACTTCATCGAAGGTACTAAAATAAGACCATATTCCCGAGTTTTGCTACGAATTGCTGGGGTTTAAAAATTTTAAGTGGCTTGCCGTGGAACCAGTATCAGTTGTTGAGATGTTTTTCTGAAGGTTGTCGTTCAATGGGATGATTATTGTTTTGCTTAAACTCCTCCCGCTACTGTGGCTACTTAGCTTAAACTCTTATAACTACTATAGCAATTTGTAGTTTCTTGTAGGTTCCAACTGCCTACAGTGCATATGAAAGGCCATGAATACACATATGGACTTATGAGTCATAAAAACCAGTAGCTTTGAACCTTGGTCTCTGCTGGCAAGCTACAGATCACTGAGAGTGTCTCTAACAGCCCCAATCCCCCAGCCTCCGCCAAACTCCCAGCAAGCCATGATCTTGATGTGCAACCACCCACAGTTCACTACTGTATTTCTGAATTTGTAGTGATTCATAGCAAAAATTGTGAAAGTTATATTAAAAGACAATATTTTAAATATAGTTCAATTTTTTTGATTTTGATTTTTTTTTGAAAACAAAGCAACTAAGATTATTAAGCCTATTTCAAATAAAAATGTTATTTGTCACATAGGTGTAGTGGTTAGCACTGTCGCCTTGCACCTCGAGAGTCCGGGTTCGATTCTCGTCTCTGTGTGCATGGAGTTTCCCCGTGCTTGATGGGTTTCCTCCAGATACCCCGGTTTCCTCCGACAGTCAAAAGATATGCAGGTTAGACTAATTGGCGTTCCCAAATTGCCCGTAGTCTGTGAATTAGTGTGTAAATTAGTGTGTGAATTGGTGTGTGAGTATGTGTATGTGTGTGTGCCGTGCGATGGATTGGCACCCTGTCCAGGGTGTACCCTGCCTCGTGCCCTAAGCCTCCTGGGATAGGCTCCAGGTCCTGGCAACCCTGAATACAGGATAAAGCGGTATAGAAGATGAGTGAGAGAGTGAGTGATTTGTCACATATACAGTCATACACAGTACGATATGCAGTGAAATGCTTAAAAATGTAAAAACAATTAACACCAAATAAATAGTGGAATAAAATAAGAATAAGTTTAGCTATAGAAACATAGCTGTAGAAAATAGAACTAAATATTTAAAATATTTTTAAAAATATATTAGAAATATAAAAAAACTTGAAAACTGAATTTGAATGGAAGGATTTCTAGAGGATCTTTTAGCAAAATTATGTAATAAAATAAAAATTATACTTTCATAAATGTTTGTCTAAAAATTGGCTTAAACAATCTTGTATTTTCCTCCATACATAAGCATTATTCTGGAGTGAGTCAAAGTATTTGAGAACACAAAGCAGTTGTGCTAAAACTAAATATTTTGCCATATCTAGTTCATCATATAAAAAATATTTCATATTGTAGCTATTAATGTTTAAAGCGTGAAAATCATATTATTCACAGTTAAGATAAAGTCCTGGACATGATGATTTGTTTATACTCATCAGCAAGAAGAGAATCGAGCGGCAGATACAGCTGCAGAGCCCAGCAGGGAAAAAGCAAACTCCTCTGCAGTGGCAGGAACAAAAAAAAAAAAAAAACAGCAGAAGATTTAGCTGATTAGTTGCAAGGAAGAATAAGAGAAAGCGCCTTTAGTTGAGAATGTGCCAGACAGACCTGGGAAGCATTCATGTATCACCTCCTTCTGTTCAAAATATAAACTGTGCATTTTGGCAGAGCAGGCTATCTTTAGGTGGTCTTTTGTCTGGTATCACTAATGTTGAAATGATTCTATAAGTTAAATGATTTGTTCATTTGATCAGCCTGATCATGCTACACTTAATTCCTACTGAAATGGTGGAAATCTCGAGCTCAGACCAATAAATGCGTCTTACTGTACTCATAATTCTGCATAAATCATAGCGATGTGAGTATCTTCATTATGCATCCGTGTTTGTCATAAAGAAAAAAAACATCCATGCGTACTATGTACACCTAATTGTTTTGATCTTCATTATAAATGCTTGTTGTGTGCCTAATTATGAGTACAGTATGTTTGTAACTTTTTCATAGGCTGTATCTGTGCTAGGAATGCAGATACGTGTAACTGTTTGTTTAATATATCAGTGCTGTATGATATTGTCTGGTGATGTAAGACTGAAGGTGATTAATAATTTCTGTTTTTCAACTTTACCCTTTTCTGATTGTATTTTTTATTTTTTTATTTTAACCTGGCCATAATATTGTATCATCTATGAACTGGTTGCTGTACTGTTACTGTTTCTCTTTGGGATTTATAAAGTACTCTCTCTCTCTCTCTATCTCTCCATCTATCTATCTATCTATCTATCTATCTATCTATCTATCTATCTATCTATCTATCTATCTCTGTCTGTCTATATGTCTGTCTGTCTGTCTGTCTGTCTGTCTAATCCTTGTCATGAGTTTGATATAAAGCCTCTGCTCTTTAGACCAGATGATCATGAGTCACATCGGTTCATAATGAGGACGGCCTGAATGAGGACGAATTTGAGGTTCCAGGGATGTGGTCATGAGAGTCCCGTTAAAAGCTCAGCCTCAGGTATAGATCTTCTAGTTTAGTTTTGTCTCTGTTTCTCCTAAATTAACCTCAGCACGTACACCTACTGTAGCCTTTGCCGGTGTTCTTACTGTAGTTCTAGCCTCTAGTCCAATTTATGTCCAGATTTATGTTCTGCTTCGTTTTGATTTCTGTTTTTAACTCAAGATCTGTTCAGACACAACAAATCCTGTTGTTTGCCTCAGCTGTTGTCTCTGGTCTTCTTTTTGTTCTTGACCCTGTCTCTGTCTCTATTTACTCTCATTTTTTTTCCTCTCTGTTTTCTCATGCTCATGTTAAATCTCTTACCTTCACCTACCATCCCAGTCTCTATCAATGACCCAATGTCCGCCTCAGTCACTGATCTTTTTCCAGTGTCGGGATAACACTCTGTTCGTGACCCTGGCTCCACTCCTCATCCTGCACGTCACCCAGAATTCCTTTCTGTTAGCCAAAAAATATGTCTGCATGTTAGAAAATTCTTTGTTTTGCAATGAGAGAAGTATAATTAAACCGTTAATATATTTATTTTAAAAGAAGTTCGTACTAAACTAAAAGTATCTCAGAGGAAAAATTACGACATAACGGAGGAGGGATCTATTTGTTAGACGCCACACGGAGGCGAGAGAGAAGGATGGAAAGATTAAATTCTGTAGTGTTACAGACCTTTCTATCTGTCACAGCAGGACACTGTGTCATCCTTAAAGAGAGCTCATCTTTCTTCCTAACTTCAGATCTGACAGGAACATGACAAGGGTGTGTGCTCTGCAGGAGACACGCTGAGTGACACGCACTCACACTCGGCTCACGATTTACAAAACAACACGAGACATTTCAAGGATTTGGTAAAGTATAAAACCTGTATAAAACGCTCGAAACCCTTTTCATAATTCATGACAGTTATTAATATTTGTTTAACATCGCAAATAATTGATTGTTTACCATCCTGTCCTTCCTAGTCTGTTAGTCTCTGCTTGGTTGTTAATTAGAATTTTGGTTTAGTAGGAATTAAATTCCTTCACCTATTTAATTTCGATCTTTTTTTTTGTTGTTGTTGCTTTATTCTTATCTTGAACTTCAGATCGCAAATATTTTCAAATATGGAATGAATTACAGGCTTGCCTTTTATTAGACAATTTGTTAATCTCAGCATTAAGTGAAACGCTACAAAACACACCACTACGGTTTGTTAGTGATGCCCACGGCGTTCCCATGGAGATATCAATACCGTGTGCCCTCATTAGCAAACACTGGACTGCAGGAAGAATCCTTCTCTTTTCTTTACCTATTTCTTCAGTTCATTTTAATATCACTGCCTAAAACCTTTTTTTTCCCTTAACTGTAACTAAAAATGCAGTCTTGATCTAATAACTGCACACCTGCTGTGGGGGCTTTAGCATAACCTGTCTAATGTAGCTCCTCATGTTATTCACATGGCAAAAATTAGCAAATTTACAGTATAGGGTTTTAACCCTCTAGGCCAGGGTATTTCAATACAGAATATGGATGAGCGAATGCAAAAAAAAAGGCAAAGTGTTTAACATTTTAGTTGTAACCAGTTTGCACTTGCTACTATATACCGTATACTGTATGAATTTATATAGATATAATTTATACAATTACATTCTGCCCCCTCGACTCCCTTTTTCCCCCTTACTACTGTTTGTGTAACCTGCTGCTGCTGTAATGCAATAATTTCCCTTACGAGACCAATAAAGTCTATCTATCTATCTATTAATATTGCTTATTACTTATATTAAATCAAAAACTTTTAAAGGACGTTGAAGGACGTCTGAATTATAGATTTCCTTCCATATATTTGTAGTTTTAATTAATTGTAATTATTATCTATGTGTAATATTGTCCTGTATGTGTGAGGAGATTTTGAAGAAGCCCCATCATTCCTCATTGTTGCTGTGGTGGAAGTAAAAAGAAAGGAAAATGGACGTGCAAAAAAAAAAAAAAAAAAGGTATTGACGTATAGTTTGGTGACTAATGCTTGCTTGCTGTCAGATTTGAAGATAGATCGTGACAGTAAGGAATTGCTCTTCCTCTAGCCGTTCCTTTGCCTCCTCGTCTTAACTCTTTATACCGCTCCATTGTAAAGTAACAGAAAAATTATGTTTAGTATATGCACTGTCACGGACACACCTATGTACCTACTTGACGACATGTACTGTATACAAAGCTCATCACATGGCTTTCTTTTTCTAATAAAGTAATGATTTATCCAGCCCGATGGATAACATTATGACAGATTGAAAGCCTGTCATTTGTCTTTTGTTCTGTTAATTAATTGATTGATTGATTGATTGAGATGCTGTATCAATCATCTTTTGTCTTAACTAATTTACATCCTCTGTTGCATAACATTTCCAGGTCAGTCATGTGGCATCAGAAAGGCACTTGGTTTTGTATAAATGGTGTTTGAATTATTCATCTTGGGCTGTCTGTATGAGAGCGTTTTAGAGACGTTCTCACTAGGCCTCAGGCCATGAATAATTGATCATATCTGATTAAAGTTTGCCAGTGATTAGTCCAGACTTCAGAGTTGATAAAAAGATACACCTGTGTTTGTGGTCTCCTTGGTATTATACTGTCTTCACCACCTCTTCCATTATATCTGCTGAAATAATGATCCTTTCTACTTTATAGTATAGTAGTAATACACTTTAGCAGACATGTGCAGTACTGTTCAAAAGTCTTTACCCTTCACATCAGTTCTTCATATTAAATTAAATTGTAAAGATCATATTAAAGAAATGGGAACAAATGTTTTCCGGTGACATGCTGCAAAGTGCGTAAAGATGTTAATTTAAAAATTGGTGGTTTACAGTATGTAACATAACATCCTCAGCAGCAACCTTATTTTCTGTCATGTCTGTTCAGAATCACCAGTATATAAAGTCTTGTTTTGAACAGTGGTTCACCAGCGGTCCATGAAGCAAAGCCACGAGATCCATAATTGAAAAATAAATAGTATATTAAAATTAAATCACAAGATACTTTTATTAAAGCTTTTACATTCATTATTCTTGTGGCTGACTTGTTGCTTGAATGAAATCGAATTTTATTGTAGATATTTTGACAATCAGCCTGATATTTGATTAGTTGGAACATGTTCATCAAAAAACAGTAATAATTATAACGATAATAATAATGATAATCTGTGTGGAATTTACTTTACAGTTAAAATGATTTTCCCTGACTTCAAAAACAATTCTCTGCTTTAGAAGACCTGAAAAAGAAAAAGAACATAAAACAATGTATTTTTTATCTCTGTTGCTTGAAGTATTAATTCTCCATATTTCACTAGCTATACAATTTGCACACCTTTATCACCCCATATTATTATTAGTTTTTATTACAGATGGCACAATACCACATAGTACTTTTTTTTATATATATATATTTGATACCCATCCAATATTGTTTTCATTGAAAATTACAAAGCATTAAAATCTTTTTTTTTTTTTTTTTCTTTCTACTGGAGCATTTTCATTTAACCACATACACTTACGTTGTAACCACTTCCTGATTCAGAGTTTTATTCACAAATCCAATTCCTGTATTTCCCGGTTGTTGCAGGATCCAAGCATGCTTCCTGTCAATCAAAAAAGTGATACCTTGGATGAGTATTTGAGCTCATGTATGTGGCAGAAGGCAGATCATGCCTTCCTCTGAGAATGTTGTGCTTGCATACGATCAAGGCTTCACATCTGAGACGCTTGCCTGTTTTTTTTCCTTTTCTTTTTTAATAAACACATATAGGGCTCAGGATTGTACAGTATAGAGTGATATATCCTTTTATTCAGCAATAAATAAGCAATATGATGAAATTCATTTTAGTTCATTTTAATCATAACATGACACACCCATGAAATTTGAAAATGAGTCACATGGGCCAAGAAATAGCACAGATATACATGATCACATGATTTTATTGTTGTCTACAGTTGTTTCTATGACCAAAAAAATCTACAGTTCTACATTTTTGTGACGTCATTCCCATATTCTGGTAGTGGTAAAAATGTACCCTTTATAGAGAAGGAATGATAACTTGTTCTATGTTCTATCCGACATATCCAAAAACCCATACACACAGTTTGAAGTCTAAAGCTTTCAGTTAACACACACAAGCAAGGCTTGCATATATATTTTTTAAATCGTCATTGACCTATGCTGTGTTGCCGGCCCTAACATGCTGAAATGGTTTGGAGTGAGATCAGGACTGTATAGGGATGTGACAGTAGTTTCTGTAATGTGCAAGTGGTATTCGTGAATGATAGTGTGTACGGTTCCCACAGACATATGCAATGTTTCCACAAGTTGGTGACACTTCCACAGGTTATTTGTCCAATTTTTGCAAGGATCAGGTGTCCCACTGGCTAAATGTTCACGTAATGACTGCAGTGGGCCGCAGTACATTTCTCTCTGGGACAGTCATCAACTTCTTTAAAAAGTTTGCACCAATCTAATGTTTAACCATGGCTAAGAGTTCCATCACGGACTGCTGTTGAAGTCTTTTGTAAATGTCAATCGGTTTTACACATTTGTTATAAGAAATTTTTTCACAATAATGTATGTACTCGAATAGGTGCATCACTACTTCATCACCGTGCTGAATGTTACCTATACCTAAGTAACAGATTTGTCACTTCTTTAAAAGTACAAAAGTCCCCAAACTAACTCTACTATGAACGTACTGATACCTACACTGATGCTCAGATCAGTCAGTAATTCATTCTGCCAGCTACACTGAATCCCTTACTGTCCCCTTGTTCCAGCTGCCGATGATCCGTCTTTGTGACGTCAGCTGCTGCTGTGGGATCATTCCTATCTGCTTGTAACCTTCAACGTCCAACTAAAGATGGCACTTTGATCTGTCTTGCAGAGCGAAGCACTGAAATGTATGGCAGAGTGCAGGCTGATGAGGGAGGCAGAGAGGGACCACGAGAGGGAGAGTGACAGTGACAGGTAATGACAGTGGCTACACACAGTGACCTTTAAAGCCATCACAGAAGCATGATGGCAAAGCTCAAGGTGACCGAGCGGGTGGGTCGGTGGAAGGCTTGATTTTTTTTAAATTTATGTATATTCTTTTCTGGGAAGAGTTTATGGTGAAAGTCTTACGTTTTGAGACGAGGGGGTTATGACAGGCAAACGAGTTATACAGTCAGTTATTTAACTGAGGAACATGCAAAATGACCAGATGTACAATCTGTGATAGACGACAGGGTTCATCCAGCTGAGGTCTAAAGTGAGGTTTGAAAGTGTTAGGCCTCCTGTCACTCCTGACAGCCTCAAGCAAACACTCCCCAATCACCTAAACCCCCCCCCCCCTCCCTCCCCGTCCAGCCGCCTCTGTCTCTCACCCGGCACATGCCTCGCCAGCCGTTGTCTCTGCCTCTTTGGAGACTTCTGGACAGGAGGAGAAGAATACTAAGAGAGCAAAGCATAGATTTTCTGCAGTGGGGTGGTGAGGAGGGAAAGCGGGATGCTGCCTGGTCGGGCACAGCTATCCACATCAAACTCTCCTCCTCTTTCTGTACCGCTCTCTCTTTTTTTCATTTTTTTTTTTTTACTCCCCTTCTCCTCTGGTGAGCTCTGGAGGGACCCTCTGTTTGTCAGCCAACCAGTGGAGCGTCTCCTTCTTAACCCTCCCTCACACTCACACACACACACACACACACACACACACGCAATCTCTCTTTCTCTCCCACACTTAGACAGGCACGTTCTCTCGTGCACACTGTCTCCTTTTCCCCCCTCATCCTGTCTTTTGGCACTCTGCTTTAATCTGAAGTTTCTCCCGTTACAGTTCTATTGATAAAGTCAGCAGCAGAGAAAAAGAGACACCGAGATGTAGACGTAAAGCTCTTTAGCGAACAGAGTTTGTCCTGCCTGTCGGTTGAATAAGGGAGTGATAGAAGTTGGCAAAGTTAGTTGCACTATTTCTAAGAGAATCGAGCCTGGCTGGGAATCGAACCCGGCTCCTGGAGGTGCAAGGCGATAGTGCTAACCACTACACCACCGTGCCGTCTAGTGTTAACCAATGTATAAATATCTTCAATTCAATAATTTTATTAAATCATCCCAAAATGTTAGCTTCTGACTTTATAATCTACTTTGAGTTGTAGGTAGGAAAGTACAGTGGAACCTCGGATTACAAGCATAATGGAAACTTAAATTATTCGTTCTACAGCCCAAAAAAATAAATACATAAAAATAATTTATACAAAATATAAAGT
>JAQQZT010000015.1:6083992-6097948 GCA_030068275.1 Clarias platycephalus | reverse complement strand
GTGTCTTAAAATAACAACTAACTGTTGTTTTTCTTGTTGTTACGTAATTACCTAATTCCATATGTGTTATTTTATAGCTTTGAAATCCCCAGTATTGTTTTAGAATGTAGAAAAACAAAAACAAAGAAATTTGCAAGTGACCCCAAACTTTTGAACGGTAGTGTACATGATGTGAATCCCCTGTTCCACCACATCCCAAAAGTGCTCTATTGTTCTGGTGACTGTGGAGGCCATTTGAGTTCAGTGACCTAATTGTCATGTTCAATAAACCAGTTTGAGATGATTTTATCTTTGAGACATACACAACGTGTTATCCTGTGGGTTAAAAGGGATGGACACGGTCAGCAACAATACTCAGGTAGGCGTTTAAATGATGCACAATTGGTACTAAGGGGCCCAAAGTGTGCCAGGAAAATCCCCTACACCATAGGACCACCAGCAGCAGCCTGAGCCGTTGATCCACAATCACTTTTCTTCCCCATTCTGATGCTCATTTTTATTATGTTCAATATTTATGTATTTGAAGATTTATTATGTAAAGGATATAATAAATGTATGGACGTCCTGCTCCACTAATCTGATGGCAGTACACTTTCACTGAGCTAAACAGGTATGACACTAAAGTTGTATTTGCATTAGGAAACTTAATAGGACTGTATAGAGTTTAGGAACATGGAAAACCATGTTTTATATGGTTCTATATTGTGATAAAGTGGGTAAATATCTTTATTCCATTATTATAAATGGATATCATGCACTAGTTATTCACATTTTGTAATTTGTATATTAAAATGCAATTACTTTTTAACCCTGAGACTAAATTAACAGCATAATGTTGACAATATTCATTCATTCATTCATTCATCCATCTTCCCATCGCTTATCATGTTTACAGAGTCACAGAGGCCTGAAGCTTAGGAGACTTAGGGCACAGGGCAGGGTATACCCTGGACAGGGTGGCAATCCATCACAGTGGACACACAGACTATGGACAATTTGTGATGTCTTTGGACTGTGGGAGAAAACAAGAGCATGCAGAGGAAACCCATCAAGCACATGGAGAACATGCAAACTCCATGAACACAGACCCAAGGCAGGAATCGAACCGTTGACCCTATAGCTGCAAGGCCACAGCGCTTACCATTATGCCACTGTGCCACAAGTTATTTACTAAGACTAGAAGGTAGCCGTGGCTCTGCCCATGTGCTACCAGTACCGGTGCGAATGGAGTGTGTGGTCAACTCGCTGCTGATCCTCACACTGCTCCAATGTTTCGTCAGATGTATTACTACCTCACAGCATGTCCTAAAACTGACATGACACTGCTTACTGTTAAATGGTGAGGAACGCCTGTTTCAGTAGGTATGAGCTCATCCTAACAAAATTTTTGCAATAGATGACGCTGCCAAAGTTGATGATGACACTGTCTATACTGCCTACCTGCACAAACACCCCCCGTCCATACAAACAAACAGAATTTCAGTTTTATATACAGTATATTGATGTAGCACGACCATAAAACATGTAAAACATAATGTAATCATTTGTCATCTTGTAATTGCTTTATTCTACTGTGGTGGAAACAAGAACACATTCAGTATGGCACAATGCATACACTTTTCCCATGTTAATCTACATCTAGGAGTGTTTAAGAGTAGCCAGTTCATGCCCATTTGTGTGGGCAAATCGGACAACATGCACAGAACTTTTACACGGTGAAGTCCTTTTCCCTTCATTTAAAATAAGAAAATATGTCTTATTGGTTGGAGACAACGATACAATCCAACCGGGTACCTGGAGGTGCAAGGCGACAGTGCTAACCACTAAGCCCATGTTTTTTTTTTTTTTTTTTTTCCAGCTAAGTTTAAAAACTAACAGAAAAAAAAAACAGTTCATACAGTACACACCAAACATAAATACATTTTAATTTGATGGGAAACGGTTTGGTTTAAACCGTTGTAAGTTTTGCGCCAGTGTCTGCGCCAGACTATTGGTTATGGCGCCACACGGCGCGAGGACGCCGTCACGAGCTACTCCGCCTTCGGGATTTCGCGAGATATCGCGAGATTTACACCCTGTGCTTTGCTGCTGTAAAATGGTGAAGTTATGCTGAGACTCGACGAGGTGGTAAGTTGAACAAATTTGTGTGTGCGTGTGAGTCTGAGACCTTCGTCGTTTACTCTGAACGAGCGCTAAAGACAGGGAAGTGGTGTCGGTGTTATCATTTCAACACAGAAAACGCGGGTGTTGTTTTGGCAACGCAAAAGGTCCGGACATTGTACTGTATAAACCGCCATTTTTAATATGCGGTCTGCGCGTAAGGGGGGGGCAAGGGGTGAGGGGAGGTGAGGAGGGGGGCAGAGCGCGCGAGAGTGCTGTGATGTCGCGAGGGAAGTGCACGCACGCACGCGCGCGCACGCTCGCTCTGCACAGTGCCTGAGTGTGATCACAACGATCCGGGGTGGGTTTGTTTTATTTTACGTAACTGCAATAGTGGCATGTCACAGTTATAGGGATTTCTTCCTGAGATAACGGAGAGGACTGAGTTTGAGTTAGTTTCAGACAGCTATGAAGCATGTTCTCGTGCACTGAGCAGGAGCCCCGACTCAAAAGAGAACAGATTCTCTTGCATCACTATTACAATATACTACTGCTTCTACATGTAGACTGTTTTTGCATAACACTATTGCAATCTGTATTGCTTTTCACTCACATAATTATATGTACACTCCTCCATCCTGCCTTAAACTCACCCATACAATCATATCAAAGGATTTTCACAGCACAAAAGGATTGTTTTTGCATACAAAAAAGCCCATACAAAAGTGTGGCATACATGTCACACTTAAATGGTTCAGATCGTAAGGAATCTTTTATTTTTACCCAAAGATAACCAGAGTAAATACAAAATGCTTTTTTTTTTTAAAATTCATTTATTTCATTTATTAAGGAGGGAAAAAAGCTGTCCAAACCTGCCTGGTTTCTCTATGTGAAAAAGTAATTTCCCCTAAATATGTTTGTGCGGCAACAACTGCAATCAAGCGTTTGCGATAACTGGCAATGAATCTTTCACATCTCTGTGAAGGAATTTTGGCCCAGAATTGTTTTAATTCAGCCACATTGGAGGGTTTTCAAGCATGAATGGCCTACCTCAATCAGATTTAAGACTGGACTTTGACTAGGCCTCTCTTTTTTTAGACATTCAGAGGTGCGCTTGCTCATTGTTCTGCAGCATAACCCAAGTGTGCTTGAGCTTGAGGTCACAAACTGATGGCTGGACATTCATTCAGAATTCATAGGTCCATTAATTATGGCAAGTTGTCCAGTTTATGAAGCTGCGAAGCAACCCCAGAGCTTCACACTAACACCACCACATTTTACTGTTGATATGATGTTCTATTTATGAAATGCTGTGTTGGATGTAACGGGACACACACCTTCCAAAAAGTTTAACTTCGGTATTTAAAAATATGTGATTTGGCAAATGTGAGACGAGTCTTTGTATTTTTTTTTTTGGTCAGCAGTGACTTTCGCCTTGGAACTCTGCCATGGATGCCATTTTTGCCAAGTCTATTTCTTATTGTTGAATCATGAACACTGACCTTAACTGAGGCAAGTGAGAACTGCAGTTCTGTAGATGTTGTTCTGGGTTTTTATGAGCTCCTGGATGACTCGTCGTTGTGGTCTTGGAGTAAACTTGGTAGACCTTTGTTAAAACCCTTTCCAGAATTATTATTTTCAATTACTTTGTTTCTCATCTGTCCTTGAATTTCTTTAGATCGTCGTATGACGTGTTGCTTGTTGAGATCTTTTACTATGCCTGACTTTGTCAGGGAGGTTCTGTTTAAGTAATTTTATTGATTCAACAGGTCTGGCAATAAGCAGGTGTGGTGTGGTAAGTGAACTGTAACTCAGCTTTCCAAAAATCACAGTTCATTCATGATTTACCAGGCAGGTTTGGACAGCTTTTTCTCATCTAATAAATAAAAGAATAATTTTAAAACAGTATTTTGTATTTTCTTGGGTAATATTTGTGTAATGATGATCTGAATCATTAAGTGTGACAAGTATGCAAAAAAAAAAATTAGGAAGGGGCAAATACTTTTTACTTTTATAGCACTGAATATTTAGAGCTGGATCATATCATAGTTGTATATTTAGCATTTTTGCATTGCATATCCAAGTAGACTATATTTCATAGCACTAAGGTATGCAGCATGGCCGAAAGTTTGTGCAAACATAATCATCACACCAATACATGCCTAATGATTTTAACGTGTTTATTCAGATTTATTCTCCCTTTGCTGTTATAATAACCTCCACTTTTGTGGGAAGACTTTCCGCTAGAAATTTGTCCATTCAGCTACGGTGAGGTCATTTATTTGCTTCGAACTTTGTGGCAAACTTTGAGTGTTCATTTATTCACTTGTTACATTGCATTTATCACCAATAAATTTCTGTGAGAAACACCTATGTGAGTTGTTAATAGCTGTCAATTTAGGGGTGTGACTGTGTGCAAAAATCACGGTTCAGTCTGCACCTCAGTCTTGAAGTCACATGAAATTTCTTTTCATTTATTATGACTTTGACTTGCAGACATATAGCCTAAACTTGTACAAACTTATAAACAATGGCAAACCGGCCATCAATTCCTGAACACTTGCAAAAAAAGGCACGTATCGTACTTTCTTTGAACAACTTGGTGCAAATAACATTACGTCCCTATGTCTTGTGTGTGTGTGTCAAAAAAAAAAGTTAAAATCCACTCCAGTTTCAGATGATTACTTTAGCTCCAGGGCGTTCAAAACATCTTCATACATAAGAGGAAATAAACATTATTAAGCAATTACATGCATAACACCACATGTTCATCCTGACACGAGTTCATTTTGAGTGGGAACGAGTTTTGTAAGGGAGGATGCAGAGGACGTTTAATAAATAAAATTACATTTTGCTAATTAAGCAATATCACACAACAGGGAGTGCTGATATCCAGCACGACAGCATGCTCTTATCTCATTACTGCTGACCGTACAGACCTACCTTCACCCATGCTGCGATCGACAGTTAGTATAATTAATGATTATTAGAACATCCCAGTGCTGTTTATCACCACTCATGGAATGCCTCTCAGCCAATCAGATTGCTCGATTGGAACTAACTGTTGTATAATAAGTATAAAATCCCATAATGTTTGGGGATTTTTGGGAGAGCCTTTATGAGAAGCAGGTTTTCTGGGGAAAATGTCCTAGCACAGATGTGTAGTAACTATTTCTGAGGATCACTGGCATCTAAAATCAAACATAATCCTCAATTAATTTTATAAATTTATAAATTGTGACTTTAGATACTAATGTGCAGTATTGTAGTAGTGAAGAAGGTGTGTTTTTCTATGTCTTTCTTTAGTACATCTTTTTTTTCCGTTCCGGAATGGTTGGTGATGAGTAAAATTATTCTTTTTTTTAACTTGCTTATAAGGCTGTTTTTTAACATTATGCAGTCTCTCCGATACAGCAGTATGCACCTGCTTGGTTTTATGAGTCGCCATTAAACATGAGAAGAAGAGAACAAGGAAGTATGTCTAGTGCTATTGATATTTCAGAAAAAATGTCAAGATCAGTGCTCTTGCTTTGCTTCCTCCTTTATCAGCTGTGGCTGAGTAGGTCAGTGGATGAGATTGGCACGTGCTATGTGCACAGAGATTTCGGAGGAGACCTACAGCATTGATTAATGTTTAAGGCAGTCTGAGCCAAAATGCAACCAAGCTGCTTGCGGAAAAAATGCAACCATTTTATTGCGATATGATGCTTAAGCTTGAACCAACTTACATTTCAGTGTCAGAAAGATTCAAAATATGGTCCAAGTTAGTGCAAAAGAAATGGCATTGTTTGCTTCCTAAATGTTGCTTTTAACATGAAAAATATTACAGTAAAAAATTAACTACATTAGAAGAATCACAAACTAAATAAGCAAAGTGCATTTGTATTTTTGTAAAGGTTAACACAAGATGCTGTAATAACAAAATATATGCTTTTGAAGTAAAATCCCTTGCTGTAGCTCTGCTACTAGGTTTATTTGTGGCCGAGAGAGGAAAAAGTGCCTTGTTCGCGTTCACCCGTCCTTTAAGCACGAAGAAAATGCAAAAAGAGTTAAGCTATTCGGTTGTGGCATTCTGAAAAGTTTTCATCTCCATTAAAAAATAAAAATAAAAAACTAAATTGAGAATGCAAAAGATGTGACACACAAACTGTCTCAAGGACAGTCAAAACACACAGTAGTGTATACCTAGTCTGAGAAATGGTACAGTCTGACTTTAATTAGCTGATTAAACCTTGGTACAAAAAAGGTGTGGCTGCTAGACGAATAGGGAGTCACTGGTCAGAGAAGGAAATTTTTTTTTAATTTTTTTTTTTGAGAAAGACTGGACTGGAAAGTCTGCTTTTAAGGACCAGGAAGTTGAGGGAGAGTCAGATCTTTGTGTGGCAGTGATGCAACTTATAGGACTCCAACCAGAGGCGAACATGTAGAGAGGATAGTTTGTGTGTGGAGGTGCTGGATAAAAGCAGACGAAGAGTTCGAAGCATAGGACAAGATCAGGGAAGGAAGCATTAGGCACTTTTTAAGAAAGGCTGGATCGGAAAATAGGTTTTAAGTGGGCGGGAAGATAAGGGGGAATTAGACCTCCAGTTGGAGGAGAGAAGAAGAAGTTGTTGGAGATACTGAGCTTTTCTTTGCACTTGAGGATCATGAGATCCTCACCAAGTGATGTACACTGACATAAAATGCTTGTTAGAAGTATTGCTAACGTCTAACAGGCTAACTATTGGCTGAGTATTAAGTTAAGCCAATAGAGAGCCTGTTAGCCAGCCATAAGCTAACTTGCTCGTTTTAAAGGGCACCTGTTAGCTGACAGTTGAATTAACTTTGAACACCAAAACGCTTATCGCCAGTCAATGTTGCTTTGACAACGATGTCTTGTGTTCTTGGTGTGTACCAGCAGTTGGCTTCCACTATGTTGCATTAGCGTCACCTTCTGGCCTTATTCCTCATTCCTTAATCCTTAACAACGATGTCAAAAGGGGAAGCTGTTAGCTACCTCGCTCATTTTGGCCCAGGCGCCAAATGAGCGAGAAAATGTACTGAAAATTTTACTAATGTTGTACACCCAAATGCGCCCGGCAGTCAATGTTGCCATGACAACGATATTTCGTCTTCTTGGTGTTAACCAGCCGATGGCCTACGCTGTGTTGCATTAGCGCCACCGTCTGGCCTCATTTTTCAATCCTTGGACCACCGGGGAAACAGTTATTATTAGAGGAAACTGTTAGCCAAAGCCTGTTAGACGTTAGTTACTTCTCTTGATTTTGACCGTTGGGGGGGGGCCCGCCTGCTAGCCGAAAATTGAAGTAACTCTGTCACGTAAAACACCAAACGATTGACGGCAATCAACGTTGCCATGACAACGATGTCAACAAACCTATTACGTTTAGCAGCCAGGTGTACGGATCTCCAAGAGTTCATTGAGGGAGTATGGCACGTTTTTTTTTTTTTTTATTATTTATTCCATGGTAGGAAACATGCATCCACTTTACTTTGATTTAAAGCATTTAAAGGGTTTGCTTGAGGTAAAGTTTATGGTTTATGTCCAGCATAGTATTAATTAATTAGATATTGTCGGTGTTCCGTCCTCAGGAGGACAGTAAAGTGTGTGTGTGTGTGTGTTTTGTGGCTCAGGCCTGTGTGGGGAATGATTCAGCGAGATATTTTGCGTTTCTCACTTGAATCAACCAGCAGAGCGGCGAGAGCGCGCATGTCGGAAGCCGTGTGTGTATCAGTGTGTGTGTGTGTGTGTGTGTGGACGAGCATCTTTCTGGCGAATTTTCCAGCAGATAAACCGCGGGATTCTCCTCAACACACGCAGATTGTCTTCGCCGAGTATGTACAACTTAAACATATCGTACACCGAGGTGGCACGCGCTTCTGAGGGATTTATACACGCGACTGTGTGCGCGTGCCTGTGCGTGCGTGTTAGGACAAACGATTTCTCTTCACACCATCGCACTTTTGGGTAGGCCTCAGTCCAAGCCCGGCGCCAGAGTTACGCAGCTAACCGCGTGTAGGTGACACGGTAACGGCTTATGTCGCGGCCAAGGTATTGGCGTTTTATCATGAGGTGGTGTTGTACTTTTTATAACCCCCAACCGCATTTGGATGTATTTAGTTATCCTCAAAGAAAACGTGTATATTAAATATAATGTATGTAGATATCTTTACGCGGGAGAAAGCCGGGGGATTTTCTGCGGTTGTGTTGACATCCTAGAGATCAATTTTCGGTTGCACTTTTGGCTAGCTAGCATGCTAAGCTAACTGTTTAAACTGTTAAACAGGCAGATGTAGAGCTAGATATGTATTGTGCTAGACACTTCTCGAATCTGGTCATTGTTGTTTATTATTAGTACGCTTTCATATGAGTGTTTCCCCTGTTTATCGTTATATTTAAACCGCGTTAGCTAGGTGCATAGGCTAAATCTAGTAAGCTAACGCTAAGTGACATCGTATTCTGTAACGTTAGCTTGCTAGTTTTCGTGCGCGGTTAAATTTTTAATTCTGAGTACATTGTAGGTTTTTGTGTGTATACTGTTTTTGGACATTTCTAGTTCTTATATCTTATACTACCTAAGAAGTAAGATTGTTGGTAGACTTAATACGGTTTGTTGAAATGCTGTAGCGGTGTTGAAAAGCTAGCTAAGCTAACACCGCACGTCAGTGCATTTTTGCTGTTGCATTGCAGTTAGGTTAGCTGCAGTGCACTGAACAGCTAGCATAATAGCCATTGTGTTGCTTTTTAGACTCACAAAAAGAGTAGCTTTCAGTCCACTCCAGTCATTTCCTCTAGTTGTATGTATGTTGATGCTGTTAACTAAAACCTTGACTATTATTCAATTCATGTAGGCATTGCGCTGTTTGTTTGTTACGTTTACATGTCCAGGTTTTATTTTATGAATAATGTTCTATGCATGTTTTTTTCCTTTTCGTCGTCTTCTCCTTCTGGACGGTGGTAAAGTTTATAACTAAGGTTTGGGTTTGTATGCATTCTTTGTAATGAATGACCAGTTAATATGCTTGATTAGATTAAGAAACAATTGCATACTGAATTCTCTGAAATGTCACTGTCTCCCATTTTAGTTTCAGCACCAGCTGTCACCTTACTGACTCTCTCATTAGGCTCAAGTCCAGTTTTGCTTTTGGTTTATTTTTATATTGTATGTTTTAACGGACAGACTAAGCTTTAAATCATTCAGAAAGAGTTCTGCATTTGAGCTGTAGACCTGTTGTGTTCATGACAGACACTGATGGAAATCATAAGCAATTGTTAACAAAGTAATATATTTTTGTTTAAATTGTTACAGTAGCTTTCTTGCTTGTTCCACGGATCGATTAGATTTTAATTCAGGCGTCAGGAAAACAAGTACCTATAAATAAGGTTAACTTGATCCTAATGTGTTCTTTGAGGGCAGAGTTCACAAATAAAACCTATGCACCTTGATTAAATAGCCATAATATTTTTGTCCACGATTAAATAAAGAGGCTGATGTTTAGATTGTTTATTAACCTATACAGTGGGAGTGTCCCTGAAATAGATTTTTTACAGGTTAAGCTTACTGACTGCAGAACATTTTGGACTGTCTTATGACGGTTCCCTTTCATGTGGCTCTGAAGTGCGAAATGAAACTAAAAACTGGTCTAAATGATATTTTACCCAAAAGTTTTTTAAAATTATTTATTACTTGCATTCACTCGACGATGAATGAATGGTGTGCGCAGGATAGATGATGTAACATCAGGATAAGCTATGTCATAGCACTGCAATATTTTGCAGATCTTTTTTTATAACATATTTTATGGTGGCTCAGTGGTAGGTGTTTCGCCTGCCATGCGGAAGGCCCGGGTTCAATTCCCAGTCAGTGCCCAAACCCCCCAGCCACTGGATGCAGTGCCGGTCCCAAGCCCGGATAAAATGGGAGGGTTGCGTCAGGAAGGGCATCCGGCGTAAAACCTGTGACAAGTTGTTGTGCGGACTGGATATTCCGCTGTGGCGACCCCTTGCCGGGGGCAGCCGAAAGACTACCAACAACATTTTACCTTTCTATTATTGTCATGTGAGAAGCACTGTATTGGCTTTTACCCCTTTAAATCTTAAAAAGTTTGTTTGCAATCATCACGATAGATATGTGTCTCAGAGACATCTCCATAAGGTTTACTGTTGAATAAAAGAAGATTGCTGTTCTAATAATCTCCACTATCCTTGGAAGGCTTTCCACTAGTTTTTAGTGTGTGTCTGCAGGGTTCGTTTCTGAGGAGTCCTGGTGTGCATTCGATGTTAATGTTAGATTAGATTCAACTTCTAATCAATGTGCAAACGTACATACAAAACGTACATGGTCAGAGCCAATGAAATGCAGTTCATCTCAGTGGGGTTGAGGTCAGGGCCCTGTACAGGACACTCGAGTTATTCTTCTCCAACCTCGTGAGCCTCATGAACACTCGGCTTGCTGTTGTGCACAATGGCATTGCCATGCTGGAGCAGATTTGAACCTTTTAGTAGCAGTGAAGGAAATTTGTAAAGAGCACAAATATGCATACAGTTGTGATTCTAACAAAACAGAACCACATGTTGGTGATGTTTTGGCATCCAAGCTGCCACATGGTGTACTTTTGGCCATAGTGCTCCTACCACTTGTCAGCTCCTGTTCAAGTAATTATTATTTGCTCAAGTTCCACAGCATTGCTGGGGCGGTTTAGGGACACCATCAATGACTCAAAAACAAATGATCTTTTCTTACCCTGTTCTTGTCTCTTTACGCCGCTTGCTTTATTCCCACTTGTCACAAAAACCTGCAGTGCTACATCCTCTAATGTGTTGTGTTGCCTTTAATTCCTTTAATTCTGTTTTTTCTTCTTTGCTTTTCTCCATCAGCAATTTGAGCAGAAATAGAAACACTATTTTCCCCCCTGTACCTTGGTAATGTTGAAAGGAATACAAGCAATTTCAAGACACACCCAAAAAAGATGCAATGAATGGATCATAGCTTTTAGACCACAGTGCTCCATGCATTTTCTGATCACTTTGAGAGAAAAGCGCACCGTGTTTCTTAATAGCATTCTTCTGTGTTGAGTCAGTGGGCAAGCTCTCTTATCTAGAGTGACTCGTGTGAGCTGTGACATCACTCTCGCATCATAAGCAATCAGATTTGCCCTAGTTTTTGGACATCAGATTTTTTATAGATTTGCGTTTGAATATCTGTGATGCAACTGTTGGTGTCATATAATTGAAAGTTAATATATATATATAATTTTTTTTTTATCTAGAAGAAAATGCATTTAAAAAATCTGAATCAGTTTCGCTTATGTTTTTTTTAAATAGGTATTACATCTGAAAGATGCTGTTAAGTTGGAATTGCCAAAATAATTACCGTAAGTGGTTTGTTTTTCTGTTTATGTATATGATCATGTACATATAAGTGCATGTTTTGATGATAGTTTATATTGTGTGCACTGTGCTTTACAGTAATGCATTAAAATATTGCGCTTGAGGATTAACCAGTGTAACTTACTGTATGTTAAATACAGGAACAAAGTGTAGAAACTAGTAACCATGAAGGTCGACAGAAGCAAGTTGAAGAAAACCCCCACTGAAGCGGTCAGTATGCTTTCTTTAATCTTAGGGCTGCATGTAATAAGACAGAAATAGCCTGTTGTGTATGTGATATTACTGGCAATGTATGGTAATGGTCTATCATTGGCTTACATTAATTTTTTTTATGTTTGCCAGTCTCTCTAGTTATGCTGCAAAAAAACAAACTTCTCTATCTCCCTTGAGAGTTGTTACATAATGCTAAAAGAATGCTTATATAAAAATGTCTTGTTTGCATTCTGTGATCCATATTGCATGGGTCAATATTCTGATTGTGATTACTGTACAGTATATTGTGCATCCCCATGACGTAGGCACAAAAATCAGGGTTTTTTTTTTTTTTTTTGCTTTGTCGTTTCTGCGTTTAACCTCATGTCTGGGTCTCCCCTCAGCCTGCTGACTGCAGAGCACTCATAGAGAAGCTAAAGGGATGCAGTGACGAGCAGCTGCTCTTGGAGTTGCAGCACATCAAAACATGGAACATCGGAAAGGTAAACCTCTGATCTATCTCCGAGCTCCTGTATGAGTGAGACTTGGCATGTTGCGTCTTTCACTCGCACCCTTTTCTCCTTCTCGGTAGTGCGAGCTCTACCACTGGGTAGATCTTCTGGACCGTTTCGACGGGATCCTCTGCGATGCAGGACAGACGGTGGAGAGCATGTCCTGGATGCTGGTATGTGACCGACCAGACAACGGGCAGCTCAAAGCCTTGCTGCTGGCAGTGCTGAACTTCACGGCGCTGCTCATAGAGTACAGCTTTTCCCGGCACCTCTACAGCTCCATAGAGGTACTCCAGGATTTTTATGCTGTATCCCATACGAACGGCATCAGGTCCCAAGTATTACCGGTTAACCTTTTACGTTCCTGTTTGTTTTTTTTTCCCATTTGCAGCACTTGACCACACTTCTAGCATCATGCGACATGCAGGTGGTGCTGTCCGTGCTGAACCTCTTGTATGTGTTTAGCAAGCGCTCGAACTACATCACAAGGTTAGGCTCGGACAAGAGGAGCCCTCTGCTCGCACGACTGCAGCATCTGGCCGAGGTAGGATCATCACAGGGTCTGTGTTACAAACACTGCTCGAGACTTTGAGCTTTTATTAAAATATAGATAGATAAATATTTTATTGCACCTTACATATACAGCTGACCCTCGAAATTCGCAGGGTTTACGTTCCTACTGCTTCCACGAATTTAGGATGTGGTCAGAAAAAAAAAGTCTATAAATGGCCTATTTTTATAGTTTAAACCCAAAATATGTCCTCAAATATGCTCCAAAGACACTTAAATTTCATTTCAAGCTCAGTTTACCATTAAAACAAAACAAAAAAAAAAAGAATGTGAAGGTAAACGCGTATACTGTACAGTACTGTACTGCTATATCTTCTGCAATACCGATGTTATCTCTATATGTACTGCGATTCGTACAAGTGTTTTCTCTTTGGTATAAGTGGGGTGAATACGGTAATATTTCACCGTCTCAAGCCACGTTTCTTCCTCTACTGTTGCTTTGTGTTCTCTCTCTAAAATTAGTAAGTTATATAGTTCTTAACAATACTTAATAATTACCTAATAATAGGCATAATAATTCTGCGAACAATTATTAGTTAGGTTCTAAGGAAAAATCCACAAATGACTAAGGCAGCGAACTCTGACTGTAGTCCGTAGACACCGGGTAAATGTGAGAGCTGACCAAACGTTACCAGAAAAAAAACTACTAGATGAGGAATATAAATAAAGCATACGAGTCACAAGTGTAATAAAAAAAATAAAAAGGCATAAATGAATAATACTTAGTGAAATGTAGTGCAGCCTTGATGTACAGTTGTGTAAGAACAGCATAAAAGTGACCCTGACTGAGTCTATGCGTATCGGCATTATATGTGATACCAAGAGTAGTGAGCCAACCATGTAGTTAACAGATGAGAGAGTTATGCAGGTAGCACTGTAATGTATACAGCAGGAGAACCTTAAGCTTAGACCTCCCAGTCCACATTACCTACCATATATTGGGTCTGAAGCTTATTTTCCTTGGTTTCTCTTTACAGAGCTGGGGCGGGAAGGAGAACGGCTTCGGCCTGGCTGAGTGCTGTAGAGATCTGCCCATGACGGTAAGCTGTGATGGGACTGGAGGGAACGATGGACTGATTTCTGGTGTAAATGTGTAATCAGATATATTCTGGATAAAGAAATACAAACCGGATTCCAAAAAAGTTGGGACACTTAACAAATTGTGAATAAAAACTGAATGCAATGATGTGG
>JAQQZT010000015.1:6056789-6074458 GCA_030068275.1 Clarias platycephalus | reverse complement strand
CCCCCCCCCCCACAAAAGGGCATCCAGGATTCCCCTTGCAGTGTAAAGTCGCAGAGACATTTCACCGTGAGATTAGTTTCCCTAGGCGCAATTACGTTTTTAGGCCACGTGATGGCAGTGTGGGGAAAGGGGACAGAGATTTAGTCAAGTGGATGGCTATGCTTTACATTGTATACTCATGTCAAAGGCATATAAGACTCATTTTGTCTGACTTGAGAACAAGTCTGTGCTCCGGGAACAGAACTTGTTCGTAAGTCGGGGACTACCTGTAAGTTGAACCGACTTTGTTGTGTAGATTAGTCTCCACATTTGTAGATTTGTTAATTATATGCCCTTGTATCGATCTCCTGCTAGTAAATTTGTCACATTTATACTCATCGTTGACCTTGACAACCCCCGTAGTTGATGGAGTGTGAACATGATCATCTGAGGTGAAAGTCAGGTTCGAAGGGGATATTTGTGTGTGTTTTTTCAGGAGATACTGCCTCTAACTTGGGCAGTGCTGTGGATGAGCTCATGAGACATCAGCCCACATTGAAAACCGATGCCACGACGGCTATCATCAAGGTATCTACATTTTTTAGATACCATAAAAAAATCTCATGTTATATGTGTATATATTTAATGCTTCTTATCTACTCATCAGCTACTAGAGGAGATCTGTAACTTGGGCAGAGCTCCAGAGTACATCTGTCAGAAGCCCTCCATTCAGAAAGCAGACGGGACTGTGACGGTACCTCCAGCTCGCTCAAACCACGCGGCAGAGGAAGCCTCCAGCGAAGACGAGGAGGAGGAAGAGGCTCTCCACACGTTCACCCAACAGCAGGGGGAAGCAGAAAGCAACAGGCAGTTAGTGTTTTAACCTAATGACTGGTTTGATCGCAGTCGTATTCGGAGAGAAGCATTGATTCATGGTTTGGACCTGCCATGGCCTGAAAGAATAAAATTTATTGGGGTTTTTTTTATTTTTATTTATTTTTATTTTTTTTACAGAGTTGTTGGCACTGAAGAGCGGATTCCCATTCCTCTTATGGATTACATTCTCAATGTGGTAAGTGCTGAGTCAGCTAATCGTGAAGTGCCTGCTCAACATCGCTGAGGTTTTTTTTTGTGCATTGCATAATAAATCAGCACATTTACTTTAAAGCGTTGTAGACAGTCTTTTCATCAAAACATGTTTATGAAAGAGCATATCCAACAGCTTTCAGAGACTGATTGCATTTTCTGTTTTCAATTCCTTTCATTAAGATGAAGTTCGTGGAGTCCATTTTAAGTAACAACACAACAGATGACCACTGTCAGGAGTTTGTGAACCAGAAAGGCCTTCTACCCTTGGTATCAATCCTGGGCCTTCCCAACCTTCCCATAGACTTCCCAACGTCTGCCGCGTGCCAGGCTGTAGCCGGCGTATGCAAATCTATTTTGGTGAGACGATCAATGCGCATTTATTTACTGGAACGTGTATTTGGAACGCCTGTATGCTCGAGACTTGTCATAATACCCATGAACTCGGATGTGCTATAATAAATGGTTAACGCCTATTGGTTGAATGATTTTGATTCTATAGATTTGCCATTTGAGTTAAATGTCAAAACTATGTAATAAATGTCAGTCTGTACTATGAAGCATAACAAGTCATGCATATTAATGGATCTTGTCACTTAGGGAAGGATATAGCAATATTTTTCTTTTATCATTTGCTAATATTACAGGGTTCTTGTAGACAGCTGTAAAAATAATTCATTTTCAGATCTTAAAGTCTATGGAACATTTGCGAATATTAGTTTTCACAATTATATAAATCAGTTGTCAGTTGTTTCCCCCCTTATGCATTAAGGCTCTGATAGCTTGATGATAGAGAATCATAATTCATTCCCACCTACGTAGTGCAGTTACTGAACGCTTAAAAGTAAACTAAACATGAGATCTGGAAGGTTTTTAAAAAAAAATCAGTTTGGCAAAAGTATAGAAAGGAGCTGATTTTTTGTTTGTTTGTTTTTTTCCATGAACAAAGAGCAAGACCCCGGTATTTAATTTTTACTATTCTACGCAGATTATCTTTAATGGTTTCAAATCATGTATATAAAAAAAAATCATGACTGTCCAAAATGTCTCTCTTAAGTAAATAAATTTTTATGACTGTAAGTTTCTGTAACTGACTCTCTTTCTTGGCTCAGACTTTATCCCACGAGCCAAAGGTTTTACAGGAGGGGCTCTGCCAGTTGGACAGCATCCTGTCCGCTTTGGAGCCGCTGCATCGGCCCATCGAGGAGCCGGGTGGTTCGGTTCTACTGAGAGAACTGGCCAATGCTGGCCATGTCACCGATGCCACACTGTCTGCTCGGGCTACACCTCTGCTGCATGCACTCACTGCTGCACACGCATACATCCTGATGTTCGTCCACACGTGCAGGGTTGGACAGGTGAAGCCTGCTGAATAAAAATGTCATTGTTTGACAAGGAGAATTTATTATCTTTCCTGGTGAAGTGTCTCTTGTAACTCTCTCTCTCTCTCTCTCTCTCTCTCTCTCTCAGAGTGAGATCCGGGCAATCTCCGTGAACCAGTGGGGTTCTCAGCTAGGGCTGAGTGTACTCAATAAGTTGAGTCAGCTCTACTGCTCACTGGTATGGGAGAGCACCGTGCTGTTATCCCTCTGCACACCCAATAGGTCAGTACTGCCTGCACTCAACCCCAGCTTAAGACTCAGCAAGTCCTCCTGTTGATGAACTTGTACATGATTGTAGTGGTTCCTTTCCATTGAATGAAAGCTGAAACCAGTAGACTGTTGAAATGCAAGAAACGCTATCAGGATACTCAAATGACAAATTGGCTTTTTAAACACTACTGCAGTGTAAAAGTCAGGTTATTTTTTTTGTGCCTTATGAAAGTGTGATGCCTGATTTTCACTTCACATATTGGAAGAAAATTTTATTTTTTAAAATTTACTGTTACAGTGAAACCTTGGATTGCGAGTAACTTGGTCTGTGAGTGTGAATTTTAAAATAAATTTTAACTTGATAAACGAATGAGGTCTTGATATACGAATACCGTAGTACGTATGCACTTTGTCTGTTGAGCGTCACGTGAGCACAACTGAGCCAATGGTTCTTCTCCCTCTCGCACTGTGGGATTGTGGGTAATCGTCACCCATGCTCGGTCTCAGTGCATCACTTGTGTAGCCAACATCCCTGTTGTTGTTGGTCTTTCGGCTGCTCCCGGCAAGGGGTCGCCACAGCGGAATATCCAGTCCGCACAACAACTTGGCACAGGTTTTACGCCGGATGCCCTTCCTGACGCAACCCTCCCATTTTATCCGGGCTTGGGACCGGCGGTGCATCCAGTGGCTGGGGGGTTTGGGCACTGCCTGGGAATCGAACCCGGGCCTTCTGCATGGTAGGCGAAACACCTACCACTGAGCCACCAGTGCCCTCTGTGTAGCCAACATCCCTGTGCTCCCTGTTTATTATAACATTGTGACCGTGTGTGAGCAAAGCATTTAAAAAAAAAAAAAAAAAAGTATTTCGTGTCTAAGTGTAGTGATTGCTCCTTAGTAGTTGTACACTAAGTTACGATTCTTTTCAAAGATAAAGTGCAGATTAATTTGTTTAATTTTTACTATATTTAGTAGTAATTCTTTTTATGCGAATATTTTTGGGTTGTGGAATGAATCGATCTGTGTTTCCATTATTTCTTTTGGGAAAATTTGCTTTGATATGAGTGCTTTGTTTTACAAGCCCTGGACAAGTTTCCGGAATGAATTATGCTCGCAATCCAAGGTTTAACTATGTATTAAATTATGTTTTGACAGAATCAAAGGATTCTAAGCCATGACTAATTTCCTTGGTCATCTGGTCACTGCTTAAAATGCTTGTGAAGCTCCACACGTGTGAGGAGTTTGGTTTCAGCCAATTGCTTAAAAATTGCCACTGATTTTAGGATTAATTAGAAACCAGACCCATGTTTAGGGTCCTTAAGGAACAATTTTGTCGATGAACTGTGGCCTTTGTTCCAGAGCAGAGATGGCAACATTAATTTGATTTTGTTTTGTTGTCCTTCCATCAGTCTCCCTCCTGGCTGTGAATTCGGCCAGGCTGACATGCAGAAACTGGTGCCCAAAGAAGAAAAACCCTCGAGCAGCGTGGCGACTAGTGGAGGCCGGAGAACCGGTAAAAAAACACTGCCCCATGGTGATTCTGCATAAATCCTTCCCTATAAAACCTCTGCTTATCTCTCTTTTTCTCTACCTTGAATCTTAGTACTTCCCTTTTTGCATGCTTTTCATTCCTGTTATTTTTTTTTTCCCATGACAATTGATGGGATCATTTTTTTCATGCTTAACTAAAATTCTCTGGGTTTCCCCTCTAGCTGACTCGGAGGCTCTGTCGGTTGGAGTGGACCCCTCTGCACAGGGGCTACTAGAGGGCATGGGTCTGGATGGAGACTCCCTCGCTCCGATGGAGACGGATGAGCCCACAGCCGCCGACCCCAAAGCAAAGTCCAAACTCACTCCAGCTATGGCAACACGAATCAAGCAGATCAAACCTCTGCTCTCTGGTCAGTGCTGACTTTTGCTAGTTTTCTTCATTAAGGAGAAATAAATGTACTAAAGCAAATCAAATTCAAATTTTATTTGTCACATACATAGTCATACACAGTACGATATGGAGTGAAAAGACTGCCAGACTAAATTATGTGTGACTTCTATATTAATTGGCTCTTAATTTTGAGCTCAACACCCTTAATAGTTCTGTCTTTTAAATACTAGCATAATTTAATGATCATTAATGTATTTAAAGGCATAATAGGCGAATATTCTGTAAAAATGAATCACAATGATTTTGAATCTTCAGAGTCCCTTGTAGAATGATTAATTTTTCCCAATTATAAAAAGTTCCTATGCTAAAACGTTTCTTCTGCAGCATCATCTCGTTTAGGAAGGGCTCTCGCTGAACTGTTTGGTTTGCTGGTAAAACTTTGCGTGGGCTCACCTGTCCGTCAGCGCCGCTCCCACCACACGACAAACACAGGCACTGCCCCAACGCCAGCTGCTCGTTCAACTGCTTCCTCACTTACCAAACTCCTCACCAAGGGCCTGAGCTGGCAGCCCCCTCCATATACACCCACTCCTCGCTTCAGGTACAGTGTGAATAGCCTGGCATCTGGACCTCATCAGGCTCCTTTGTGTTTTTGTATTCATCTGTCTGACATGTTTGGTGCTTTTCAGGCTGACGTTCTTCATCTGCTCCGTTGGCTTCACTTCACCCATGCTATTTGATGAGAGGAAGTACCCCTACCACCTGATGCTGCAGAAGTTCTTCTGCTCTGGAGGCCATGATGCTCTGTTTGAGTGAGTGCTGGAATTATATCGCTGTTCTTAACCTTGACCTACGGCCACTCTGGTGTCTTCATTCTCTAACTCCGGTGTGCTTTGTTGCTCAGGACATTTAACTGGGCGTTGTCCATGGGAGGTAAGGTGCCCGTGTCTGAGGGGTTGGAACATACTGAGCTGCCTGATGGGACCGGGGAGTTTTTAGATGCTTGGCTAATGCTAGTGGAGAAGATGGTCAACCCCAGCACAGTGCTGGACTCTCCCCACTCTCTGCCTGCCAAAGTGCCTGGAACAACGACAACCACGCCACAGTTCAGCGCCCTGCGTTTCCTCATCGTCACACAAAAAGTGAGAATACTAACAGTTTCATCACTATTATTGTTTAGAACTAAAGGTATTGTACTGTACTAATATGAAAGGTTGTATTTTTTTCACTCAAAGACAAAAGCTTGACCGAATGCGCCTACTTTGCCTCAGTGGAGGTTTTCTGACCTGCTGCTAATTGTTTGATTCTCGACCCCCACCCCCAGGCTGCTTTTAACTGCATCCGTAGCTTGTGGAACCGCAAGCCATTAAAGGTGTACGGCGGGCGCATGGCCGAGTCGATGCTGGCCATCCTTTGCCACATTCTACGTGGCGAGCCAGTCATTCAAGAGCGCTTATCTAAGGAGAGAGAGGGCACGTCTCGCGCCGATGAGGACGGAGGCTCTGCGGCTGCAGGAGCAAGTGCAGGGACGGGAACTGGAGCAGTAGGAGAAGGTGCTTCTGGGTCTGGTGGTGGTGGTGGTGGTGGAAGTAGTGGTAGTGGTGGTAGTAGTAGTGCTGGTGCTGGCACAGCCGCAGGCACTGCAGATGACGGGAGCAGCTCCACGACACGCAGAGAACCACAGGTCAACCAGGCTCAACTCACACAGGTAATATATTACGTCCTTTTTTAGGCTTTTTTTAAATGGATAAAGAAGCCAGCGTTAATATAAATGCAAAAATGTTTAGGAAAATATAAATTTATAGACGTATATTGCTGATTTTAACACTAGCCATACATGTTTTATATTGTACGTCTTTGAAGTTTCACACAGCTTGAGATTATTCTATTTATTTTTGTTTTTATTTTTAAATGAAATTTTTAAACCTAAAACTAAAATGTATAAAAAGAATTTTGATTTAAATAAAAGTTAAATTTTTGTTTTGTTTTGTACAGTTGATAGACATGGGCTTCTCCAGAGAGCATGCTATGGAGGCTTTGCTCAACACCACCACCATGGAGCAGGCCACCGAATACCTCCTGACTCATCCACCACCCTTGCTCAGTGCTGCCATTCGGGTAAGGCGGCCTGTAAAATAAAAAATTTGGTTTATTGCTTCACAACACACGAGGCATAGACACATAGACATAAGGCTTACAAATAGTGACTTTGGCTTGTGTCACTGAAGGAATTCACCATGTCTGAAGAGGACCAGATGATGAGGGCCATTGCCATGTCTCTGGGTCAAGAAGTCAGCATGGAGCAGCGCTCAGACTCTCCTGAGGTGGGCAGAATGACACAGGCATACAAGAAAAACTGTCCTCCAAAAGCCATACGACTTATACCGTGTAAAACATACAGCTTTTGGGGAGTGTTTAGTGTTTGTGAACATCAAGGATTTTTTTTTTCTAGATGAATGAAAAATGTACCACAACCATTTAAAAATATTTTTTCTATACTATATCAATTGTAATAATTTACAAAATTAATTGAGCCAGATAGATAGTTGGACTGTTTTTGTTTTTCCATTGCTTATAGCACTTAAAGCTCAGCATTTTAGTTATTTGTTTGCTATTTCTTTTTTAATTATTGTTTAATTTACTAACATGCGTAGGGCTCAGGATTGTGCAGTATAGAGTGATGCACATCCTTTTTTTTCTGCACTAAATAGGCAACATGAACTGAATTTTATTTCATTTTAACCTACTACCCTTAACATGACTCAGCAATTTTTTTTTTAAATGAGTCACATGGGCAAAGAAATAGCACAGGTACACATGATCACGTTTTAATTGTTGTTTTCTGTGGTTTCCAGGACCAAAAAACTAATCATAATATCCTTGTTTTGAGAGTTCTACAATAAAAAAAAAAATTTAATTATAAAATATAATGTATATATAATTATATATAAATTATTATTATTTTATTTATTTTTAAATCAATGCTTTTTGACCAATTGACCAATGCTGTGTTGCCGGCATGTATCTGACGTTAAAGACAAAATGGTTTCTAATAGCTTTAAGTCAATCTCTGCTGCTTCCTCACATAACCTTCCTTAACCTGTAACTCTGCGATAACTCGGAAGCTAAATTTAAAAGGCTGGTTTTGACACGACTCTGTATGGAACTGAATAATAATTCCCACAATGAATTCTAAACTTGAAGGAATATAAATGTACTGTACCGTATACTGGTTTAGGAAATATCGTAAGGGGGGTGGGTGGCTTTCAAACCCAGTCTAATATGGGCCTTTTCGAGTCTGCTTGTTAGCGGAGGAACCCAGGTAGACTTGTTTTAATTGATGTTTTGAGAAAATGTACCTGAGGATGTTGTTGTATAAACCACACATGAGCAGGTCTTATTCCAGCTCTTTTAAGAAACCGCGTCGTAATACTGTTCATGAACGTATTCTCAGGAGGCAGCCCGCAGGCGTGAAGAGGAGGAGAGGAGAGCACGTGAACAAGCAGAGGAAGAGGAAGCTCGCTGTTTGGAGCGTTTTCTGGAGGCTGAGCCCCTCGATAGCGCCGAGCTCCATGCCTTCACAGACACAATGCTGCCAGGCTGCTTCCACCTGCTGGATGAGCTGCCAGACACCGTCTACCGCCTCTGCGACCTGCTTATGACCGCCATTAAAAGGAACGGCCCAGAATACAGAGACCTCATCCTGCGCCAGGTGGTCAACCAGGTCAGTCACACACAGCCGGAACGCAAAGTAATGCATGGGAATATTCCATGATTAACATTTTACAGTGAGCCATTAATATCTAATGCTTTATATATTAAAATTAAATCTGCCAAAGACGAGATGCTGAGTAATTAATTATTAAGGACCTGATTATGCAGGGCGCCCATTGATCCTGGAAACACCCAGACGGTATCAATAAAATTGTGGGAAGTGTAAAAACTAGACTATAAAACAACTAAGGCGGCAGATTTCCAATTTATTTTTTATTTTTTTAGCTTACATCAGACACGTAGGTGATTCTGCCCGAGATCTGTTTAGCAGGCAAAGCAGACAAGATTTGGTTGTTTACGTTATTTTGTTGGGGTTATTCAGTGCATGGAAATGTTATTTATGTCTAATATTCTCCTTTGCTTAAGTTCTGTAACAGCATGTAAGCTGGTATCCTTTTTAATATTTAAGTTGCAGTTATGAGGAAGGGTTGTTTGTCAGCCATTAAGAGTGTGTAAGAGTAGTACTTTTGAAAGAGTATCATTATTAGTTGTATAAAACTAATGGTTGGGGGTTATTCGTCATTTCATCTGTGCCGTTTCAGCAGTCTATCATAGAAAACCTTGTTAGTTTGATTTAAGGCATGAGAGCAAAGGCAAGGCTGCAGGTCTCTCCATCTCCAGAAAAACTGCAATGACACTGCAGTTTGGCACCTGAATACAGTCTTGCGGTTTCATATACGAGTTTGCCTTCATTATTCCGTGTCTGTGCGGTAGGTGTGGGAGGCTGCCGATGTGCTGATAAAAGCCGCCGTGCCACTCACCACCAGTGACACGAAAACGGTGTCTGAGTGGACCAAACAGATGGCAACGCTGCCCCAGGCCTCCAACCTGGCTACACGTATTCTCCTCCTCACTTTGCTCTTCGAGGTAAATGCTACTTTTATTTGCATATATATAGATAGATAGATAGATAGATAGATATAGATATGTGTGTATACTGATTATGTGGATGTAAGAATACTGAAATGCTGTTGTGTTGAAGGAGCTGAAGCTGTCCTGTGCACGGATTGTGGAGAGCAGCGGGGTCCTGTCGGTGCTCATTAAGTTGCTGGAGGTCGTTCAGCCTTGCTTGCAGGCGGCCAAGGAGCAGAAAGACATCCAGACACCGAAGTAAGTTCTAGCCATCATGTAAATAGAAGTAATCCTGACATACAGCTATTCCCCAACTTAAGAACATTTGAGTTACGAATTTCCGGAGACATGAACAGACTGTGGTTCTACTACCGGTTCGATCACGGAAGTAGTTCAGTTGTATTGTACAAAAAAAAAGACACTGTAGTGCACCACATACCAATATTTACAATTATATACAATATTTTCAGTGTGTAGAGGAATTTTCAGTGTGTAGAGGATATCCTAATTTTATATATTTTATTTTTTTCAGATGGATCACTCCAGTGCTCTTGCTCATTGATTTCTATGAGAAAATGGCTGTTTCCTCCAAGCGGAGAGCTCAAATGAATAAGGTATGTGCAGTTAAAATGTAGAGTCTCAATCTGTATCAAGGCACATCTTTTTATTGTGGGATTGGGATGCGTTACCCTAAACAGCTCTAAACAAAATTTTTTTGTTTTAGTACCTTCAACCGAATGGAAATAATTGGCGGTGGTTTGATGATCGATCGGGCCGCTGGTGTAGCTACAGTGCCAGTAACAACAGCACCATAGACTCAGCGTGGAGAGCAGGCGAGACCAGCGTCCGTTTCACTGCCGGCCGTAGGAGATACACTGTACAGTTCAACACCATGGTTCAGGTGACTAAAGCTGTTGTGTTATGCTTATAATATCGATTGTTTTTGCTGTATTTGTAAAACAAAACACATAAACCATTTGATTATTTTTTTAAATGGATTAAGTCATTTGTCTATGGATACTATAGGCATTGTGAGGTCTGCTTTACTTTGAGCTTTATTGAAAGATAAACATATATTTATATGCTGACATTTTGAACAAATCTTCAAAATATATTTCCCTAGATCAAAAAATAACATTCTGAATAATAAGTATAATAAATAAACAAAAGGACATTATTGAAGCGCAATAGTGCGGTTCTCTTCTTGAAAATTTTAATCCATCTTACGCAGGTGAATGAGGAGACAGGGAACAGGCGGCCTGTCATGCTAACAGTGCAGAGAGTGCCTCGAATGCCCAAACCCAGCAAATCTGGCAATGCAGCTGAGACTGAGCGAGAGGAAGAACAGAGAAGCAAGAGTGAGGAGACCCAAGCTGATGCAGGTGAGAACCACACAGCTCTGCTAATAAATTTATTGTATAAAATTAGAATGTATTTTTTTTTATTACACATTTGTACGTGTTTCTTGTGCTAATTCTTAAATATTTTTGATGGTCCAGACCCAGCATCCTTAGCAGTCGAAATGGCTCCCCCTAAAGAGGAAACTGAGCAAAAGGAGTCCTCCTCATCCGCTCCCACCGTCCCCGCTGCTTCCCAAGACGCCATGTCTGGATCCAGTGGCATTGTGGTACAGGGCCTGACTGAAGAGATGACCACGCTCCTGATCCGTGCCTGTGTCAGCATGATCAGCGTGCCCGTGGACCCCGACACCCTGCATGCCACACTTCGCCTCTGCCTCCGCCTTACACGTGTCCATCACTATGCCATGATGTTCGCCGAGCTCAAGAGTACTCGCATGATCTTGGGCCTGACCCAAAGCTCCGGTTTCAATGGCTTCACACCACTCGTCACTCTGCTTTTCCGCCACATCATCGAGGACCCGGCTACACTGCGTCACACCATGGAAAAGGTACCTCGCTGGTTTAAGTTCTTTAAGATTGTTGTAGGGGTTTGAATGCATTCAAGTGGCAACACATTTCCATTCATATTCATATTGTTTCCATTCATATCATTTCCTTTCATATTGTTAAATAAATTAAGGTGAAAACAGTTAAAATATTTCTGTTCACTTGGCTGATATGCTGTACCTCATGTGGTAAGCCAGTCATACACAGTACATGTACATGCACATCATGGTGAATAATCCTAATTTTGGAAAATCAACAAATCAAAAAAGAGTTTACAGTCCAATAAAGTGACGAACAACTAAAAATGGAGAGAAAACAGAATGGAAAACGGAGATAAAGTGGCACCTGGGATTCCCATCATAATTTAGAGGCGCAGAGACACCATTTCACTGTGAGATTCATTTCCTTAGGGGCAATTATGGTTTTTGGCCACCTGATGGTAGTGTTGGGAAAGGGGTCAGATTTGGTCAAATGGATCAGTATGCTTTACATTGTATTATATTCATGTCAAAGGCATATAACGCTCACTTTGTTGGACTTAAGAACAAATCGGACTTATGAACGTGCTCCTGGAATGGAACTTATTTTCTAAGTCGGGGACTACCTGTAGACACTATAATACATTTAAGTTATAGAACAGAGGATGATAACTCGAAGGGCCTGTAAATTTTCAGTGGTGGGAAAAATGTGAATATATCTGGTAAATGGTCTATATTTTAGTTTGTCCTACATCAGAAGGCCAGTGTAAATCTTTCTGTAGACAGTTAAGGCTGTTTAAATGTTTGAGGTAGTGAGTTGTGTGAGCTATAATTTCTGATTGCTTTTCTTTCGATTTTTTTCCTGTTTTAGGTGGTACGTTCTGCAGTGACCAGCGGAGCAGGAAGCACTACATCTGGTGTGGTGTCTGGTAGTTTAGGCTCTCGGGAGATTAATTACATTCTGCGAGTGCTTGGACCGGCGGCATGCAGGAACCCAGAGGTTTTCACAGAAACCGCCAATAACTGTGTCCGCATCGCTCTCCCAGCTCCCAGAGGTGCTGGAACAGGTATAAAACTTTTTTCCCCTCACAACTTTAACACAAATGTCCTTTTGCTTAACAAATGAAATGATTGGACCGATTGGTTATGCCAGTTCAGTACGTTTGTTGATTTGTATGTTTGTTTTTTTGTGGCAATGCCAAAGCCTCAAATAGCTGTGTGTGTGAATAACCTTTGCTCTTTTGCTTATCTGATGTTGTTTTTGTATTTATTATTTTTTTATTATTATTTTATTAATCTGCCACCCGCCCTTTGCCGTAGCTTCAGATGACGAATTTGAGAACTTCAGAATTAAGGGCCCTAATGCCGTTCAGTTGGTGAAGACGACGCCCCTGAAGCTGTCTCCACTTCCACAAATCCCAGAAACAATTAAAGAAGTCATCTATGACATGCTTAATGCCTTGGCAGCATACCATGCACCTGAGGAAGGTAATATCAGCCAAAGTCATTCTGGTACAAACCTGTGATTTACGTACATATTAAAGCGTTTGTTTTTCTTTTCAAATTCACTGTAATTACTTCTGTTTATAGCAGAGAAAGGAGAGGAACGGCTGGTGACAGTTCCAGGCAGTCAGGACCTCTGTCAGATCCTACAGGACGTCGGGGACGATGTTTACCAACAGTACAGACTCACACGGCAAGGGAGCGACTTCGACTCTCAGTCCGCGTTCCACATAAATGTGAGTCTACATGCGAGAACGGAAAATTTGCTCATTAACCAGTAGACAAAGAACAGCTTATTATAATCCCCTTATTTATAAAGTTGTGTGAAGTAGTAAGGCATATGAAATAATAGGTTAGTAGAAGGGATAAATATTTTCCTAAAATGATGTGGCAGAGTAGTTAAAAAAAGAAGAAGAAAAAAGAACTTTGTCCCCCAACTCACTTTGTTGTTGGCTATGAATGATGATGCAAGTAGGTGACATTCTTTTTGTTTGTTTATTTTCCAGACTCAGGTATTTGCTGCAGATGGTGCAGTTGCAGAATCCTCCCAGTCTGGAACACCTCAGGGAGAGGGTAAAAAAAACAAATTACCATTTTATAAGCCACTGTGATGCACCAATCCAAGTTTAAAACAGTGTCCATTCAGTGCCCTCAGTTTTTTATTTTTTTGATTTGCCTGTCTTTTTCTTTTTCGCTGCCGTCAATCTTTTCACTAGCCTCAACTCCTGAGGAGATGCGAGAGGAGAAGAAAGAGCAGGAAGGAGACAGAGGAGGCTCGTCAGAAGAAAGCAGGGCAGCTAAAGCCAAGGCCAGCAAACCTCTGATGCCCACCTCCACTATTCTGCGGCTCCTAGCTGAGTTGGTGCGCTCGTACGTGGGCATCGCCACACTCATCGCCACTTACAACTACACCGCTGGCCAGTCCGAGCTCATTAAAGAGGTGGGTGGATAGAGGCAGAGCTGCATGAACTAGTGTTTACTCTTCAATTGAATACTAATCGCATGTGTTTGCTTAAACCGAGCGTTGTTTTTCCCCCCACTTTAATTAAATTAATGATTGTGTGTCTGCTTGCAGGACTGTAGTGTGCTGGCCTTTGTGTTGGATCATCTGCTCCCACACACACAGAACGCTGAGGATAAGGATACCCCTGCCCTTGCACGCCTCTTCCTGGCCAGCCTTGCAGCAGCAGGAACTGGCACAGAGGCCCAGGTGACGCTGGTCAACGAGGTGAAGTCTGCACTGAGCCGAGCTTTGGGAATGACCGAAGGCACAGAGAAACACACTCGGTGAGTGCAGCTAGTTTCACTGATATTTATCAATCGCCGCTAATCATCGAACAGTCGACGTCGGTACTTATTTAATAACAACAACAATTTCAAAAGATGTTTCTGCATAGATGCTGACTATACAGAATTAATGCTGACTCTGTATTAGTAAATGTAGATTTACAGTGCTGAATATGCATAGAGATTAATTACATTTTTATTCTAAGCTGTTTGTTTTAAATGTTGAGTAATCAATCATTTATTTAGTGTGTGAATGTGTTCGATTACTAAGCGGGAAAATTATTCAAATCCTCTCTGCAGGCTTCAAGCAGTGATGTGCATCATCAGCACCATTATGGAGTCGTGCCCCTCCACCTCCAGTTTTTACAGCACAGCCACTGCCAAGACGCAGCACAACGGCATGAACAACATCATCCGTCTCTTCCTGAAGAAAGGCCTGGTTAACGACCTTGCCCGAGTGCCCCACAGCCTTGACCTGTCTAGGTGCTTCCTCTTTCACACACTTGTTGGTGTTACCTGACTGCTATGTAGTCTAGTTTATATGTTCATGGTCATACCGATTTGGGTACGTCTCTGTCAAGAAATAGTGTTAAACCTTTTCTTTGTTTGTTTGTTTACAGTCCCAACATGGCGAACACAGTCAATGCTGCCCTCAAACCATTAGAGACGCTCTCGCGCATCGTCAACCAGCCCAGCAGCCTGTTCGGAGGTAAGGGAGGCTCCAGCAAGAGCAAGACTGAACATGACACCGTGGGCACGGCCAGGGACAGCAACAGCAATACACAGGATCAAGGTGACTGCGTTGTTTAACCACTTCTGGGGTCAAAAGTATTATCGTAAAAGTCTCCATTTAGGAACTAAGGAAGGAACTTTAAAAAAAAAAAACTTATTATGGTTTGTCTACAGGAGAAGCAGGTGAGGCAGAGCCAGTCGAAAATAGCCACCGAGGCCAGGCTACAGATGGGGATCTGATGGATGGAGAGGCAGAAGGGGACACCGTGGTCATCGCAGGCCAGCCTGAGGTGCTCAGCACTCAGGCCATGCAAGTGTGTTCATCTTCATTATCCGACTTTGATTCATTACGACAGAAACTGATGATTTAAAAATGGACTCTCTCTCTCTCTCCCAGGTGGAGAACGAGTTGGTAGATTTGATAGATGAGCTCTTAGAAAGGGATGCAGGAACTGTAAATAGTACCATCATCGGTAAGCCCTTCAGATATTAATCTTGATAGATAGTAAAATTGAGTGTAGACAGACAGTTTTCATTAAACAGGGTTTTGCGATCTGTTTTTTTTTAAGTCGGTCGCTCTGGAGACGAAGAATCTCAGGAAGATGTGCTGATGGATGAAGCTCCTTCAAACATGAGTCAAGCCTCCACTTTGCAGGCAAACAGAGAAGGTAGGACATGTTTTTGCCAAAGTGCAATCAATATACTTGGCTCAGTGTGTGTTTGTATTGTCATGCTTTTGACCAAGTAGGAGAGAGAAATGAAATCTGTACTTGGGTTTTATTCTTGTTTTTATAGTTTTTTTTTATTTTATGGTATATTATTGGAAAGATCTATTGCACAGTGATATTTCAACCGATTTGTTTATTAGGTGTAAAAAATAGGATTTGTAAGTCAAATTTGATCATAAATCAGTAAAATATCTGCGCATAGGAATAATTTGCGCCTCTTTTATGCTCTAGTGTTTGTAAAAAGGAAAACAAACAACCGATCATAATAAGAGAGTTTCTTCTTATGATTTTCCTGACATTTCTGTAGAGGCAAAATATTGTTGGATCTTTCCTCTTATTTTCTTCCCTTCTTCTCTCCTTTAGACTCCATGAACATCTTGGAGCCAGAGGATGAGGAGCACACTCAGGAAGAAGACTCAAGTGGCAGTAATGAGGATGAGGATAGTCAGGATGAGGAAGAAGAGGAAGAGGAGGAGGAGGAAGAAGAAGATCCGGTACGAGTTCAGGAGAAATCAAAGAGCCTGGTTTTATTTGTTGTTGTAATTTTTTCTTTGCAGTTTCCTCCTTGTCTCCCCCCCCGCCCTCAATATCTTTTGGTTTTCTTTACTATTAATATGACCAGGATGACGAAGAGGGAGATGAAGATGATGACGATGAAGGCTCAGAAATGGAATTAGATGAGGACTTTCCCGATATCAATGCTGCCCCTCATATAAGATTTGAGAGATTTGATAGAGATGATGACCTCATCATAGAGTTTGACAACATGTTCTCCAATTCTGGTAAATCATTTTAGTGTATTAAAGTTTATATGTATCGCGATCACAATTCTGGGTTGTTTTTTTTTTATTTATTTATTTTTTTTAATTTTTTTTTTGGAAGTGAAGAAAATTTCTTAATCCCTCCCCTAATGTGTAAAATGTGGGGTTCTCTCTCTGTGTCTCTTTCCCAGCTGACATCCCTCCCTCCCCAGGAAACATACCTAGTTCCCACCCTCTGATGGTGCGCCACGCTGACCATGGCTCCCTCACTTTGAGTGGAACGAGCACCAGTAGCCGTTTGACTCAGGGCATGGGCCGCAGCCAACGTACTCTCCGCCAGCTTACCGCAAACACGGGTCACACGATCCATGTGCACTATCCAGGAAACCGCCAACCCAACCCTCCACTCATTCTGCAGAGGTAAGGCAGGCTTCTGTCGCTACGGCAAACTGTCAAAACACAGAAGTAAATAATATGGGGAGAAGTGAATTAAATCTATGCACATTTCTGTGGAAAACTGCCAAAGAAGAAACCAATTGGAAGAAACCTGCTGTTTATTGGAAAATAATAATCAACAATATAGTGTGCGAAGTCCATTTTAGCACCTAGGATTTAAATGTCTTCCCATAAAGACATGCTCCAAACAGACTGCTCCTCTTATTTCAATAATTACACTGACAATTTGTATGTTTAACCAACAGTGTGTATGTTGTGGAATACCAAGGTGTTTACTCGCACCTCAAACTGCTTTTAATGTTATCACGATTAAGTAATCCATATGATCAAACGATAATTGTTTTGAGAATTCATTTGATCAGTAAGTGATAACATTTCTCTAAAAACAAATAATGCACCATAAACACAGCCGGTATGACCATCAATATTAATGTGTTTTATCAGCTGCACAGCGTTCTGAAGGAATCTCTGATCGTCTTGTTGCAGGTTGTTGGGTCCCAGTGCAGCAGCAGACATCCTGCAGCTGTCGAGCTCATTGCCCCTTCAGTCCCGCGGACGTGCCCGCCTGCTGGTCGGCAACGAGGATGTGCATATCATCGCCCGCTCTGATGACGAGCTTCTCGATGATTTCTTCCATGAGCAGAGTAGTGCTGGTGGCCAGGCTGGTGAGTCAGAGCAGGATTGTGTAACCAAATCTAAAGACTTTCTTAAATAAATCGGTCCAACTGAATTTATTAATTTACTTTTTTTTCCCTCCTTCTTCTTTAGGCACCCTTTCAAGTATCCCTACAGCCTTAACTAGATGGACAGATGAATGTAAAGTGCTGGATGCTGAAAGCATGCACGATTGTGTTGCAGGTATGAGAGCTAAACAGGTTCCATTCATTTTTTTTTTTTTCCTGTAACAGGCATAAGATTTTTTTAAGGGATTTTAGTTTCAAGGCATATTAATAAAAAAAATTACTTGTACATAAATTAAGTTCACTTAAAAAGCAGCTGTGGCATTGCACTCAAAGTGAAGGAAACTCCTACTTTTGTCATTATTTGCTTGAATTCCTCGTGATACATACAATAGCTTAATATTATATACTCAGCAAAAAAAGAAACGTCCTCTGACTTTCAACTGTTTTTACTTTCAGTAAACTTAATGTGTAA
>JAQQZT010000015.1:6037585-6052686 GCA_030068275.1 Clarias platycephalus | reverse complement strand
ATTTTCTGGATTTTTTTTTTTTTTTTTTTTTTTTTTGTCTCTCATAGTTGAGGTATACCTATGATGAAAATTACAGGTCTTTCTCAACTTTTTAAGAGAACTTGTACAATTGGTGGCTGACTAAATACTTTTTTGCCCCACTGTATATTTGATCAGGCAATTAAAACTAGTGTTCTATTTGGTCAACATGTTTTGCATGAGATGGAGACTGACTGCTCTTTTTTTGTATGATCAGGTTTTGGCTCAGCAGAGGGCGGAGCAACAGCGCCGTGATCAATCCCAACAGCCCCCTCAGGGAGACCAGCCTCTGGACCCAGTCACGTTCATCCAGACACTGCCGTCTGAGCTGCGCCGCTCTGTTTTGGAGGACATGGAGGACAGCGTGCTGGCCGTCATGCCCCCAGACATTGCGGCCGAGGCTGCAGCGCTGCGCCGGGAGCAGGAAGCTCGTCAGAGGCAACTGATGCATGAGCGATTGTTCGGCCACAGCTCCTCCTCCGCCCTCTCGGCCATTCTGCGCTCACCTGCATTCACGAGCCGTTTAGGTGGGAACCGTGGCGTGCAGTACACCCGTCTGGCTGTGCAGAGAGGCGGGACGTTCCAGATGGGCGGCAGCTCCAACCACAATCGGTAGGGAAAGTGCTTAATTTTGGTCATTTGATTGAGTTTCACCTGTTTGCTAACATGTGCAACTTTCCTTGCAGCCCTTCTAGCTCCAACGTGGATTCCCTGTTGCGCCTCAGAGGTCGTCTCCTCTTGGACCACGAGGCGCTGTCGTGCCTCCTCGTGCTTCTGTTTGTGGACGAGCCCAAGCTGAACACCAGTAGGCTGCACCGCGTGCTCAGGAACCTGTGCTACCACTCGCAGACACGCGGCTGGGTGATCCGCAGCCTGCTTTCCATCCTACAGCGCAGCAGTGAGAGCGAGCTCTGTCTGGAGACGGCGCGGCTCGACGAGGCTCGGGGCAAACGCGCGCAAGGTCAGGGGACATCCGGTGCCAGCAAGGGTTCCTCTTCCTCAACCTCGGTGTCTTCTTCCTCTCTGGAGCTGCTAAACCGAGTGGAGTCGCGCAGCTCCAGTCAGCTCTCGTGGCTCTCGGTGTCCATGGATGCGGCGCTGGGCTGCAGGACCAACATCTTCCAGATCCAGCGGGTTTCAGGCCGAAAGCATGCAGACAGACATTCGACAGGAGGAGCTATGGGCTCAGCGGGCCTGGGCGGTGGAGTTTCAGGAACAACCGGGGCAGGAGTCAGCTGCTCAGGAGGTGGAGGTTCTACAGTGCACATACACCCACAAGCTGCCCCTGTTGTCTGTCGACATGTACTGGATACCCTTATTCAACTGGCCAAGGTGATGCATATGTTTTTTTTTTTTTTTTTTTTTTTTTTTTAATTTAATTTATAGTTGTGAAAATGTTTCCCCAAAAAAATGTACATCATTTAAAATATAAATGTCTAAGTAACTACATGTCCTAATAATAAATCATGTCCATTTGTAGTTTATTATATCTTTCTATGTAAATTTTTTTTTTAAGTAACAATATTGTTGGTGTGATGATTCATAACATAATTTATTTTCCCTCTCTCTTCTGTGCAGGTTTTCCCCAGCCACTTCACACAGCAGCGCTGCAAGGATCCTCAGTCATCCTCTTCCTCCTCCGAGTTGGACTCGCGTCTGTGTAGTAGTTCTGTCTCCACAGCGAGTGGAGGCTGCAGATCAGGCGGCGGTAGCCAGACGAACATCTCTGGTACACCAAACACCCCTTCCTCTACCCACAACTCTCTCAGCTCCTGTACAGGCACCCCGCAGTCTTTGGGCATCTCCACCGATTTCTGGGACCTACTAGTCAAGCTGGACAACATGAACGTGAGTCGTAAAGGCAAGGCTTCCATGAAGACCGTGCCTCTGGGGGCGTCCGGCGAGGCCGAGGGAGCTCAGTTGAGTTTGGAGGCGTCTCCACTCGGCCAACTGATGAACATGCTGTCTCACCCCGTCATCCGCCGCAGCTCCCTGCTCACTGAGAAACTCCTGCGGCTGCTCTCGCTCATCTCAATCGCTCTGCCTGACAACAAGGCCACCGAGGTGCCAGCTGGCCACCCCGTGCCTCAGGTTCCCGTTTCCGCAGCTCCCACGGCTCAGGCCGCTGTGGGTACGGCACCTGGCCAGGGAGCAGCAGCAGCAGTAGTAGCAGTTACAGTGCCTGCATCTCAACCAGCCCCTATTGCACCTGCGGCAACAACCACAGCTACTACAGCTACAGGCACCACAGCTGGTACGAGGGCAATATTTAACCAGTAAAACTGTATATCTTCTAAAAGCTTGATCGTGATTTATTAATTTTTTTTGTTTGCATATAACTTAAGTTACTAAAGAATTGTTCTTCACAATGATTCCCACATACTGCCTCAGTTACAACAAAGATTTATTGCAATTTCATTACAGTATTTCACATTATTCAAAAGCTTGCCAAGGTATGTTCTTGCCAAGAAGAGATCTGGAGGCTAAGGTGAATGAATGAATATATAATTTTATTTTATTTTTTTCAATGCAGGCAAACAGAAAGCAAGTGGGAGCAGCACCGAGCCTGATACCAAGTTGGCATCCACTGGACTAACAGAGAAACAACTGCAACTCTCTGTAGAGGTTTGTGACAAAATGCACGCATACACACACTGACCTTCATGTCTAACTTTTCTGCCCCAGTAACTGTAATTAGGAGACCCATGTTTTTTTGTTTTTTTTTAACACCAGGTTCTAACATCCCACTCGTGTTCAGAGGAGGGTTTGGAGGATGCTGCCAACATCCTTCTGCAGCTGTCCAGAGGGGACGGCCAGACCCGAGACACTGTGCTCAAACTGCTGCTCAGCGGGGCGCGCCACCTCGGCTGCACGCTCTGCAAACAAATCGGTTAGCACAGCAATACGCTATTTATTTATTTATAATTTTTAAGTTGTTTATAGAGCCTTGGCTTAAAAGTGACCACTTGCATGTTTTCTTTTGTTCATGTGCTCAGGCACTTTACTTGCGGAGTTGCGAGAGTATAATCTGGAGCAACAGAAGAGAGCACGGGCTGACGCCCAGTCTCCAGAGGCGGCTCATGAAGATCCCTCCCTTACTGCTCGCCTCAAGGGCAAGATGACTAGCAGGTGAGCTTTCTATTCATTTATTTCCTCCACACAGAGGCCATAGACAAAGCATTTATCTAAAAAAAATAAATAAAAAAATAAAAGTTGTGAAACGGAGCAATGTTAGCTTGATGTTCGCGTGACGCCGCATTCTCTGGCTGGCTTGAAGGTTCGACGGATCAGAGAGTGTGGTGATCGTGGCTGCTCAGAAGCGCACGCTCGGTGGTCGGGAGCTCCAGCTGCCCTGCATGAGCTCGCTTACCTCCAAGACCTCCACGCAGAAATTCTTCCTGCGAGTGCTACAGGTGATCATACAGCTGAGGGAGGACACGCGGCGCGCCAATAAGAAGGCCAAGCAGACTGGAAGACTGAGTGAGTGGAAAATAAACAGGAAAAAAAAAAAAACTAAACTGTTAAAGCAAACTACATCAGAAAATATTGTCTAATTGGATGACTACACGATAAACATTTTCAGTTGAAATCGAGATCGATTTCATGAATCGACTTTCAGTTGAACTGAGAACCTGAAGGTTAAGGGGATTTAATGTCGGTGCTGAAATAATATATAAAACATATAGATTAAGTCTGCTCTGTGGTTGCAGGTTCCAGTAATCTAAGCTCTACCAGTAGTATTCAGGCTGCGGTTCGCCAACTGGAGGCCGAAGCAGACGCCATTATTCAGATGGTGAGAGAGGGGCAACGGGCACGCCGCCTCCAGCAGGCTGCCCCGCCCTCTTCGTCGTCCTCCTCCTCCGCTGTTGCTGCTGCTGCTGCTGCTTCTGGATCATCTGTGGCGGCTGGTCATGTCCCCAGCACTGCTGCAAGCAACAACCCGCCCGCCGGCTCAGCCAGCTCTGCCACGGTTAGCATGGACCGCATTTCCAGCAGGCACACTGCTACTTACTTACACTTACTCACCATGTAAACGTAACACCTTAATAATGTCGAAGAAATCATTAAGAATTGAGAGAGAACTGATTGGGCTTCATTTTTCAAGAAACCATTTATTCTCAGGAATAAAAATAAAACTTGGTGTTGTTTGATAAAACGTTAATGATCAGCCATGGAGATGGAGTCTAATACAACTATTTAAATACTAAGATCAAATGTTTACTATAAAATTCTTGCTATTTATTTGGGCCATAGAGCTTTTTATTCCTGATCATTCCACCCTTATTAAAATTATAAATCATTATATTCAAGATATTGTTTATAGACTTGTTATGGAATTATTAAGGTTTGGCTTAAACTCGTTTAATTCACATGACCTGTCAAACAGGATGATGAAAAAATAGTAATAAATATAATAACTCTTGACAATGATGGGTTGTGATTTTCACCACTGTAAGAACGTTTTTTTAAAATCGTGGACTTCCTGGCTATGCTTCACGGACCCCACTTTGAGAACCGCTTCTATACATCACAAGTATTCTGTATGGTTCGTACGCCAGACTGATGTCTCCTACCACATTTCTCAGTGTGTTGACATTTATGCCTCCAATTTGGTTTAACTGCACACGTGTTCTTATAACGTCTGTTCCACACGTTATTATTAAACTTTCACTGCATTGTACATGCAGTAGCAACTGACAGCCTGATGTTTATGTACTTGTTATGGCTTTTGTGGTGTTATGAATTTTGAATGTGCTTTTAGCTTTCTACTCGTGTGCGTGTGTTGATTTTGGCTGGCTGCTATGGCTGAGTGCTTTGGCCCCTGCCCCAGCACCTCTCCTGATCGTCTCCCTTTAATGCATGGAGCTCTTAAAGAGGATGTAGACTGCTGTTAACATAAAATCCATCAGTGTTTCTTTATTAAACATGCTATTTGTAGCTGTTTGTGTGGAATCTCATCTTGTTTCATGTTTGTTTTTGTTTTTTTCCCCCTCCCCCTTTCTTTGGTGTAGTCGGAAATGCATTCAGCAGCAGAGCCTCCAGCATCACAGAGGGATGAGTCTCCAATGGATGTGGATCAGCCCTCACCTCTGGAGCAGGACCAGGCCCCGTCTGGTGAGTTTTTGCTGGGTATTTTAAATACAGGTAGGCCCCTGATATACAAACGTTTGAGGGGGCTGCAGGAGAAGAAAAAAAAAAACGGCCTCAACGGTTTCAGAGAATCAGTCCATAAGCACGATGATAGAAAATTGCTGTTCTGATGGTGAATAATCCTAATTTTGGAAATTCCTCAACAAAGCGCAGTTTACAGTCCAACACAGCTCTGAGACAAAGTGGCGTCCGGGATTCCCCTCTCGATTTAAAGGCGCAGAAACAACATCTGTGTGATGTCTCAGTGTGCGAGATTCATTTCCTTAGGCGCAATTACTGTTTTGGGGTGTGGGGTAAAGGGGACAGAGATAATTAGTCAATTGGATCGGTGTGGTTTAGATTGTATATTCGTGTCAAAGGTGTATAAAGACTCACTTTCAGACTTGAGAACAAATCGGACTTACAAACCTGCTCCCGGAACGGAACCCGTTCATAAGTTGGGGACTACCTGTGTTGTAACCATGTTTGTTGTGTTCTTATAAAGCCAACGTCTTTTGAATTCATTTATTAGAATTCTACTGATTAGGTGTTTATGTATGATATTATGTATGAAAAATTTTACGTGTGTTTGCGGGTTTAGGCGAAGACACCAGTAGTCAGCAGGAACAGGAGGAGCGTCTACCAGATTTGCCCCTGCTGAGCGAGCAGCTCTTATTGGATGAGCTATGGGACATGCTGGGCGAGTGTCTCAAAGAGCTGGAGGAGTCGCATGATCAGCATGCTGTTCTGGGTAATCGCAAACCACTGTTCACGCCTTACAGATTAAAACAATAAAAGCCGATTTAAATTCACACTGGTGGTGGTCCTGTTTTTAAAGTCTTGCAGCCAGCAGTGGAGGCCTTCTTTCTGGTGCATGCTACAGAGCGAGAGAGTAAACCACCCGTGCGGGATACCCGAGAGAGCCAGCTGTCCCACATCAAAGACGAGCCTCCTCCGCTCTCACCCGCCCCACTCACCCCTGCTACCCCATCCTCACTTGACCCCTTCTTCTCCCGAGAGCCCTCCTCCATGCACATCTCCTCCAATTTACCCCCAGACACCCAAAAGTTTCTCCGTTTTGCTGGTAAGTTCAGCACTAATACACGTTACATCGGTATCGCAAAACAGTTTTTCCCCCAAATGTCCTCTAGAGTAATCATAGTGTCTGCCATGAGAGCAATCAGTAATGAACATTAATTCTTAGAAAATGTTGTAGAATATACAGGTTTGCTCTTTCTAGTTAATTTCCGTAATTTTCTTTATATATTTGTTTGATAAGGATGTTTTTCCCCTCTACGTTGTTTTGTTTTGTCAGCTATTTTAGCCTTAGTCCCAGGATAAATATCATATTTAGTCAATCTTATTTTATTTTTGAAGTTTTACTCGAATAAAAGTCTGACTAGGTTTTAGTCTAGTTTTAGTCAGAGGAACCCTTAAGTATTTTAGTCTAATTTTAGTAAATGAAAACATTTTAGCAATAAAATTATTAACCCAGCCATCAATCCAGTCTAATTGTCTTAACATTTAAAATTTATTTTTTTTCATCTGATGTCATGATTAAAGATGACTGAATTTGTCTTTTTTTTTTTTTTTTTTTTTTGTCAACAATATTGCATGCTGATTTCGTCACTGTTCATTTGATATCCATGACGTCTCGTCATCGTCTCGTCTTAGTCATAGGAAAAAAGCTTGTCAACAGATATGTCATTATTTTTGTTGATGAAATTAACACTGGCACTAAATAGTGTCGCACAGTGAGATGGGATTTGGGGAAAAAAAACTTTTGATTAATAATTATTAATACTTACTGATCATTGAAAAAATTACTGTCATAATCATGATCTTTTGTTTTTGCTTCCGGAAAACAGAGACCCATAGAACGGTGCTTAACCAGATCCTGCGGCAGTCCACTACACACCTGGCCGACGGCCCTTTCGCCGTCCTCGTGGACTACATTCGTATTCTTGACTTTGATGTCAAGCGCAAGTAAGTCACACATGCACTGCCTTTGTTGTTTTTCCTCCAGACTTATTGAACACCTCTAGGCTTTGGGATAATGTGTGCGTTCGTGCCTCAGGTATTTCCGTCAGGAACTGGAACGCCTGGACGAGGGTCTGAGGAAGGAGGACATGGCTGTCCATGTAAGGCGAGACCATGTCTTTGAGGACTCCTACAGAGAGCTGCACCGCAAGAGCCCAGAGGACATGAAGAACAGACTGTGGGTGTTTTAATAGGGAGTTGCTTTATTAAACTGCAAACTATACTACTTACTCATTTTTAGAAAAATTTTGGTAATTGTTGGTATTATTGCAGTGCTTTTGCATTACCGGAAGGAATCTGTTTTCCACTTTCTTGCAGCAGAATAACTGTTTTAACTCCGTTACTCACTCTTCTGTCTTTGTACTCTTTCAGGTACATCGTGTTTGAAGGGGAAGAGGGCCAGGATGCGGGAGGTCTGTTGAGAGAGTGGTACATGATCATCTCCAGAGAAATGTTTAACCCCATGTACGCTCTGTTCCGCACATCTCCTGGAGACCGGGTCACCTACACCATCAACCCATCCTCTCACTGCAATCCCAACCATCTCAGCTATTTCAAGTTCGTCGGGCGGGTGGTGGCCAAAGCCGTGTACGATAACAGACTACTGGAGTGCTACTTCACACGCAGCTTCTACAAACACATCCTGGGCAAGAGTGTTAGGTATGTGTGTGTGTATACTGTTTTCACTCATTAACAAAACTTTTACTGTTTTACTAAACGTATAGAACTATTCTTTATTGGCTGATTCTGATTATATATTTAAAGAAGTTAAATCATGCCAAGTTCTATTGTATTTATTTGGTTAAATTACATATTTTAGGACGTTCCTTGTGTCGTGACCGAGCCTGTGTGTTGTTTTTCTCCAGGTACACTGACATGGAGAGTGAGGATTATCCTTTCTTCCAAGGCCTGGTCTACCTGCTAGAGAATGACGTGTCCACACTGGGCTATGAGCTGACATTCAGCACTGAGGTACTGATTATCACATCCGTTGACCAGTGGTGTTTAAATATAAATATATATATGTAGAAACACTACTGATCAGGTAGACGAAAGCATTAATTTCCCCTTCTTTTACAGGTCCAGGAGTTTGGGGTGTGTGAGGTGAGGGATCTAAAACCCAATGGGGCCAACATCCTGGTGACTGAAGAGAACAAGAAGGAGTACGTGCACCTGGTCTGCCAGATGAAGATGACCGGTGAGCTTTAAATCCGCAATCCAAGCGTCAACAAATTCTGTAGGCTTTCATCGAGTCAGGAAGTGTAAACCTGTGTACAAAATGTCTCGTCTTTTGTCTCGTGTCTGCAGGTGCGATTCGTAAACAGCTGGCAGCCTTTCTGGAGGGCTTCTATGAGATCATCCCCAAGAGGCTCATCTCCATCTTCACAGAGCAGGAGCTGGAGCTGCTCATCTCAGGCCTACCGACCATCGACATCGATGATCTTAAGGCCAATACAGAGTACCACAAGTACCAGTCCAGCTCTATCCAAGTAGGTCTACACAATGGGTTTTAAAATTCAACAACTTGTCGGTAGTACAGCTGCCAATTCCGTTTAAAGGTGCAGGTTTTAATTGCATTAATATTTAGTAGTTTATTGTGTATATATATTCAGGAATGTTAGTGTATTGATGGGTCTGTACTGTGTGTAGAATGTGAAAGCCCTTTTTCATTTCCAGCACACGCATAAAACAAGACATAAAAAGTTAAGATGAATATGAGCTGGAATACAAAAGTGTGGAGAGCTTCTCCAGTTTCATTGTTTTGCTATGCATGCTGGGGTGATGCAATTTACTTCTCAGCTGACGACTTTCTAAGGCAAACGTAGAATTAAATTATAGTGCACTCTATCCTGTGTGGTGGCTTTTAGTGTTGGTTTTTTTTTTTTTCCCCCTTCTTCCTAAGCTGTTTCTCTTCTCAGCTAAGATGCAAGTTTATGTCGTATTCTGAAGGTAACCTCTTGTCTCTGCGTTTGCAGATCCAGTGGTTCTGGCGTGCACTGCGTTCCTTTGACCAGGCAGACCGTGCCAAGTTCCTGCAGTTTGTCACGGGCACGTCCAAAGTGCCTCTGCAGGGCTTCGCTGCACTGGAGGGCATGAACGGCATCCAGAAGTTTCAGATTCACCGCGATGACCGCTCCACTGACCGCCTTCCCTCTGCACACACTTGGTAAGCTTTAAAAAAAAGAAAATAATAATAATTGAACCATACAGACTCTTAATATGAACACGCATGTATTTCTGATGTTGTTCTCAAATACCTCTCTGTCTCCCTCTAGCTTTAACCAGCTGGATCTTCCAGCCTACGAGAGCTACGAGAAGTTGAGACACATGCTGCTGCTGGCCATTCAGGAATGCTCAGAGGGCTTCGGACTGGCCTAAGGACTTTCCTCAATCCACACGCGCGCGCACACACCCGACACTGATTTAAAACTCACATAATGTTAACTTATGACACAAACATATTCACACTATCGTAGAGGCGGCCAAGACCTACTTCTTTCTAATCCATGTAAAAGGACAACAGAGCGAGTGAGCAAGACTGTCATTATGACATTGCCTACTACACACAAAGCCTCTCATTGACACACAGAACTGTATTTTTGGTATATTTGTGTGTCTCCCATCCAAGTTAAAATGCCGACCTAAGAGACGGTGTTGGAAGATCTACATGGACTAATACAAAGACGTTTTCCCATTTAGTTTGTTTTCTCTGTTTAAAAAAAAAAAAAAAAAAAAAAAAAGGTTTGGGAGTTTATGTTTAATCATTTTTGTTTCTCTCTGGCTGTTAAAACAAGAAGGTTGCTTGTGTGTGTGAAACGGATGGTTATAAAACTTTGGGGTATAATGGAGAAGATTGATTGTCCTCTGTTGCTAATGTGTGACCTCACTAGCTTTGAAAATGGGGGGTGGGAGGGGGCGGGGTGGAGTTTAGAGTTTTGATGCAAAACTTGCAGGAACTTTTCAAAAGGTAACATTTTTAGGCAACTTTTGTGGTATTTTCGGGAAGGAACACACAGAGATTAGTGAAAGTGAAGGACTGATGAGAAGAACCATGAGTCTTCTGCCGTGGTTATAAGACTGCTGAGACAGCAGCTAAACAGAGAATAAATTGCTACATAAATAAATGCATAAAATGGATATCACTGTGTCTACTAAAAGTGTTTTAACCAATAGGTTTGAACTTTGCACCACATATGTTGCACTTTACAGTACGAGCAAACTCAATAAAGTCTTTTGTACAGCACTTTTAACAACACATTGTCCAGGAACAGCTGATCTGGATTTATATATTCACTGAGTTGAACCAGAGAGAAGCATTGAGAGGAACTAGTCTGTGTCTAAAAGGAGGCCTTCTGCTTCTGGGCCGTACCATTTGGGTAACTGAAACATCAAGCCAGGAAGGAGGTTTGTCTTTAAATGTTTCCTCTATGTTTGTTAGCTGTCTCATATACCTTCACGGTTACAGCTAGATTTTAATTTCAGGTGGGTTCAGACATTCCGTGGAAATACTTTTTATAGACCAAGTTTCTTGATATAAATGTGTTAGGAGAATGGTTGCTGATCCATTAGTATCCTAGTATCCACTGATGATCCAGATGTGACCGAAAGGTCAAGTACACTTCACACACCTAACCACAGCAGATCTTAATCATTTTTCCAAATGAAAAATCCCCATTTTCTGATTATTAAGGGAATTTGGCAAATTTTGCTAATTGATTAATTACCCCACCCTCTACTCTCATGGTATGATGTCATCTTTTTCCACTTGGGTGTGTTGTCATGACCTGTTTTGAGCAGTATCTCTAAGCCATCTTTAATCAACGTTCAGATGCGGTCAGGATGGTTCATCATCCCTCTTCCACCACCTTGTTTCTTTTCAATACTAACTTGTCGCAAACAGCATGATTTCACTAAGCCTGGCTACTGGCTCTGAGTTTCTTACTAAATTCAACGTGAAAGACACAGACAGAGAGAGAGAGAGAGAGCGCGTTTATTGAAGCTTGGCATAAATATATTTCCCGAGTAATATCATTTAGAGTTGAGATTTATTGGAAAGCTAAATTTATCTCGATGCCTTTGTGCCTTAACAGCGTGTTCATCTTCTCTCTCTAGCTCATATCACTTTCTTTGGCCTCCCTCTGAGTTCAGATTGATGGCTTTGATTTATTCAAGGGAAAGAAAAATGAAATGTTTTCCTCTCAAGTTGCATTTACTGATTTTTGGTGTGTTTAAATTTAGTGATCCTATATCCTTTCAGTTTTGCCATGCCTAAATGTCTGACATTTTGCTTGCATTGGAAATGATCTCTACCCGTTTTGAGAATAACATGAGAATCAGTCCTCCATCCTTCCCTTGTGAACATAACAGTAGAGCTCATGCTTTGTTTTAAATGATAACTCCACCTTGAATATCTCTCTTTATACTTAATATGCAATTTAAGGGTTAAAAAAGAGAGCTTCAGTCCAGAAAGCGAAAGTGGTGCTATAATAATTTAATCTGTCCAGCAATGTCACCTCACCTGTACCCTCTGTTCAAACAAATCAGCTTCCAAAGCTTCAACGTTCATGCTAATACCAGCACCAAATGATTATCCAGCCAAGCCAAGTTTTGGGTTAAAGTCTAGTGAATATTCCTGTATTAACACGTCTGTGTTTTGTGATGCGGAGACAGGCCAGAGTGCAGTGCTCTTATGAACAACCCATGCTTTGATGAGACATGACGCATTGCATTCTGGAACTTTGAGGCCAGTATTTGCGGTATCTCTTACAGCTGTATTGGATTTTCCATTGACGACATGAGAAAATCACTAAAGAAATAAACCACAAAAAAGAATATTGCCATATAAACGTGTTTATGGGGATGTTTTAAATAATGACTGTACAAGCTCAGCTCCAGATCACAGCTTTTCAGATGCCACACACGTGCTGCACCTGCCTTCAGTGGGATGTTTAGGATTTGCATCTTTAATAGCGTATTATTTCTGTTAGGATGCATGGTGTAGATGCTTTACATCTAACCTGAAGAATTCAAATCTGTTTTTAAGATGCCATCTAGATCAGGACAAATATTATTTACAAAATGTCAGACATAACATTTATCATTAAAAGCACCTACAGTAGGTTTTGGGTTCAATGTTCTAGCCCCTTGAGGCATGGCTCTGCAGGGCCTCTCGGGGTGTGGCACCTGGACGTTGGCAGCAGATCCTTTGGGTGGTGTGGGTTGCAGGATGGGGCCTCCATGGTTTGGCTTGTTTGTCTGGTGCATCACATGGGCGCTCATTCGGATGGCGGATTTGGGGAGTTTGGTGGATGGGCCGGTGTCCTTAAGTTCTTTGTCTGTATGGTTGCCTTTGTTCCTTGTGGGCATGGGTGAGCCTTGGTTGTCCATGATCCTGTCACTAGTAGTGATGGGTCGTTCAGTGATCACAGCACAGATCAAAGCATCGCAAAACCTCCATAGGTTATGTACAGGAAACAGAAATGAGTACCTTTGAATCTTTAGTTCGAGTTCTTTTGTCACGTGACTCCCATAGACACTATGAAGTGCAGTACACAGGAAACAGAATTGAACGGTTCTCCTCAATGAGTCTTCCAAGTCCTAGTCATTCTTTCTTTTGTCACGTGACTCCCATAGATGCTATGCAGTGCAATAGATTCAATAGATACAAATGACTCAGACTAGAAGATACAAGAGGTGAGCTGCTCATTCTGTTTATTATAATATGTCCTTAGCTGCATTGTAATATTTTCATTACTGGAACTATAGCCAAAATATGTGTATGTAGATGTGTTGGGGGGGTCTGTATTGAAAATGTAACATTTTATTTTATTTCTGGTCAAAAAAACGCAATTAATTAAATTCAAAGAACCGAGTCAGTAAAATGATTCAAACTTCCCATCACTAGTCACTAGTATGCTGGTGTGTAGGTGGTGATCAGTGTTGTTCATTTTACCTGGCGAAAGTATTAATGTTATGGCTGAACAGTGTAGTGTACATACACTATATGGCAAAAGTATTCACTCGCCTACATTCACATACATATGAAACATTCAGTTCTTAATCCATAGGGTTTAATATGGTGTTGGACCACACTTTGCAGCTATAACAGCTTCTGGGAAGGCTTTCCACACGGTTTAGCAGTGCGTTTATGGGAATTTTTGACCATTTGTGAGGTCAGACACTGATGTTGGCCGAGAAGGCCTGGCTCCTCCCAGTCTCCGCTCTAATTCATCCCAAAGGAATTCTATCGGGTTGAGGTCAGGTCTGTGTGCAGGCCAGTCAAGTTCTGCCACACCAAACTCACTCATCCATGTCTTTATGGACCTTGTTTGTGCACGGTACACAGTCATGTTGGAACAGGAAGGAGCCATCCTCAAACTGTTCCCACAAAGTTGGGAGCATGAACTTGTCCAAAATGTCTTGGTATGCTGAAACATTAAGAGTTCCTTAGTAAGGAGAAGTAAGTAGCCAAGCCCAACTCCTGTAAAACAACTCCACACCACTTCCAAAATGACTGCGCACAGAGTCCTGAACCCAACCCGATAGAACACCTTTGGGATGTTTTATTGTGGAGACTGCGAGTCACAAATGCGCTTCTTAAGGAATGGTCAAAAATTCCCATAAACACACTCCTAAAGCTTGTGGAAAGCCTTCCCAGAAGAGTTGAAGCTGTTATAGCTGCAAAGGGAATGGGGCCAACATCATATTAAACCCTATGGATTAAGAATCGGATGTTACTCCAGTTCATATGCATGTGAAGGCAGGCGAGCGGGTACTTTTGGCAGTTAGTGTACCATGTGTTAAATCTCAAGTGCAACACAGATGAATCAGAGACTGCACTGAAGACTCTCCACCAGTAGGGGGAGATGGGGGGGCTTCTATACAGGTGGTCCCATTTCAAGTGTTCTGCTGTTTTATCTATAAAGTAAAAGTCAATGCATTTCCTTTTATAGTGTGTTGGATGATTTGCACTAAATGCACCGGTCCATTTGGGGGTTGCATAAGTATGGTTAACTCTCCTTCCTCATCTAAATAATGCAGATTTGTGCTCGTGTTTAGGTCTGCTCGATAATTATTGACTAGTTTATTATAAATAATGCAGATGGAGCCGTTGTTGAGGAGTTGTCTTCAAACTGGGAAGATGGAGTGAGTGTGAAGTGGAGGGAAGGGTTGCAGGATGGGGGGGTGGGGGGGCGGATGATGTAAAAGCTCTCATTCGTTAATGAAGAGACGTTTCTGAGAAAGGGCCATAAAGCTTGGTATAAAACCTGTGTTTATGCTGGGCAGAGTATAAATCAAGAACATTAACTTTCCTGATAGGGGGGAAACTATGAGGCTTGTGTAGCGTTACTGTGAAATAGGAGTTCATTAGACTAATGGCGTTCATCACTTTTAATTGGTTCCAAGGAAATATATCACTTTTTCATGAAGTACTCCATGTTCCTTTTGTGAGCGCCGGCTTCAGTAAATAATCCTGCACTGCTCGTCTACATTGGGCGATCATCTAGTTTAAACAGGCTACGCCACAACCTAAAGTGCTAAAAACAGCTTTTGACGAGTTAAACAGAAAGGTAAATGTGATTGAAGACATCGCACGATCGAACCACATCCTGTTGAGCTCAGAGTCTGTTCCTATACATGACATGACTGCGCTTTTTGAGTTGAGAGCGTGAATGTGCAGACTGGTCATTTTCCAAACACTTTATGGTTTCTCGAGTGAATGCACCACCAGCACCGCCATAGGGAAATGTGGCAGCAGCAATTAATTAATTATGGACCGCGCTCATGCATTTACATTTATTTGAAATGCACACGGCAGAGCAAGACGAGTCTGTAACATGCAATCATTTGGTGGTTCCATGAAAGGTGCTTTTATTGCTTGCAATAAAAAAATATTGCTCGTTTTTTTTTTT
>JAQQZT010000015.1:5959101-5990478 GCA_030068275.1 Clarias platycephalus | reverse complement strand
GGGGTAGAAATGTAAGCATGGAGAAAACGGTATTCTTCTTTTACTGCATTCAGTGCACACGACACATATAGTATACAGCGCGGTACCGCCAGTGAATTACCATCAAACTCAAATATATTACACTGTGGATGGGAACTTTATAAGCGTCGATAAGAGCATGGTTGTGTGCAAGCTATGCAACAAGGAATTCGCATATCACCGCAGGACATCGAGCCTCAAGTATCACCTAGGGTGATATAAAATAAGGTCAAATATTTATATGCGATTAAAATGCAATTAATTTTTATTAATTAATTACAAAGCATCTAATTAATTAGATTATTTTATATATAACAGCTGTCTGTTTTCATTGCAACCTCAGTTTATTAAGTTTTTTTTTATTAATACTGCTCATACAGCAGATCAATACACAGTAAATCTGAAACACTGCAAAACTTGACATGAAAACAATCTATATTAATAAATTATGTAATTTTTACATTAACACTAACATTCTGAAAATGATTAAAATAATGTAATACTTTATAAAAGTTCTTATAATAATAATAATAATAATAATAATAATAATAATACATTAATATTAAAAAATAAATAAGAGTAACATACATAATAATAACAAAAATAAGTAAATAAAAAACTTAAAAAATCCCTAAAATATTTGTTTCTTTAACACTGCTTATACACTATTTTAAATATGTAACATTGCATATATTATTTAAATATATTACATTAATATTGAATATTATTACTAAATAATAACATATAATATATAATATAATATTATTAAACTACTGTAATCATATAACAACAACAACAACAATAATAATAATAATAATAATAATAATAATAATAATAATTATTATTATTATTAATAATAAGAAAAGAGTTCAAACAATGATTTCCCTAATGATTTCCCTTTAGGCAATTCACTTTTATATTGCAAACCATTCCTCTGCCCCTGGCCTCTAAATGCCTGCTTTATTTCCCTCGTCAGATACTCCCACAATACAGCGGGAGAAGAAAGAAGGTGAGAAGAAGGTAGAAGAAGGAAATCCTGTTATTTTACAGTGCAACCCTCCACAAACTTCTGCGACCCCTTTGATTCACTGGATGGATAAGAGTGAGTGTTCCTGAGAAGCCTACACCCCCTATACAGTATCTAACACCTACAGTACACATCTTCTTTCTGTAAACTACATGCGTGTTTCTTTTTGTTCTGCAGGGCTTCGGCACATCCAGCAGAGCGAGCGTGTGACTCAGGGCCGTGATGGAAACCTCTACTTCTCTCATGCGACCATTTGGGACAGCAGAAATGATTACACCTGCAACGTGCAGTTCCTGGGCGCTCGCATCATTGTAGCCAAAGAACCCATTAGCCTGAAGGTCACACCATGTAAGTGGAGCCTTGCTGCTTGCTTTCTTTATTGTTTCAAATTTATAGTGTTAGTTTTAATGACATTGGTGCCTCAGAGCTCCAGGGCTGGGTGTTCGATCCTGTTTAATTTATTATATTTAAATAGCAGGAACCATCAGTTTCCATGCATGTGTAATTTGAATAATTTCTTCACAACTAGTATACTAACTTGAAGTTAACACTCACGGTGGAGTTCACATTATATTCTCATTATATTTGCAAAAATGTTCATTTAGATATAAGAGATGTTGTGTAACTAGATTAGTTTGTAGGGTCTGCAGAGAAGTTTCTGGATACGATACAATCCAGGTAAAATAGAATTAATCCATTAATTAATCCGTTGTCTAGCTGAGAGCGCCAGTTTGGGATGGCGGGTTCTGGGTCGTGTCCTGAGAAGGAGTCCGTGAACAGGGACAAATTTTATGGTTGTGAACCGATTTGTTCATACTTGGGGGCATTCGTGAACTGAGGTTCCACTGAATATATTTACAGCATTCGGCAGACACCTTTATGCAGAACATACATTTTGATTTCGTTATACATCTGAGCTGATGAGTTGAGGGTTAAGGGCCTTGCTGAAGGGCCCAACAGTGAAAACTTGATGGTGGTGGGGTTTGAACCTGGGATATTCTGATCAGTAGTCCAATGCCTTAACCACTGAGATACCAAATCGCTATTGCACTGCCAACAGTGCTGTGATCAATCATGCTGCGATATGGATTGGTGCCCCATGCAGGGTGTGTTCCTATCTTATACACTGCATTCTCAGGATTAGGATTTGGATCCACCATGACCCTGTCCAGGATATGCACGGTGATTAATTAGTTAACGATTACTGTTTCCTGACTTCAACAGTAAAAGTCTGCGACGAACTGGCATTCCTGCCCAGCCGTATTCCTACCTCATACCTAAAGATAAGCTCCAGATCCATTATGGCCCTGAGACAGGATAAAGTGCTTACTGACCTGTAATAACCCAGTCTTTCTAGAAGAGCCACACACAACTGGGCAGGAGTGAACACATACCCCGGTGTAAATTTAACACTGTAGAATGAAGATACATCTAATGCAACTTCATCTTGTTGAACTGTCTGGCATTTCCAAGCTCTTGTGTAGCTTCTTCAAAGCTTGTTATTCTGTTGTGTTTTCGTCTGATAACGTATACGTTCTCATATTTTTGTCACTTTCCCTTCGCCTGTAGCTAACACCCTTCGAAACAGACGGCCACAGATGATGAGACCTACAGGCTCTCACAGCTCCTATTTGGTCCTGAGAGGCCAACCCCTCGAACTGGAGTGTATCGTCCAGGGCATGTGAGTGGGTTCAATATTTTACTTTTAAAAAATTATTTAAAAAAAGGTGCTGGATTCATACTGACCACACCCCTTTTGTCATGTCCTCAGGCCCACTCCATCCATCCAGTGGGTGAGGAAGGACGGAGTGCTGTCCGAGTCTCGTACGTCCAAAGAGAACTTCGATCGGCTGCTGCGTTTCACCAACATCTACGAGCAGGATGATGGGGAGTACCAGTGCACAGCCAACAACTCCCAGGGCACCATCACACACACTTATACCGTCTCTGTGGAAGGTATGTCTCTGTCGGGCTTTAAACAGACTAGTGTTAGATCTACAGATACAAGTTCCAAAATGTAACGATTTTCAGGGATTTTTGGGGTCAACGTGTGTATGAAACACATCTCTACATTTTACGCCTGTACAGTATGCAGTATGATGACCATTGTCTGCCCCCGAGACCAGCAGCTAGTCATAAATATTCATAAAATAGGCTGCCTAATGTTCATGAATATTTATTAGCTTGCTAATAACTTTCACAGTAATGGGAGGGCATTTTTTCACATAAATAAGACTGGATGTTTCCTATTAAATCAGTCCTTTGCACCTTGCTGAAAACATAAGCAGAAAATGAAGATTTATTACTAATTTTCATTGAGTCAGAACAAAAATCAAGCACCTGCATTTTTTTTTGTCTGTTTTTTTTTTTTTTTTTTTTTGAGATAAAAGTCATGGAAGAGCAGTTGCACAATAACCAAAATCAACTGAGAACAAGAACATGCAGATTATATGTTGACTGCAGGATGGCTTAGTGGTTAGGACTGTCGTCCCGCACTTCCAGGTCCTGGGTTCGATTCCTGCATTGGGTCCACGTGCATGGAGTTTGCATGTTCTCCCTGTGCTTGGTGGGTGTTCTGGGTGTCCAGGTGCTCTGGTTTCCTCCAACAGTCCAAAGACATGCTGATTGTCGCTTCCAAACTATCTGTACTGTGTGAATGTTGACCAGAGGTACAAATGGGAATAAATAAAATAATGGCCCCTAGTTGGACTACTGAGGTTCCTAGACAGATGGATAGTGAATATTACCAGTTTGACCGCAAAGTGAAATAACTCCATGTATTTTATTAGTTTTTGAAGCAAGAAGTATTTCCAATTGATAAGAGAAAATTTTGTGCATGTTTTCTTTGAGTCACAAGGGTGTTAAAAAGCTCAAATGCCAAAATATTATGTCAAAATTGGTTGGGTTATGCAGTAGAAGTATGAATTTTGTGTGATTCTTCAAAACAACTATAACACCACAATGGATAGTTTTGTCACAATATCTAAGTCAGCCTGCAGAAAGTAGTGGCCACAATTTTTGATCAAGGAAAAATTGTTGGAGGACTGTTATAACACTTTATATAGTATATATACAGTTTCTTTTAAAGTGTATGTAATGATGTGCACTACAGTAGAGACATTCCTTATGTACTGTACTGGTTTTGCTGGCGTGACTCTAAGGTGTAATATTTAGCGTTGTGTATTTCCATGTACTGTACACATACTGTATGTTTGTGTTACTCTAGCTGCTCCGTACTGGATAAAGGAACCGGAGAGTGAACTGTACGCCCCGGGAGAGACCGTCAGATTGGAATGTCAGGCAGATGGGATCCCAACCCCAGACGTCACCTGGAGTATGAATGGAAACCCTCTCTCAGGTACCTGCACTGTGTTTACCTGAAACTGATGCATGCAATTAATCATTAAAAAAATCAACTGAAAACGAGAGCATGCAGTTTGGGACTATACAGTATATAATGTATATTAACAGTTTGACAGCAAATTGAGATAACTCCATTTTTTGCAGTTTTTAGATTTTTATTAATTTTTTTTTTAGGTTTGTTTAGATTGATTTTGTTTTATTTAGAAATCAAGAAATATTGGGAACTGATACAGAACAGAACATTTTGTACATGCTTTCTTTGTTAATGCATGTAGTTTTCACATCATCCCAAAATAAAATGTGTTTGATGTTTGAAACTGCTTTTTTTTTTCTCTTGGAACACTGGAACAATTTATTGTAGTTGTTAATATGGAAATAAAGAGAAGAAATGAGGGTTCAAATCATTTTGGGGGGAACATAATGTGTTCTGCACTCTCTATAAACAGGAAAGTTATGCATTGCTCTGCACTCTCTTGGGTGCACTGTTTGGAAACTAATCCCAAGCAGTGTATTGTGGGATCTCATAAGCGTACTTGACATTCACCATGATGCTTTCAAAGTGACAAAGCTCCCAAATTGATTTAAAAAATGTACCAGCATTATAGCTTTTTGGGACCAATTTAGATCTAAAGAGGCAAATCTCTAGTAAATCCTAGCATGTCTGTTATAATCTAACATTTTACCCCTTGGTGTAGATATAGACCCGGACCCTCGGCGTACTGTGAAAGGAGGAACTCTCATCCTGAAGGACGTGAAGGTCATTGACACTGCAGTGTACCAGTGCAAGGCTTCTAACAAACACGGAACAATCCTCATCAACACCCACGTCTTCATCACTGGTGAGGCCACTTCAGTTTCTTCATACATTAATCCTGTTTTTTTTATTTTTTATTTATTATGTGAGTAATGGAACGGGAGTGTGTTGCTGTTTCAGTGCTTCCTCCACAGATCCTGACAGAGGACTCATTGTTGTACAGAGTGACAGAGGGAATGACGGCCAAGTTGCAATGCCTGACCTTTGGTTCGCCTCGTCCGAAGATCACATGGTGAGGCGCGGTTATATGTGCTTAATCACACATGGGGTATTATAGATTGGCGATATGACAGTGTGATAGGTCACTTTCAGCGATTATCATGGGAAATGTTTCTTGTAAATGTGGAGACGATTCATTATTAATCACTCGCATGATAAAAGCAAAACTACATGAGTAATAACAATATTTTCTAAATGTTTATTGCTAATATAATTTCCTAACCTACAATATGTTTAAGAATATGTGAATAGTTTTATATTGAATATATTTTCTAACACATAGCCAGAAAAAACTTTGTACCTTTATTGTATCCAAGCACTAGTGAAACGCTGGGATAGGTGCATTAGTGCAACAGAGGATTATATAGAGAAATAAAGATTTTAACTCCCATATCTGTGTTTTCTTCTTATTCTGCACAATCAAAAGTCTCGGTTTGACTTGATCACCTCTCATAGAAAAATTAACAGGATAAAATAATAATAAAAAAAATAATCATATAAAATATTTTTAATAAGAGGAATAACTGGTGTTTTCCCTAACGACATAGTAGTGTACTGTATCTTTAAGGCGAATCTTTTATTGGTAAAAGAGTCCATTTTCAAGGGGACATTTCTTAGGCCAGAATTAGAATGTGAAAGTTAAATTAAGGAAACTGAATTAAAAGCAAGACGTTTTTGTTTTTTTTGAGTGATGAGTGAGTTTCTGCAAACTCACAGCCCACAGATTCAGATTCACAGCCAGTTATGGCAGAAAAATGTTTCAAATGTCAGATATTTTTTTAATTAGCAGTGTATGCAGTCGAGTGAGCGCGTGATTGAGTGAGGGTGTGTTTGTGTGTGTTATCAGGGAGGGTGAAACCTGGGAATCTGTGATGTCCAACTCCAGGTTGAATCAGCTAATCAACGGTACTCTAGAGATTAGCAATGTATTCCAAAACGATACAGGCTTCTACACCTGTTCAGTGGGTGAAGACAAACTCTCCATCACTGCCGAACTGGAAGTCCTCAGTGAGTATCTGGCAGAAACATATGCACACTTTTTTTTTTTTGACATTTTCCCCAATGCCTTCTTCTGGATAAGCACCAAATACTGACAATGTCTTTAATTAGAGTTGGTGCTGATGTGGGCTGCTTGGGTTTGCATCGGGTAGCAACTGTTTCGTTTTTCCTTTATCAGACCGGACAGTGATAGTGAATCCACCCGAGGATCTGTATATTCAGAAGGGAAAAAGGGCCATGTTCACCTGTCAGTACCAGATAGACAGCAATCTGGGAACACCGCAGATCCTGTGGAGAAAAGCAAACAAGAAGCTTGATGAGTCCTATGATGTGGACAAGTAGGATGCTGGATTTCTATAATAATAATAATAATAATAATAATATATTTGATGTTATTTGAATGACTAAAGAGTTTTTTGACTCAATTGGTTCTCTGTATTATTATTATTATTATTATTATTATTATTATTATTATTCCTGTTTTTTCAGGTACATAATTGATGAGACAGAGCTTATAATAAATGACGTCCAGGATGAAGACGAAGGTGTTTATGGTTGTGAGGTCATAACAAGTTTGGACATAGCTGAAGCAACCGGCAGCCTCACAGTTGTTGGTAAGACATTTTTAAAAAAATATGGAGAAAATAAATTTTCTACAATACACTATAGATTAACACTGGTATGTACTGTATGTGACTTCTACAGTTTCCCTTCTATCTACTGTATGTTTCCTTTCTGTCGCTTTCAGATCGACCAGAGCCCCCGTCCATGCTGCAGATCACCGAACCTGGAACGCACTCAGTAACTCTTCTGTGGGTTCCTGGGGATAACCACAAAAGCCCGATTTTAGGTATATAATTGAGGATATATAGGGCATAGCACACTATATTGAACTACAGGCATTATGATACACATTTTCACAGGGAAAAGCCAACAATTCAGCATTAAGTTCTGTTTTTTGTCATTTCTATTAATGAAAATTTAAATGTGAGGACACTCCTCAGATTTCATTCGGATTTTAAAGCTGAATGTGTAATTTTGTTTTCCCAGAGAAAATACACCAGAAAACAAACAGCACAAACACGGTATACAGTAAATGCGCAGAAGTCGTTCATGCTAGGTTCTAAGAGACCACAGTGCCACAACATGGTACCAACAGTACTGTACATTATAATATACACCGATCAGGCATAACATTACAATACAAAATATTAAGCCCAGTATTGTGTAGTTCCCCCATGTCCCACCTGGGCAGCTCTGACCCCTCAGGGCAGGACTCCACAAGACCACTAGGGGTGTCATGTGGTGCCTGGCACCAGGATGCAGGCAAAGGATCCTTTGGGTGCTGTGGGTTGCAGTCACCTTGGGTTCTGTGCTTGCTGGGCCCCATGCACGGCAGGCTGTGGTGCACTGGGTGTTCTAGTGCCTTTCTATCATGACAAGCATTTACTTTTTCTCCAATTTGTGCTGCCTTGGCTTTACTGCGGGAGCCTTTGGTCCCAGCTGGAATAAGTCAGCCTTGGGTGCCCAAGATCCTATATACAGTATACATGCTGTACTTTCCTGTCCATTTCTCTTCGAAATGTATCTCAATCACAGCTACATTTAATATCTGCTATATCTGGTTACTTCGAAAAGTTTTTAATGTTAGGGCTGATTGGTGTATATACTTTGTAACTTTTTTCACAAACAACATCCAATTAGTTTTTCCAGTGTATTAATGCAAAAGTTTTACAAAAGTTATTTTATGAGTTAAAGTTACATGAGTTTATAATAAAATATTAGTTTGAGTCTGGTCACTTCTCCTAGTTTACATAGACACATGATATAGCTGAGCAGGAAAGATTTAAAAAATCTTTATGATATTCAGATACAAATGGAATCTGGCCTTCTTACAAAGACAATGGGATTGGAAGAGTTTAAACTGTACAGCATACTGTATGCCCAGTATGTTTCCTGATGTAGTTCTGTTGGTGGTGTACCCTTGTAGAGTATGTGGTGGAAGCTGAAGAGACTGGCACTGATACGGAGGAGTGGGAGGAGCTCATGCGGGTAGCTGGAGACACTCGTCGCACCACGGTCCCATTGAAACCCTTCCTGTCATACCGCTTCCGGGTCATCGCCATCAATAAGATCGGCAAGAGTAACCCCAGCCAGCCCTCAGCAGCCTACTCCACTCCTGCAGCTCGTAAGAGAAGCGTTTCTTTAGCCTAGATCGAAATGTTGAGAGTTTTTCAAAGCTTCTGTGTAAAGAATGAATTTGCGTACTAAAAACTTCTAGTATACTTCAGAGAAGACAGCTTGTCTGGATTATTGGTCTCAGTATTGTTATAATGATTTGGTTTTGTTTGTCAGGACCGAGTAGTAACCCTGAAGGAGTGCGCAGTGAGTCCCTCGACCCAGGCACACTTATCATCACATGGAAGGTAGGAACTAGGAAAATGTACTAAGCTTGTTTGTTTAACTTCTTTCGAGATGGTAATGCTGTTTGATAGTTGGATGGAACTCATACTCATGTGTTCTTACAGGAGATGGATAGAAGGAGCTTTAATGGCCCAAAGTTCCAATACAAAGTGATGTGGAGGAAAGTTGTTGGCAGTGGGCCGTCTTGGCATTCAAATTTTACCGAATCGCCACCCGTTGTTGTCATGGATGTGGGTAATTTCAGCGCGTTTGACATCAAGGTGCAGGCTGTTAATGAACTGGGAGAGGGTCCAGAACCCATATCTACAATTGGCTACTCTGGAGAGGATGGTGAGTTTCCTGTTAATAAGTTGGCTAAAGCTTTATCCCATTTGTACAATCATGACACGTTTGTTGCCAAACTCCAGATCTGGATAAATGTCCCTGTCTGGGCCTGCCACTGCCTGGCCCCACACAATATACACAATCATTTCCAACATGTTTTTAACAGCTTGAAGGAGCACTTTGTAATAATTGAAGCATTTTAGCACATAAGGCGCTCAGTTTGAGTATTTTACACGCCATCACCTTAGACTACTGTGGATATGTTTGCTCTAACGACCCGTGTTTTATCTCATAGTGGCGCTTTTTATTAGCGCCACAGTTACGGAACTTGTGAGACAAACTGGTTTTAAACCCCCTGGAAGTATAAACATACATTTATCTGTCCATTTATCTTTGAAGGTTCAGTTTTCATAGTCTACTTTTCTTTTTTTGGAGTAAGCCATACTTTTGCTTTTGTTTCTTGAGGATTTTGGCGGCTTGCAGGTGCATTACCGTCGTTTCTGTGTCTTCTGCATGCTCTGTATACGCCGTAAACTATCGTGTTGATTGGCTTTTGTTGATTGACATGTATCTAAATGCACTAAATTACTACAAATAAAATGCGAGATGCTGTGACATAGTCTGGCACAAAACTGCTCATAACTTCTACTCAACATTTTTATTTTATTTATGGTGCAGGTTTAACTTAAGGCAAATACCAATAGACTGGTTTCATGTCCTCAGATGTATGAAGCATAAAGATAGCACTGAAAGAGCAAGTTCTGACCAATCTACAGACAAAACCTTTTTTTTTTAAAAATAAAGATTATAGGTATCTATGGAATTATGTAGCTTGCATAGGGATAGAAACGTTTAAATCACTACCTTTAACCAGAACAAAACTTAACATGACACAAGAGTGGTGCATGTAAACTCTTCTGGATAGAAGAGAAAATCTTTCTCTTATTTCATGTACCTCAAATTCTCCAAATGTGTGTGTGTGTATTCTTCAGAGCCCTTGGAATCGCCTTTGAATGTCGGAGTGCTTCTACTCAACAGCACTGCCATCAGGGTAACATGGCCTGAAGTGGAGAGTGACACAGTGAGAGGACATCTGATGGGCTACAAGGTACTGTATTGCATCCCTTTCCAAAAAAAAAACAAACTTTGCAGGCTTTAAAGAGTTGTCTTGACCCAGCTGCCTGAAGGCTCTCAATGAATACGAAGATAAAAGTTTTTAGCAGTGGCATCACCATCTCTCGGGGTCTTGAATCTCCAGATTCACATCTAAGGATCTGCTTTGTGTCCGGTGGGAAATGTGCAACCCACATACAGATTGTTAAAACATGTTCAGAATGTTGAAGCTCTAAGTAGATTTGATTGCACAGACAAAAAGGAGCAGTGTGATATAAATTTGTCGCCGTTCTCTCCTTAAGATCCACCTGGGATACTGTGGCTCCTGTGGAAAACATACACACCATCATCAACCGTCCAACCCCGAGGATTGCGAACCAGTGAATGAGGTTGTTGTGACAACAGGACCTAAAGAGCAGAAAAAAGATCTGGGTGGCCTGCGGCCGTATTCCTCATATTCCGTCGCTGTTAGCGTCTTCAACAGCAAGGGAGATGGACCCAAGTCAGAAGCTTCGACCTTCCACATGCCTGAAGGAGGTGAGAGGAACAGAGATCCTTTTATAGGAACCCTAATGCTCTTATGATTTTCTCGTTATAAGCCCCACCCTGTTCAACCAAACGTTACCAAAAGGAAAGATTGAGTTAATATGGTGCAATTCTTTTCCTACAGTTCCTGGTCCTCCAACATCTTTGACATTGTCCAGTCCTTCTGAGACGGAAATGACGCTCCACTGGACTCCACCTGCTCAAGAAAATGGAATTCTGACCGGATACGTATTACAATACCAAGAGCGTACGTCCACTTACGACTGTTGCTATGATATTGGTTCCTGAATAAAAATTTTTTTATCAGAGAAAAGTTAAAACTTGCCATACACATACTGTACACATCTTAAAAATGCTAGTCTAGTTTAGTAAGCCTTGTATCATCTTCAAGGACATGATGGTTGGTCCAGATTTACTCTTTTAGTTTCAATGTATGCTTTAACATGAATAAACACATGTTTTAAGGGGTTAAAGTTGTTATAGTTGTGCTGTTGCTAGGCAACAGGGAAATAAGGATCCAGATCCATACGTAATGCCTGGGGCTAATGACAGAGAGGCCACTGCTAACACACATACACAAAAAAATCCACGAAAGAATATATTAAAGATTTTTTTTTTTGCAAGCATCAGGTAGAAAAGAGGCAGCACGTTGGCTTAGTGGTTAGCACTGTCCCCTTGCACCGCCAGGGTCCGGGTTTAATCCCTGCCTAGGTGTGGCTAGGGTTGATTCCCAGTTAATTGCCATTCCCCAAATTGCCGGTAGTGTGTGAATGAGTGTGTGTATGTATGTATGTGTGTGTATGTGCCCTGTCATGGATAAGCCCCATGTCCAGTCCCCTTGGATAGGCTCCAGGCCCCTCGAACCTGTATACAAGGTATAGCGGTATAGATGATGAGTGAGTGAAATATCAGGTAGAAAAGCAACAAATTGTGTCTCATTGAGTGTTTAAAAGTTGTTTAACCGATCAAAGTATAACCGATCCAGTTCATCTGGATAAACTTGGTGTAATATCTAAGTGACCTCTGTCCCCTCCAAGGAACTGACTTTACCGCTTTGCCAAGAATTGTAGTTTGCGTTTGTCTCTATATCAGGGGGCGAGATATGGGTAGTAAATACTGAATCTAGCACCTTTGTAATGACTCACTAGCTATCACACAGATGTTACGTTTTGTAGGCAGACAGTATAAAGAAACATGTTGTGGTTCATATTAATGCACCCATTCAGCTTGCAGCGTTTTCTCTATGCAGTAGACAACATGGACAGCCCCATGCAGGTGGAGTCGATTGATGATCCCACAGTGCATCAGCTAAGCATTAAAGATCTGGACCGTCGCAGCCATTACCGTTTTCACCTGCGGGGGCGCACTGCAACTGGACAAGGCCTGCCAATCACCAAAGTCGGGGCGACCACACTTGATGGAGGTACAATATTATACCATCTTTGAGTGTCTTGTTCCCAGTAATGAAGGCACGTTCTCTCCTCTGAACAAAAAACACAGGGTGGGGTTGAAGCAACCATGATTGATGGAGTTACAATATTATGCAATATAATTATCTCGACCCCACCCCTTGACTTTTGTTTCCTATAATGAAGACATGTTCTCTCTACAGTCACATCCAGAAAGGGACCGTGGCCTACCACTTCTCAATGCTGTACTGTTTTGTTTCACCAAATTGTCCCATGCTGAGTTTCTGGCTATTTTATTTAGTTTAAATATTCATTTTCAGATCATTTTTGGTTTCCAGATGGTCTGCTGTTTTCTGCTTTCTTGCTCCTTTTTTTTTCCTGATTTGAGGACGTGATATTAATCATTTTATTTGGGTCACGTTGATGATATTTCACGCATGCTCAGCGCAAGCAGAGTCCAGGACCAAACTTGATTAGAGAGACTTAAAGAGGCAACTAATGATATTAAAAAGCGCTTTTTCTTTCAAGCATGAAAGTGAAATAGTAATGAAGCAGCATATATGAGGCGTAATGAGGACTGTGGAGATCAAGTGAATTGTGAATATGTTTTTTTTTCTTTTTCTTTTTTAAAGCACACAGGATAGCAGAACTGGGTGATTTCGGTGCTTGTGGAATTCAGTGGAGTGATAACAGATGACTTACTGTTTTTGTGTTCAAACAGCTCCACCCCGTGACATTAGTTTGTCTGTTGGAGAGACCGCCGTTAATCTGAGCTGGGTGTCTCCTGAGAGACAAAGAAACATAGGGTTCCATATTCACTACCTGAAGAAGAACGGTAAGAGCTCATTTATTTTAAATGACGTACTGGAATAGGAAGCGCATGCTTGTCTGTTGATTTATGTATGTCACATAATGTATTGTTTGGCCGTTACATTAGACTATCATATAAGTGTCTAATATACTTTTTGCTCATACATCAATCAGCCATAGCATTAACCCCACATCACATAAAGACATAACGTACAGTGCCTTGCAAAAGTATTTATACCACTTGAACTTTTCCACAATGTGTCACGTTACAACCACAAATGTAAATGTTTATATTGGCATTTTATGTGATAGACCAACACACAGTGGCACATCATTGTGAAGTGGAAGGAAAATGGTTTTCACTTTTTTTTACACATAATAATCTGAAAAGTGCCTTTATATTCAGTCCTCTTTACTGATACGCCCATCTAAAATCCAGTGGAACCAATTGCCTTCGTAAGTAAATCATCAAATAGAGTCCACTTGTGTGTAATTTAATCTCAGTATAAATACAACAGTTCTGTGAAGCCCTTAGAGGGTCATTAAAGAATATTACTGAACAAACAACATCATGAAGCTCAAGTAACACACCAGACATGGTCAAGAAAAATATAAAAAAAATAACTCAAGCTTAGAACATCCCACGGAGTGCACTGTTCAATCCATCATCCAAAAATAGAAAGAGTATGGTACAACTGCAAACCTACAGTACCAAGACATGGCCATCCACCTAAACTGACAGGCCGGGCAAGGAGAGCATTAATTAGAGAAGCAGCCAGGAGGCCCATGGTACTGTAACTCCGGAACAGCTGCAGAGAACCACAGCTCATGTGGGAGAATCTGTCCACAGGATCTACTCCACAAATCTGGTTTTTATGGAAGAGTGGCAAAAAGAAATCAATTGTTGAAAGCAAGTCATACTGTAAGAAGTCCTGTTTGCAGCTGCGACAAGCCATGTGGAACTGCAAACGGGACGTCTTATGGCTTTTCTTTTTTGTGTGACAAAATGTGGAAAAGGTCAAGAAGTATGAATACTTTTGCCAAACCCCTTTATACCCCAGTTGCAAGGTGAAGGGATCATGGACACCCAAGGCACGCTCATGCCTGAAGGGATTAAAGACCATCCCGTCTCCACCAATTCCATAAATTACCAACACAAATCACCAAAGGAGATTGAAGTCAATGATGGCCATGATAGAAAGGTACCAGGACACCCAATGCACCACAGCCTGTTATGCATAGGGACAGTAAGCAAAGACCCCAAAGTCCATTTGAGCACCCATGGGATGCGCCGAAGTCTGATTGACAGAGACCCCAGCCTGCAACCCACAACACCCAAAGGATCTGCTGCCAACATCCTGGTGCCAGACACTACCACACATTTGAATTGTAATGCCATGGCTGATCGGTGTACAGTACAGTACACTGTTGGTACCATGATGTTCCACTGTAGTCTCTCAGAACCCAGCATGAAGGACTTCAGTGTTCATTTATATTTGTGCTGTTTTTCCTCAGGCCATGGAAGATGGATGCAGTCAGAGAAAGTGAACACGTCTCAGTCCTTTTACTCCCTGCAGGGCCTCCAGCCTGGATCTCATTACAGTTTGCGCTTCGTCTTCAGCAACGGCATCTTCTGGGAAACTGACATACAGACAGGAGGAGCAGGTAACTCAAGACACAGACACAAACACACAGAGGTACAAAGGCACAGACGTCCTCCTGCTGGGTTTTATATTAAGCTAGAATCCACAAATGATAGAAATGACAAGGCTTGTTTTTGGTAGTGAGGCAACAAAGTCAGTGATGCTCAACAGCAGTCAGAGGATACAAACTCTTTACACAGTCAGGATTCTCACACATCCTGAGAAAACTTGACAGTTATAGTCTGAGTCATGCGCGACACTTGGAAAAACACACACACACACACACACACACACACACACACACACACACACACACACACACACACAAATATCCTAGAAATACATGAGATTTTTATAAAAGCATGAATTTGTGCTCTGAAGACACTGGGAGGATAATAAATATGTCTATATAAAGAAAATATGCTGAAACTATAATGGCATTAATGGAAATCATCCACTAATGAAATGCAAATTCAAGTACAGAAATATGAGTATACAGTATATTCGCAGTATAGTAGTGTATATGAATTATAATTATGCATATTAATTATGCAGGAGAACGCAAAATAAGCATGCATGGTAAATAGGTTTGTACACAGAAGTAAATATCCAAATAGGTGTACACAATATGCATGCGTACTTTTAAAAGATCTATGCATACTAAACAAATTAGTATTAAAATGTAAATATGCATGACTAATTAAGTGCGCAAAATACATGTGCATGCTTTAAAATTGAGTATTCAATGGAAAAGCAAAATAAATGATTGTGCAAAAGTAACAAACAGCTGGAAATTGCTTCATAAAAAAAACATGGTATGCATGAAGTCTGGGAAGGTGAACATGCAAAGTCTCAAAAAATCAGTTTTGTTAATGCATGCCTGTAAGTTTGGAAAAATATTTTGAAACTAAATTGTTTTACATTTCCATCACAGCAGTTATGACAAAAACATATGTGTGTATGTGTAGGAGTGACAGCGAAGCATAGCAGCTTCGCTACCGAAGGCTGGTTTATCGGCCTCATCAGCGCCCTCGTGCTGTTGTTGCTGCTTCTGCTCATTCTCTGCTTCGTCAAACGCAACAAAGGTGGAAAGTACTCAGGTAGGACAGCTGCCTCAGTGATCAAACACCAACGTGCACATGAGCGTGTTAGGAAAGCACTGACTGATGTGAACGTTTTGCTTTCCGTCTCAGTGAAAGACAAGGAGGAGGGCCAGGTGGACTCGGAGTCTCGACCGATGAAGGACGAGACGTTCGGGGAGTACAGGTGTGCTACCGTGACCTATTCTCCATTGTTGTTCTGAAACACAAAGCTTGACTGAATTGCAGCCCTGTTTCTTTGCTTTGCTCACACTCTCCCTTTTTCCTGATGCTTTCCCTGAATGCTTTCCAGATCACTAGAGAGGTATGATTTGCAGTCTTTTTATAATGCATGTGCATGAGTGTTACTGTTGCTGAGCTGAACGCTACCCAAAGCCACGCTATTCCTAAGCAGAACACACCGAGCAGTATTAATATAAACATCTAATCAGATGCGGCTGCAGGTGGAACAGAAAGCTGAATATTTACATGATTAAAATGTTTTAAAATATATTGCGTTGTGTGATACACTGCCTGGGGAAAAAAAATACAAGTCACGCTTCAGAAGGGTGGAAATATTGGCCTGCATAAAGCAAAGAAAACTATTTTGATTGAAGAACTGTGCAAGACGTTATTAAAACCTGGATGGATAGTGCAAGAAATGAGGTCAGGAACAAAAAAAACAAACACTTGATGAAGTTGCATCGTTAAAGAAAAATCAACATAAAAGCACTTAAAAAAGTTTAATAGTGAAAGTAAGAGTATTTCCATGCACACACACACACACACACACACACACACACACACAGTGCGATGAGAACTCACAGTATTGAAACTAAAGAGCTGTGTGGCCATAAGAAAACTTCAGATCAGAAAAATGGCTTCAATTTGTTAGGGAGCATAAAGATCAGACTCTGGAGCAATAGAAAAAAAAAAGGTCATGTGGTCTGATGAGTTCAGACTGACCATATTCCAGAGTGATGGGTGTGTCAGGGAAGTGCGTGAGGGGATGCACTCATCATGCATCGTATTTCAGAACTCAATTTGTACAAGAGTGGTTCTGGAAGTATGAGAAAGCATTTTCTGTAATCAAAGCTAATGGTGAGAGCACAAAATATTCGAGTGTGATTTTTTTCTTTTTTTTTTGGGATGTTGTCAGTTCTATTTTCATAAGTATTATTTTACAAATGCAGTTATTCTATTACTTTCACAATAATATAAATCTCCCTTTTATTGTTCTTTATTAACTTTTTAAATGTGATCGTAATAATATTTTGAAATGATCAGTACCAACATCTTTTGAGCTGCTTTTGGATCAGTTAATTGTTTTGTAGAAAAAAACTATTGCATTCAACCGTACTTTTAAAAATCCCTCTTTTTTCCTTCTCATTATGAAGTGACAACGAGGAGAAGCGCACGGCTAGTCAGCCGTCTCTGTGCGAGGACAGCAAGCTGTGTAGCGACGACGGTTTGGACGATTACGGCAGTCACAGCGCTCACACCAAGGTGACCATGGACGAGTCTCTAGCCAGTCAGTATAGCGGAGTCAGAGACGGGCTGGAGCTCGAGAGGCATGACGGCTCGCCCCTCAAACCCGGCGTCACCAACCACGGCCTGCCCAACTCTGCTGCCGTCCTCGACTAGCGGCGCGGTGTTAGCAGAAGAATCGATCCTGGAACTGCAACTCGTATTTGAATGACTGACCAAACAATCAATATTTCACACAATGCAACGTCAGTGTGTACACTATAGCAAATGCCAAGTAACGAAAACATGGGATACAATGCTGGGACTGACTTTAGACATAATCAGACCACTTCAGCCAGAAGTGATAAATTATTTCAAATAGATTAGATCACCCTTATGTGTAGGGACTGCCATTTTTGCAAACTGTTTACAGATATATCTCTGTTCTCTTGTAATACAGTACATACTTTCAGAGTAGACCAACAAGAATTCAAGGTTCCTGCCAGATACAATGACTTATTATACACAACACGACTTTATTGAAGGAAAAATCCACCGTAAACAGTTTACATTCAAATTTTTCGGAATTTATATAAAAATGCAACGAGATGTTTTTAGTTGCATCAAGAGTAACAGTAACTTTAGTCTGGTATTCTGTCCAGTTCTCTCACTCTGCTCAGACAGATTATCTTTCATAATGATAATGTTTCGTTCAAATAACACCAACACCATCAAGCTTGTGTCAACTATCTATCTGAGCTGATCCTCTGCCGCAACTCTGCCGTACCAAACCGTCTTTAACGTGATGTTATAGTTCATTAGGAAGTGGTGGGACCACTGTGGCCTCGCACCTCCAGGGTCGAGGGATTGATTTCTGCCTCGAGCCTGTGTGCGTGGAGTTTTCATGTACTTCCTTGTTGGGTTTCCTCCGGGTACTCCGGTTTCCTCCCCCAGTCCAAAGGCATGCAGGGCAAGTTCATTTCCAAACTGCCCGTAGTGTGTGAGTGAGTGTGTGTGGATGTACCCTGCAATGTACTGGCTCTTTGTCTAGGGTGTATCCCACCTAGTGCCCAGAGTCCCCAAGGCTCCAGGCTTTCCATGTCCCTGTTCAGGATACATAATATAGAGGACAATTTTTTTTTTGTGTGTGGTTTTAGTGGCTTAGTGGTTAGCACTGTGGACTTGCAGAATTATCTTCAGAATCCGGGTTCGATTCCCTCCTCGGGTCTGTGTGCATGGAGTTTGCATGTTCCTCCTGTGCTTGGTGGGTTTCCTCTGGGTACTCTGGTTTTCTCCCACAGTCCAAAGACATGCAGGTCAGGCTGTACATGAGCGAGTTTTGAACCACTTAATCACCCAAATCATTAAAAATACATGAATACTTTTAAATACAAACACTTTTTTTTTGTGTTTCAGGGTGGAATTTTCCTTTAATGACATTGTTTTTTAAAAGTGACAATTTAACGTGACAAGGCCATATATAGATGCCGCATGGTTAATGCCAAATACAGGACAGTGTGAGTAGCAGAGGAAGAGAAATGCAGGGAGTTTGAGGGCCTTACAATCCCGGTAAGTGCATCATGCAAGCATATGGACTGTATGACATGTTGCATATGGATTGCACTGATGTAGTTCATTATTATATCTATTTAAGAAATTGCCATGTGGTTCACTGTTTTATTGTCTTGCCTCATTGTTCGAGCTCTATGCATTTTTTTTTTTTTTTTTTAATTTTGGACAATTTTGTGAATAACGTTATTTTCAGTTTTATCTTTTTTTGGGGGTGACTTTCTTCTTTTTGCATCTTTCTATAAAATACGCATCCAGAACTCCATAGCCAAGCTGCCGGCACTTAGAGATATATCCGATGCAATGATCCGCTGATATGAGGTGCTTTATATCAGGCTGTATGTAGTCACATCTAGCAGTTAGCCATGTCCAGTATTAGAGAGCTGTCGTTCCAGAACCCTGAACCCTGATCGTTTGAACTCCATTTTCAGCTCGAATGTTCTCATTCATTTGTATGTAGCTCTCCTCCTCTATGTGTGTGTGTGTGTGTGTCTCGCTTTGTATTGTAGTCTGCATAGTGTATTAAATGAAGTATACTGACAAATCCTCTCTTGCAGTCCTGTTGGTATAAAGCCATATGAATACACTTCCGTGGTGTAATCGGGTATGAGGTTGTATTGAGGTATTGTACATACCCACATACACTAATTTCAGCTTGGTTTAAACAATCATGTGTAATTAACCCAGTTTGTGTCTTACGCAGAGAATGTATGCGTTGTTCGGGTTGGGATTCCGATTCCTTACCTGTATACCAAATAGCATTTGTTCCTGGTTCGATGTGTGATGTGTGTGCCGTCTTGAAGTTTGGATACGCAGTGTTATGTGAAGAAAAGTGATCGAGAACAACATGAGATGCCTGTTAAAAACAAAAGAGTTTCATTTTTTTTTTGTTCTTCTGAAGAAATTCAGATGAGGCTTAAAAGAAAAAAGAAAAAAACTCCCGAATTTTGTTTGAATGTAAATAAGTCCCAAATGATTATTTTGCTACGGCGTCTTCTTGTAACCATATCTTGTTGATTACCATGGGTTTTGGGGTTGTTAATGTTTTACTTCTGAATTTTTGACCCTTTGTCTAGGTAGTTGTGAGATAACTGTTTTAGATAAGTAGAGAATAGGTTGTTCTTTTTTAAAACTTTGAATTGGAAAGTCCAAACAAGCTGTCGTTTCACTGCGATAAAATCCAATCAGAACTTTTTCTTTTTCTTTTCTTGTGTTTTTTTTTTTTTTTTTAAAGAAAAAGCTAAATAAATCTTCGCTAGCCGCTCACCTGAACAAATCTGGTTTCCTCAGAGAATTCATTTCCTGTTCTGTTTGCTTACGAGTTGCAGTATTGTGTGTATCTGTTGCAAAGCAATTCCTGCGCAAGCACTATGAGGAAGAAGAGATACCCGTCTCGTTTGTATCTTGCACACGCACAATGAATTTACAATGTGCTGACTTAAGCTCGTTGGAAGCGCCACTGAAAGTCCGTTGCGGTGAAGTGTGCTCTACGGGGAAGTGTGTGATGCAGTATCCTGGACTCTACGTTGTTACTATACAGACACACTCAGGACAAAAAAAAAAAAAAGCAAAGAATTCTCCGAGATGTTTATTTTCATACAGGAGGAATAAGTGATGTGAACTGCGTCGATGTGCAACCGAACTGCTGCTAGACGTCCGCGCTCTGTTAATGTCTGAGAAAATTTCTGCTTGCAGATATCCACTATACAGCTGTTTTTGCTTTGCAGAAGGATGTAGCTGCGACATCGCCTGTGGCCATATAATATGTCATACTATTGTGGCATTTTACTTATAAATATAATGTAGTTTCTGATTATTTGAAATCTACTCTAGGCTCAGTTCTAGCTCCAAGACTAGACATTGCTTGATTCGAAGTATTTCTCATATCATGTATATCCTATGTTTGTTTATGATCTAATGCAATCAAAATGTTAAATCGATTGGATCTGAATGAGAGGACCGTACTTGTAGCTGACTAATGAACAGCCATGTCCGTGTGCTGAATAGAGAACTGGGCCAGTGACTGGAGTGGGCTTGTAATAGAAAACAATACTGTATGTGAATCATGAATCAGCGACTGTATGTAAATGCTTCAAGAATAATAAAAAAAAATAAAAATCATGGGACATGCTACATCCCTTGTCATCATTTCAATTTTTTTGGTCCTTAAACAACGAAATTCCAATGAAAACCCTTCAGATATCACATGATGAACAACATGGTGGTAAAAACAGTCTGTTTAAAGATTCACAATGCCTAAAATTTAACAGTGATTTCTTCACACAGTGAGTATTACACTTGATTATGTTTCAATTCAATTCTCTTTTATTTATATAGCCTTTTTTAAACAATGGTTATTGATGCAAATACTCCTTTACAGAACCAAACAAATATAAATAATTTTTTAAAAATTTAGGAAATATGGATAAATTATAATTATCACTTTGAACCTCCAGACTCAACAGGAAACCCATCCTGATTTGGGTATTAGATAGATATAGCGGGAATTGATTTTCATTCATACTATGTGATATGAAGCTTAAAGTTCAGTATAATCAGAAAGGTTTAATGTTAGGTCCACTTTCATTGTTCTAGGCTCCAGTACAAAACTGATTATACACTGCCTGGTCAAAATAAATATAAAATAAAAATAAAAAGTCACACACTCTGTTTCTCATGTTTCGTTGGACCGACTTATTCTTTGATTACATCATGCATTCACCATTGCATCATTTTGATAAGCTTATGCAGTGTCACACCATTCATTTCTGTCCAGAGTCACATTCATTTCTCGCAAATATCTTGTATTGATGATGGAAGATTCGGACTGCTGTGTAAAACCTCTCATCTCAAAGATTCTCAATAGGATGAAGGTCTGGACTCTGTGGTGGCCAAACCATGTGTGAAAATTATGTCTCATGCTCTCTAAACTACCTGATGAATCCTGACTTTGTCATCTTGGAATATGCCCGTGTCTTAAGGAAAGAAAAAAAAATCCTTTGATGGGAAAACCTGGACATTCAGTATATTCAGCATATTCGTCAACCGTTCTCATTTTGGCCCACATAACAGCGCTGAACCTAGACTTGACCAACAGAAGTACCCCAGAACATAACACTGCCGCCACAGGCTTTTACGGTAGGTACCAGGGATGGTACCCATCATTTCATCCGCTTCTTTTTACCCTGTTGCACCCATCACTTTTATCAGAGAACATGACCTTTTTCCGAAGCTCCACAGTCCATTCGTTATGCTCCCTCTCTTTCTTTGATCATGAATCTGTGATCTACAAAAGGCGCTCATGTCACCTCCGTTACCGGATTTTATAGCATGGAAACATTTATGGAGATATTGTCTCTGATCTAGCATTTCTCTCTTTGATCATGAAACTGCGCTCTGCTCACAGATTGTATCTCTTTGGCTCCCATTATTTCAACACAAAACCTTTACCAACTAGGATCTCCAGTTTATATGGAAAAGAAAATGTATCCCTATATGGACGATCTTTGGAAGTCTGTGCTTGGGTCCTGGCCACTCCGGCATCATTCTCTTATTTATGACAAAATAAACCAGACAAGAATGGACTAAGCAGACCTCAGCCATTTGAAGATGGTTTTGGGTACACTTCTTGGTTTGCATCAGATTCATCTCCAAACAGTCAACTAGACACTTGCACCTGTTTCTGATTCTCTCACTAACCTGATAACTCAAATGCAGAAGCCCCAAGCTGTCGCTCTTGCAGTTTTTGTTGCAACTCTGATATGATAGCCTCTGATTGCCTTGTTTTCCCCCACCACAGACATCCTGCCATTCCTTCTTCTGTGTTCTCAGATTCCAGAACTGCAGGTCTCAACCTTTCCAACTGCACATTTAAAAGTGGCTTACATAATTACCCTCCTTATTGGGAGAGTGGGGAACGGAAGTGTGGGATGGCCATCAGCCCTGCTGCAACAGTTTTGATGAATTCACTAAGGCGATGTAGGGAGTTTTTGACAGTTTCTCCACCAGTCATGAAGCTGCAGGAAAAGTACTTTGTCAGGGATTTTGTTCAGCCTGTGATTATGGCATTGAGTTTTACACCTTGGCTGACCTGCACTTGAGTCCCTCAAGGAAGAATTACTGTCAGCTCATGAACCTCACCAGTTACCTGAAATAAGAAAACAAGAACTATGTGCACCTGGTGTTAGGTACAAAGACTACCAAAGCTGAAAAATGTCAATTTCACAGGTACTCAATCCCCTTCCTAGGCTCCTCCTTCCTCCTTCAATTCACCATGCAAGATCCTCAGCTTAGATGGGCCCATCTAAGCTGAGAGCTGTAGTTGACTGTCCAGCCCCCACTTCCAGACGTGATTTCCTGCACTTCTTTGGTTTTGTAATTTCTTTATAAGAAACCACAGTTTCATAGCAGTCTCAGAAATACTGACTCTGATAGTCGCCTATCTTTCTTTGATCATGAATCTCCGCTCTACAAAGGAGTTCACATTCATCTCTGCTTCTGGATATTACAGCGCAGACATTTACATAGATACTGACTCTGATCTTCGTCTCTCTCTCTTTGATCACAAATCTGCGCTCTGCAAAACGAGCTCATGTTCACCTCCCCTTCCAGATTTTAGAGCGTGGTAACATTTAAGGAGTTTCTGATCTAGCCGTTCTCTCTTCTATCATGAAACTGAGTTCTGCTTACTATAGAGTGCTTCTCTTTAGCTCCCACCACTTCAACAAAGAACCGTTACCAACTCGGATCTCCAGCTTATGAGGGAAAGAAAACGCATCCCTAGCCTTACCTCTGACAGTGTGCACTTGGGTCCTGCCTTCTTTTCTTACATTTGCCGCTTCGTGACATTCTTTCATGGTTGTTTAAGAAATTCAATGAAAGTTTCTCACTGCATAAGTTAGGGATAAATAACTGGTTGCCAGCTAAAACGTATCAATCACTGCAGTAAGTATCCAAGGGAAGGATCTGACATATTTGCTTATTTAAATTCAGGTAGTGATTTTTTTTCTCCAAGCAGTGTATATTACAAAATGTTACAGTTTACACATGTGATTTTTAGTTCCTGTTGCTCCTAGAAATGTATTGTTACATGAAAAGGTGTTCTAGTTTTATAGTTCTGTAAAACTCCAACAGCCGGAGTTGACCTGATGATGGTAAGACCTTTAGCGAGTGGTGCTGTTGAACTGGCTGAAGTAACGCACAGTGGGCCGGTTGGTGTAAAGTTCATTATTGAGGTACTCCTGGCTGCAACAGACAGAACACATGATAATTAGTAATCATTACAATGATTTTTTGAGGCATGATTAAAGAATAATGCAAAAAAAAAAAGATGTCTAATTTTCACATTTATAATATTTTGAACCATAACTTGAAAGTTTGTAAATATTCCAAATTGAACTAAATATAATTTCTTAATAGTTAATAAAATATTATGACTTCATGACTTATTAGTTTTTAATTGAACATACAGTTAAATCATAAAATGTTGATAAACAGTATTCTTTAAGTAATACTCTAGAGTTTTTCAGCAGAATCCATATCCTTATTTAAATTTTGTCAAATAAATTTTTTACTCAAATTCAAAACTGCAACCATTCCAAACTGCAACCTCAACAGCAACCTCATTTCCCCTCTCGTCTGTTCCAACCACTCAGCATTCAGCATCACCAGTATACCAATTCAGGCCGACCTGATCGTCTTCATCATCAGTACCTTTTTCCTCGCTGGTTCATACCTTAATTTTTTAAAATGTATTTTAAAGTTATATTTTATGCTTTTTATTCTTGAATGATTCATACTGTAAGTCAATGTGTGGCTTAACAAACAAAAAAAATCCTCTGAACCTGGTCAGGTACAGAGACTGGACTGAAAATAAGAGCCAAAGAAGTCCTTCGTGAAGCCTGGAAAACTGTTCCTCAAGACTACATTTAAAAAAGAGTCTGGTTCTTTGGAAGCAAAATCACAAACACCGGAGTGGTGGCTCAAGCCTTTAGCACAGAAATATATGCACATTACAGGCGCAGTATACTAAGAGAAGATAAACTTCAGTCCTACTGTGCCTGCTGCTCTCTGGCCAGCTGCTGGTTGTACTGGTCCAGTCGACTTCTCCTCTCTCTCTCCAGTTCCCTCACTCTTCTCTCCTCCTCCTCGTGCTGCCTTGCCTGCTTCAGCTGCTGCCAACCCCACTCCAGGTTGTTCTGCTTCTCCTGCTGCCTTTGCCTCTGTAGGATGCAGAAGCAAGCATTGGACATCCATTGATTCACTAAAAGGCTTTAAACTGCACAGAAAGATCTTCACATACCTCTTGTTCAGCACACTGTTCTGCTCTCTGCCTGTAGATGGCTCCGAGCTGCTCAGAGCTCATTCCCTTCCAGCGATCAGGTAGCACTTGGGGAGCCTCAGGTGAACCCATGCCTTCCTTCACTGCAGCTTCTGGGCACTCAGTCAAAAGGTCAGAGGTCACCATCTGCAGAATCTCTGCCATGTCCAAAGCCTCATGCGTCTGCTTGTTTTGCCTCTCTTGCTCTTGTCTCTCTTCTGCCTATAAAATCAAGTTTTTATAGATGTTTTTATAGATGCTCAGAAAATTTAAAGTAAACATCATGCCTTAACTTAAAGCATGTTTAAACAGTCAAACTGATAAGGCATCGCTTGATGGATTTCCAGTGCTTCGGTGAAGATTAATTCTATCCTCTATAACAGCAGCTCTGTCATTATGATTGAAATTACAAGTTAATATTAATTCACTCATTTTAATATGCTGACTACTAATAATAAATGAATTTATAAAATGCTCCGTTATTTAACAGAAAAACATGTAATCAATATAACTGACATAAATAAGTTTTCTGTGATGAGGTGGTTATGTAATATTTATGGAAAGATTCTCCAGCGTCAGCTCTTTGTAACACTCAGTAAGTAAGGAAGGAGTGAAATGTGGAAACCAAGATTTTTTACTTTCAAAGTATGAGGGCACATTTTTACTTCATTATTAAATGCAGAGAAACTGTTATTCATTATGTTTGTTAACCTGTTCTAGCCACAAAATTGTCTTTGATAATGAACAGAGTGTAGTGTTCTAGAAGTTTTATATATATATATTACATATACAGCACTGTGCAAAAGTCTTAGGCACCATAGTATTTGCTGTACCAATTTTGTTATATACGTAACTGCATAATTATGTACAAAATCATTCAGTATTTCCATATATAACTTAACAATTAATAAATAAATAACATTACAGGAGAATATATGCATGGCTGTAAAGAGAAACAACATATAGTTCGAGACAGACCCGTTTTCAGATGGAAACAAAAAACCTAATGTACGCTGCTGGGATTGGCATAAAAATAGAAAGGAGTGAGTGTGGCAAAGTGACCAGAAGATTCATATTCTCCAGCAAGCTCGGTAAAACCTAACCTGTTTTCTTATAAAACTGAGGGCTAAGGCGCTGAGTTACCGACCGGAAGATCGGCGGTTCGATCCCCAGCTCCACCAGGTTGCCACTGTTGGGCCCTTGGGCAAGGCCCTTAACCCTGTCTGCTCCAGGGGCGCTGTATCATGGCTGACCCTGCGCTCTGACCCCAGTTACGCTGGGATATGCGAAGAAGGAATTTCACTGTGCTGTAATGCATATGTGACAAATAAAGGCTTAACTAACTTAACTTTTATTACTCTTTATTGCTCTTTATAGAAGTTTCTTTTATGCAGAAATGTTTTCAAAAGCATCTTTCTCTTATGCCATATTTTTGTATGTGCCCAAGACTTTTGCACAGCACTATAAGTAAAATAGTTAGGTTTTACTGAGCTTGCTGGAGAATATGAGTTCTTCTGGCAACTTTGTAAAATATATAAAAGAATGGTCCACATTGGCCCATGTAACAAAAATGTACAAAAAGTATATATAGGACATTTTATAATATACTAGTTGGTAAAAATATATTAGTCAAGAAAACATTTATATGGCACCAATTTTAATGCCCATTTCTGGCGGAAAACCAAAACTGAACACTTACCATAAATTACTTATGTACTCACTCACTCACTCACTCACTGAATTTCCAATGCTTAGGTGTAGACTAATTCTATCATTCTCACTCACTCACTCACTCACTCACTCACTCACTCACTCACTCACTCACTCACTCACTCATTCACTCACTCACTCACTCACTCACTCACTCACTGAATTTCCAATGCTTAGGTGTAGATTAATTCTATCATTCTCACTCACTCACTCACTCACTCACTCACTCACTCACTCACTCACTGACTTTCTAATGCTTAGGTGTAGATTAATTCTATCATTCTCACTGACTCACTCACTCACTCACTCACTCACTTATTGACTTACTTATTCACTCACTCACTGGCTCACTGACGGACATACTGACTCACTCAATACCTCGCTGACTCACACACTCGCTTACTAACTGACTCAATTAATCACTCACTCACTGACTCCCGTACTCATTGACTTTCTCCCTTACCTGGGCCTGGTTGTAGCTTTTGAGTGCCATGTGAGCAGCTTTTTTACACTCTTCTTCCAGAGAGTCCAGCTGTAGTGCTCTCTGGTCCTGCTGTATCATCTCCAGGTCTCTCAGCAACTCTGCAAACATACACACACACGTTTAGTTTTCTTTGTGTGGGCCTTCACTTGATATTAGTATTAATGCAGTCAATTAATTGTAAATCTTTTCCTAAATCTTTTCCTTACCCAAACCTCAGTAACCAGAAACCCTCGTCTCTTTTATATGGAGCCCCGAAAGTGACAAAGGGTGTATTTTTTTTGTTTGCGCAAATTATTTACCTTGTCTAGCAAAAGTTAGACTTAGACTTTTAAGTATCTTTTACTTTTTAGATCTAATACTTTTTATATATATATATATATATGTAAAAGAGGATATAATGTCAAATAATTTGTACCCATTATTACAGTAAATGTTACTGAATGAGATGATAATAGTGTGACAATAATAAAGTGTGACGTAATGTATCACAATATTGACATTATATAATTATATAATCATGTGAGCCAACTAAGCTATACCACACACACACTTCCTACTTACATAACATGCACGAAGTCAGCATAACTAAGACACCATTATAATGGACATATAAACTTTCTCTGTATTTTTTATGAGGAAGGAATGCAGATGCAACACAAAACAGCCATCAGTGTGGGCTTTTAGCTCATAATTACTGAGATGCAAAGTGTCTAGCTTATGTGTGTGTGTGTATGTGTGTGTGTGTGTGTGTGCGCGGACCTTTATGTTTCTGCTCATTCTTCCATTTCTCTCGTTCCTCCCTTTGAGCTCTCAGCATTCTCTCATTCTCTTCTATCTGATTCTTCTTCCTTTCATTTTCCCCAACTCCTTCTCCCTGAATACAGACGTGTAGGAACACGCAGATCAGTAATAACATGTAGGAACACTCTACTGCAGCACACCAGAATCAAACACATGCTGCTTTAATTTCATCATTAATAACAATTTAATTAAAATAACCGCATATAGTCAAGGATGCCTGCTGGTATAACATGTATTTTCTTGGATCCCCTTATGATCATATCAGACAGATTTATTTTATGTTTTTTTTTTTATTCACCTACTGAACATCTTAAGTAAATTAGGCAAACGGGTGCCATCATGTTTCTTCATTGGAGTTTTTTAATTCCTGAACTTTCCACCCACAGAACCCAAATAATCACTGACACAGAACATATTCATACCTGAAAAACCTGCATACTCGCAGGCCCTAATGAGTCCTGATTAACTGAGCTGACACTGGCTCCCTCTTGGTGATTATAATTAATGTCTGCATCACGAGAATCCTCGGAGCGCTGGTTCGTTGCCCAATACTGCACAAGATCCTGGGCCAACTCTCTCCTTCGATTGTCCTCCTTTCTGTCTTGCTCTATCAGCTTTTGGTCAGTGGAAATACACAACGTATCTAAAGGAGGAAAAGAAGAAGGGCAAATATCTTTCAGGAAATAACTGTCATCTGCTTAGAGAATCTAATGCTTATTTGTTTTTCTGCTGCTTTTCAGAGCTGTTGCATATTGTTAGTGCAGTTACAGTAGCATTTAACAGATTTAACAGGAGGAAAAATGCCCCACTCGTCTGGTTTACGAGGCGAGAAGCATGATGCTCTTGGTAGTGATACTGTATTAGCTTGAAATTTGAAGCTTTGGAAGCTGATCCGTTTGAGCAGTCTATGGATAAGATGGTGAGAGAGCTTGACAGAATAAAGTAATAAAGTGCTGCTGCATTGATCTCTTTAGGTGGAGTTAATGCAAGGCCGCATTACATTTTGGATAATGCAGAAAACCATTGACCATGACAGTAAAAATAGACCAACATGTCAACACATACGGTATGTCAATGCATTTTAGATGCCACTAAATGAAGTTCATTTTAAAAGGCATTGACTTATCTTTAAAGTTGTGTTAGTAAAAATCAAATACCCACTACATCTTAAAAAGAAAGAAGAAAAAAAAAGTAAGTTAATTAAAAGATGTAAAGTTTATAAAGTCAACAAGGTAATAGGATAAATCCAACATGGGGTCAAACAACAAACAAAAGTTGTTAACAAATTTTACCAAAAATAAATAAAGAAAAATAGATTTAGAGTTGTAGAGTAGTTAATATTGTATGGATTATAATAGTCTATATTATTATCATCATTAATCTTATTATTATTATTACAGGATGCAGTGCTGGCCTCAAGCCCAAATAAAATGAGTGGGTTGCATCTGGAACTGTATCCGGCGTAAAACCTGTGCCAAATTGTGTGCGGATTGGATGATTTGCTATGGTGACCTCTCGATGAGAGCAGCCAAATGACTAACAACATTAATATTATTATTAATAACTACTACTAGTATTATGCATTATAATACTTTCATACATATGAAGATATAACTGTTTATTATAAAGAATAAAAGTATAGTAATAGTGTGTTTTACTGTATTTTTTTCTTTATTTCTTACCATACACTAATTTCTGCTGCCTCTCCACCTCCTCACGTTTGCGCCTCTCAGTCACCTGCTGCTCAAGCGCCTGCACGTCCAATCCAATCACCCGGTTCCTTGGATTGAAGATGCGCTTACGGCGTTCAGCTTCTGCAGCCTGCCGCCGCTCCACCGCTCTCATGGAGCTCTCATCTACAGGCTGGTCAAACTTGAACATTCTTTAGCTACTGTAATGCTGTTGGGAAAGAGATTCTTTGAATCAATGTCATACATTAATCGTAACCAGTTTACAGATACATGGATATGCTACAGTAACTGCACAAGTGGAAGTGCATAAATCCCAATCATTATTAATCTTTTTTATTAATTAATTCCTGTTTTAATATAGTTTATTCTGTGTTGGGTCACCAGGGCCTAGAGCAACAAAGAGGAGGCCACCCTGGATGGGGTGCAAACCTATCGCGAGACAAGTGCACATACACTCACACACTCGATCACTTACTACTGGCAATCTCTGCATGGACTATGAAGGGAAACCAGAGTTCCACGGAGGAATTCCACAAAGTATGGGGAGAACATGCAATTCCTTGCAAAAAGGCCAGAAATTAGATTTAAAAATATGTTTTTATTATTTTCTATAGAAGCTTGGATTCTTTTTTTGTGCCCTTTACCATTTGACTGACTGGAGGCTGCTTTCTCAATCTTATAGGACACATTTTCCATTGGTGTATGCCTTTAATTTAACCCTACAGTACCTGAATACACTTTTCTTAGATACACTGCCTGATGAAAAATAATAATAATAATAATAATAATAATAATAAGACACCATTTTAGATGGGTCAAATTATAGGGCTGGATCAAGTAAGGAAAACAACTAAGGAGATTTTTAATTACAGGAACTTGGTTAAGAACACTTTAACACATTATCAAAATCAGGAAGCATAGTGCTGAACTGTCAACTTTGTGTAAGAAAAGTGTTCGGAAAAAAATCATGACTGGAGATCACTTGGTGAAGATGCATGGTAAAAAGTAAAATTAATACCATAGGTATATTTAATAGTGAAAGAAAGAGCATTTCTGTATGCACACAATTTGATGAAAGCTATCAGGATTGGGGATAAACAGCTGTGTGGCCATAGGAAAACTACTTGTTAGTGAGACTAAATAGAAAAAAAGGCTTCAATTTGTTAGAAAACAAAAAGATTGTACTTTGGAGCAATGGAAAATGTCATGTAGTTTGATGAGTCAAGATTCAAGAGTCCTATTCCACTGTAAATTTTACAGTAATTATCAAAATAAGGTCACTTGTAAAAAATATTTACAGTAAAGTACAACAAAATGTAATGTGGTATAAATTACACACCATCCAGAACATTTAATCATTTGGCTGAGGCATTAAAAAAGTCATAATTTACATTTGATGCCAGATACAACTGATGTAATAGTTAAAGATCATGCTCAGGGACAAGCATCTAACCCAGTGGTTCTCAAACTATTTCTGTCATTCCCCACTTAAGGGGGTGAGCGAATTTTCAAGCCCCACTTGTCAACAAAATAATAACGAAATCGGCC
>JAQQZT010000015.1:5934115-5959087 GCA_030068275.1 Clarias platycephalus | reverse complement strand
AAGCATGAATTAGAATAGGTACTTTCCTATTATTTTCCACTAATTTCCTCCCGTTCATTGCGCCCCACCTGTCATGTTTGTATTCCCCACTAGTGGGGCGCGCCCCACACTTTGAGAACCACTGATCTAACCTGTATCTCATCACTTTAAATGTGAATTCAATCGTGCTTGAATGCAGTTGTGCTAATTATGCTATATGCCATGATGCCATAATGGTTAAAGTTTTGAGTTGCAGATCAGAAGGTCATGGGTTCAGATCCTATCACTGTCCATCTGCCATGGTTGAGTAAGGTCCTTAAAATTTAGACAAATTCTTAAAAATCAGTTTGTAAAAAGCATCAGTCAAATGAGCAAATATAATGAATTACAGTATGTATTTGATATTTTGTATGATACAGTTATGGAGGCTTTACAGAGCATAGCAGACACATCTCAATAATATAAATTGCTGTTCAAAGGTTTTTAAGATTTAATTTACATTTTTATTGTATAATACATTATTGTAAATACAGTTGTTACAGTTGTTTATTGAATTTTTACAGTACTTTACTGGTGACTCTGTTTAAATAATTATACACTAGACTTTTATGACTAGTTTTTAAACTGTTTTTTTTTTAAATATGTTAAATTGATGTGATAGCGAGTTGTCGTTAAGTAACATTAGTTAATCTATAGATAAGAGCTAAGATAAGATAGTTAAGATAAGCTTAGTAAGTTGATAAGCTGCAGCTTAGACTACTTTATCACCTACAATCAATTTACAAATAATCTTTTATTTACAAATCAATTTACAAATAATCTAATAATCCCTATAAACCAAACTAAACAAAAAACCCAAAATATTCCCCAAGTGTTTATTATGTTACTATGTATAAAACAAAAATCTTACCAGTGATATCCCGACGCTACCAAATCCAGCGTGTTGTCTGGTTGCTATGGCAACGTCCTAGCAACCGACAACGGACGCATGCGCAGCTACACGCGCGGGAGCATGCCTCTTTCCTCCCTCCTAAGCCTCCATGGTTTAAAATAAAAACTCTGCACGCTCCGTGTCTCAGGGTGCAAACATAAGGGAAAGAGAAGCACGAATACTGACTCTATCTCCAGTTTATCAATATCATAACGCAGTAGAAACTATTGGGCACGTTATTGTATGCAGCAATGCGCCTGGGGATAAAATAATAAGACTAGAAATGGTTACATGCGAATTGAAAATGTAAATTAGTAGCTCGTTTTGGAAAAGTTTCTTAAAAGAAAGCAGTGTTTTATGGGATGGAAAAAAGATTGGTGGTTCCTGGACTTATCAAAGTAGTTTTATTCAGAGGCTGGAAATAATGACAATTGAAAAACAAAACAACAAACCAGTGCCTCACTTTTTCTTTTTTTTAAGCTTTGATAGTTTTTAATAACATTTTAATGAGATGGCATCAAAACACGCAAAAGGAAATTTTATCCAAAAATTATTTTTCAGTGTGGTATTTAAAATGATTTAATGTGGTTCATCCTTTATTTTTAAAAGCATAATTTGTATGATGTTATGAATAAATGAATGAATGAATGAATGAATGGTTTTGTTATTTGAATGAGTGTACTACCTACTATTATTTATTTTAGTAGCAAATAATACATACAAATATTATGTACACTATTTGGATACTTTCAAAGTCAAGGAGATATTAAAAATAGATATAAAAAGTTAGTTAAGTGGCACCTTACCAACCTGTTATGGAATAAAACATATGGAATTAGGTAATTGAGTAGCAACAAGCAACAGTCAGTTGTTATTTTAGGACAGTATTCTAATCTGTTCTGGAATAATTCTTGCAAGAACAGTATTGTCAAGTGCATTTGCATTTGCAAAATCGATCAATCACCATGATGAAACTGGCTCTCATGAAGACCATCCCAGGAAAGCAAGAGTGAAACTTAGCTCTGCTGCAGAGAAATTCATTTAGAGTCACCAGCCTCAGAAATCACCAATAAACAACAACAACAACAACAACACACACAAAAACTGCACCTCAGATTAGAGTCGTTATGGAGGATTTACAGAGCATAAGTAGCAGATACATCTCAATAATATAAAATGCTGTTCAAAGGTTTTAAGGTTATTGCATATTTCGGATGCCTTCAGTATTATTGTATAATGTAGAAAGAAATTAATGGAAAAAGACCATGGACTTTGTATGGTTTTTCCATACTTTTGACTGTGTATGTTCTTTGACTCTTTTTATGTAGAGAAGAAAACCCAATGCTGCTTTACAGCGGTTTAACTTACATTTTGCACATATAGTCTACATTGCATTTAATATTATAGGTTAATAGTTCCAATGCACTTAAATGCTTCCTCCTGTGCAGTACTTCTGTATTTCAGCACCACAGACATTTCCTTAATTATATTGCGGCTCAGAATACTTTACTTCCATTTATAGTCAAATATAAATATATAGGAGAAGAATCTAAATGTGTTTATTTATTTAATTAATTATTTATTTATTTATTTATTTATGTAATTATTTATAAACTGAGGTTTGTTAAGTAACAATAGAGAGCTTTTATTTTGCTGCGATGTGCGTCATTGAAACTGTGGCACAGGCGGCAGATTGCTCAGCTCTGAAGCGCAAATAGTTGCATTTTCACACACACGCGCGCACACACACTGCCGTTTAAAAGCGCACTGACACCAACATCAAACAGATCATCCCTGCATCCAAACATCCCAACTGCAGTCAGTCAAGCCCGTCTCTGTTCATTCTCCCCCCGCAGCGTAGCGTGTCCCAGCGCCTGGCGGAATGGGCTTCCTAAAACTAATAGAGATAGAAAATTTCAAATCATATAAAGGACGACAAATAATCGGGCCTTTCCGCAAATTCACGGCTATAATCGGACCGAACGGCTCGGGTAAGTCACGGGTTTTGATGTTGCTGACACACACACACACACACACACACAGGTGGATGTAATGCTGATTAATAACGCATGATTCATTCTCCATTCATTTAGTGGCTGGTTTGTTCCAGACAGATTTAGATTCATGAATTTATATACAATACAGGAGGTCGTATCACATCAGTGTGTCCTGTTTCATGCGATTCTCTGTCTTAAAAGCGCTTATAGACATCGTGTTTCATGAGACACGCCCCTCTCTATGAAGAGCTCAGACACGAAATCCCATCACAGCATCCCTATGTCAAGTGAAGAATGCAGTATAAGTATGCAACATTGCAATCTTTATCTGTAATCTATAAACATGACTAATAAAAATGCTTACAGCATATTAGGGTGGTGAGCGATATGGCTAAATTTTACACTATGATAAGATTATGTTTGCTCATCTTACAGAAAAAGCTCTCCAAATTGTACTTACCATATTACTGTATTGATGCATTAATTAATTAATTAATTAATTCATCTTCTATACCGCTTATTTCCTCTCTACATACAAAGGGTCGAGGAGCCTATCCCAGGAAATAGGGTACACCATGGACAGGGTGCCAGTCCATTGCAGGGCACACACACAACATGCAATTTGGGAACGGCAGTTAATTTAATAGGCATGTCTTTGGACTTTGGACCAGGGGAAAACCGAGAGAACGTACAAACTCCATGCACACAGACGGAGGAGGGAATTGAATCCCTGATCGTGGACATGCTAGGCTACAGTGCTAACCACTACACCATTGTGCTGCTGGATTAGGAGTTGCTTAGTGGTTAAGGTCTCATGGCCGCATGTTCACCACCAGCACCCCCACCACCAAGTTGTCCCTGTTGGGCCCTTGAGCAAGGCCCTTAATCCTCAACTGCTCAGATGTATAATGAGTTTAAAAATGCATGAGAGTTTATAATATGTAAAAGAGTAATTTCACTGTGAATCTACCAGTTAGATGTGGTTGAAATTAATAGAAAGATATGTTGAATGTATTTCTCTAAAATGTTTGGGTTAATCAAAAGAAAAATAAAATATACCTAATGACGGAACCTTGTCAAAGCATGTTGTAAAAGCATTCTATCGCTCTGGATAAGAGTATCTGCCAATTGCCTAAATTTAAATGACATCTTGTATCTTGCTATTTAGATCTTGTTAATTGTCTTGGTATTCAGATTTGTCACTACTTCAGTAAATCAGCAGTGTCACATGAAAAGTAAAAAAAAAAGTGTATGCGCAAAATATGAAATATGAAAACCATTCCAACAAATTGAACAAATAAAAACATTTTAATACATTATTTACTACAAAATTATTGTGAACATCTTTGCATCACACAAATATGTGCTTTTCATACATTCCATTCCAGTGGAAGATTTTCCCCCAGATTTTTTGGAGTGTGGCTGTGTACATTTGTGCCCCGAGAGCTTTAGTGAGATCATCCATGTTAGATGAGGAGGTCTGGTGATTTCTGGGGTGCAGTTGCTTATCCAGTTCATCCCAAAGGTGTTCAGTGAAGTTGAGATTAGGGCTCTGTCTTTTTTCCCATTCTAAACATGGCATCCCATGTCTCCATGGAGCTTGCTTTGTATACAGAGGCATTGTCATACTGGAACAGGTTTAGACATCTTAAAAGGGAATTTGTAATGCCGCAGTATTCAAAGACAACAGTTTGGGGGAGAACCACATATTGGTGTGATGGTCAGGCGCCCACGAACTTATGGCCATCAAATGTACTAGCAGACACTTTTTTTTTTTTTTTGATACTTTCCTTTTTTTGTTATTTGGTCAGTCTTCTATAATCATATGTTGTACTTGGGTAAAATATGTTTTGAATTAATAACCCCACTTAAAAGCAACACTTAAAGTGAATTTATTCTTCTTATATACTACTATAATGTATTAAATTATTTATTTATATATTTTTTATTTATTTAAATTCATGTATACAAGGACAAGTTTGATGTTTTTTTTTTGTTGTTGCTATATTTAAAGCTATGGAATCTTCACAAAACAAGCGTTACCACGTTTGTTTAAGTAGTTATAAACTTCCTTCTTTTACCGACTTCAAGTTCACTCATCGCTTTATTCAGGGTTGCGGGTACCTGGAGCCATCCCAGGAGGCTTAGGGCACGAGGCAGGGTACACCCTGCCTTATTTATGGCATGTTTTTTTTTCTTTCAGCTGCAATAATCAACATCCTATACCATGCTTTTCCTCCCCTTTAAACTTAGGAAAATCCAACCTGATGGACGCGATCAGTTTTGTCCTGGCAGAAAAGACCAGTAACCTCCGTGTTAAGACACTGAAAGACCTGATCCATGGTGCCCCGGTAGGAAAGCCTGCAGCTAACCGTGCATGTGTCAGTATGGTGTACTGTGAGGATAACGCCGATGAGCGCACATTCACACGAGTCATAATCGGTACATTAAATGTTTTTGTTATTTTTTGCTTTTTTCCCTCATTCAATATTTTTAAAAATATTGCAGATTCTGCATTTATATGTGTTTTAGGTGCCTCATCTGAATACCGGATTGACAATAAGGTGGTTTCACTCTCAGAGTACAGTGAAGAATTGGAGAAACTGGGGATCCTCATCAAGGCTAGGAACTTCCTAGTATTTCAGGTATAAAGATTAATTGTTTAAATGATCGTAGTGGTGTTATAGATGTGTACAATCGATTATTAATTAATAATATTTATAAATTCCTCTTCTTCCAATTAACCTGCATAACAAATTTGAAAATCTATCACAATCTTTGAACATGGGCCCATTTTAAAGCAAAAAATTTAAGGTGGCTTAGTAGTCTATAAGTTGTATATGCATTTTTTCTTTTAAAAAAATTGTAATGAGGAAGGCAATTACAATATATACCAAACATCAAAGGTTTACATGACATCTTAAGTTTTTTTGTGACAATTAGTTTTTATGGCATTTACATGCGATTTGTTCATTTCCCTATTCTCGTGTGCTACACGTTAAGCCAGTGAGCAGCATCTTCACAAGTTACTACCCTTTTTTGGAGTGGAGTTTTCTTCCACTGATTTTTTTCTCCTCAAAGGGTGCTGTGGAGTCCATAGCCATGAAAAACCCCAAAGAGAGAACAGCTCTGTTTGAGGAGATCTCCCGCTCTGGGGAACTAGCTCAGGAATACGATAGACGGAAGAAAGAGATGGTGAAGGCCGAAGAAGACACCCAGTTCAATTACCACCGTAAGAAGAACATCGCAGCTGAGCGCAAAGAAGCCAAGCAGGAGAAAGAGGAGGTCTGCTGACATCTAAATAGCACGTAATGATCTGATCTGGCTTTTTGTGGTGGAAAAAGGAAATCTTTCTGTCTCTTTTTTACCGTGTAGGCTGAACGATACCAGAGGCTGAAAGATGAAGTTGTTAGAGCTAATGTGCAGTTACAGCTTTTCAAGCTCTACCACAACGAGTCTGAGATTGAGAAGTTCAACCGAGAGCTGTCCCAACGCAACCGGGAGATCGAGAAAGACAGGAAGAGGATGGATCATATCGAAGAGGAGCTGAAGGACAAGAAGAGAGAACTGGGGAGGATGATGAGGGAGCAGCAGAATGTGGAGAAGGAGATAAAGTGTGTGGCAAGGAATTATATGACTTAAATCTTCAAAATCGTTCATGTGTTAGGAAATAGATTGAGATACCTACATTACATAAAAGAGATTGAAACAATGTCTCTACTCTAGAGTGAAGCTCACACTCCTGAATATTCTGTCATTCTAACAGCACTTTCTGTTCCTGCAGAGAGAAGGATGCTGAGCTGAACCAGAAACGGCCTCAGTACATCAAGGCCAAGGAGAACACCTCACACAAGATAAAGAAGCTGGAGGCGGCACGCAAGTCTCTGCAGAACGCTCAGAAGATGTACAAGAAGCGTAAAGCCGACATGGAGGAGCTGGATCGAGAACAGGGAGCTGTGGAGATGTCCAGGCAGGAGTTTGAGGAGCGCATGGAAGAGGAGGCTCAGAGTCAAGGGCAGGACCTCACTCTGGAGGAGAACCAGGTCTGAAAAGTTGTTTTACTAGAGTAAGACATATAATATTCCTCCCTAAACAAAAACCTGATGATTTAGAGGACCTAATGGTGTTTCAGTTGTACCTCTATTGGCAGAGTGTTTCCTAAAAAAAAAAAGATTAAGAGAACTTAATCATGAAAAAAAAAAAAACTTTAAATAACCCTTTCATTCATCAGCGACAACAACAACAACAACAATATCCATACATGCTGGGTTAAACTAGTTATTTTGTTACACTTTGGGGGAACTGTTAATGCTTCTATGTTGAATACCAGGACATCCTTAATATACTTGTTAAACCATAGGCTCATAAGGTCAACTGACATTGCTGTGAGCGTATTTGTTTACATGCTATATCATTAAATATCATGTGTGCTGGGTTAGATAGATCAGCAGACCCAGACTTTAGGATTTTACTATTTCAGTTCATATTATTCTGACCTGTATTTATCATCCAAATGTTCTGCAGGTGAAGCAGTATCACAGGCTGAAGGAGGAGGCGAGTAAGCGAGCAGCCACTCTGGCTCAGGAGCTGGAGAAGTTCAACCGGGATCAGAAAGCTGACCAAGACAGACTGGATCTAGAGGAGAGGAAGAAAGTGGAGACTGAGGTAGACGGACATTAACGCAAATACACTTCCCAAACCAAACCTGGGTTATATAACAAATTCCACGTGCTATTGATTTGAAAAAAATGTATGCTTTTATAATACATTTATTTAAAATGAGGCATCCTGTATTGTATCATTCGTGTGACAGATTTTTTTTTTTGCAGACATTTCTAATTCCCCTTATTTTGTAACACTCCAATTTCCATAAATCTTTCTGTTTTTTCTTTCCGTGTTCGTTTAAGCCTTTACCTTGTTTAACTATGCTGATGTTTTAATATGAGAAGCGTTCAAGTCAAACCAGGACTTTTGATTGTGTAGAATAACAAAACACAGTTATGAAAGTAAACACTCTCCATATAATCCCCTGGTACACTAATGCGCGTATCCCAGCATTTCACTAGTGCTTGGAAACCATCAAGATGGAAAGTTTTCTCAGTACGCTGGAGCCGTGATCGGACTGCTGGCTTCATGTCTGAAACGCTGGCCTCCCAGGAACTCCTGTAATGGCCCAAACATGTAGAAATGGCTTGGAGCGAGGTCAGGACTGTATGTCCAATGTAACAGTAGCTCAATAACGTCTGTAAATGTCAATCAGTTTTACTTCGTCATGCACGAGAAATTTCATAACAAGTCCCGGTTTGACTTGAACACCGCTTGTATTTCATAACAACTCATTATTTTGGCAGATAAATAGTCAAGACCTCATCATCTTTTCAGGAATGTTCTTTCCTTCACAAGAGTTGAAAATTCTCTGATGTCTCAGCAGCAGAAAGTCTTCCCAGAAATGTATTCACACTGAAGCCTTTCTCAGATTGCTAAGTAATTAAATGTGAAAGGGACTGTTGTGGGAATCTGCCATTATGACCTTACTTTACTGTTGTGCACCACAGGCCAAAATCAAGCAGAAAATAAGAGAGATTGAGGAAAACCAGAAACGCATCGAGAAACTGGAAGATTACATTGCGACCAGCAGGTATAACCATAACTCTTTGTTTTTACCCTGCTTCGTTTCATGTATGTATTAAACTCTAAATATGAAATCTCGGTTTGGTATGAATTATTGAACACTTATTCAAGCTTTTCGAAATGAACTCTTAAATTATTTCTCACCAGGCAGTCATTAGACGAACAGAGGAGGATGGAGGAGGAGCTGACTGAGGAAGTGGAGCTTGCCAAAAGGAGGATTGATGAAATAAACATGGAATTAAACCAGGTAAAAAAAAAAAAAAACATCCACATCCACATCCACAAGCAATAATATCAGCAATAATAATAATAATAATAATGATAATAATAATAATACAGGTTATGGAACAACTTGGGGATGCGAGAATTGACAGGCAGGAAAACAGTCGTCAACAGCGTAAAGCTGAGATCATGGAGAGCATCAAGAGGTTGTACCCCGGCTCCGTAGTGAGTGAAAGATTCATTCATTAACATCTGCTATTCTTTAGTTTACCTGCTTAAAAATGATTCTGTTTACTTACACCATCACTACGCCGCTAACGAATTCTTGAATCTGATTGGTTGTACTGTAAGTTTTGTGATGAACTTTCTAACATCAGCTCCTGATACAGTAATAATATCACATTAACTCAAGGCATTATTTGATATCGATCGTTCTATAATGTTTTTATTAAGCAATATCACACAAACTGTCGAGGTGGCGATCAGCATGACACTGATACAGCTGTAGGCATGAGGCTGCAGGTAATCACAGCTGTGCTGATCATCAGTATAACAGAACAATTTGAGATTAGATTAGATTAGATTAGTTTAGATTCAACTTAATTGGCATTGTGCAAAGTACAAATCCAATGAAATTCAGTTAGCATATAACCAGAAGTGCATAAATGACCGATTTACAATAAATTACAAATGAAGATATACAGGTATGGGGTGATATGTTAAGGTATATGGATGTCTTATGTATCGAAAGTGCAGTGGGTATTATAAATAAGTTATGTGTTATGTATCCATTTATATATACAATAATATATAAATTAATGCAAAGATACTTTTAAAATTATTTTAAATTAGATTAGTAGCGCCTTACTGATGGGAGGAGGGTAAATAGTCCATGATTAAGCTGAAAGGCAGCTTTTATAATGGATAACTGACATATTGGGATAGAGGTACCTGTAGCTTGGTGGTTCAGGTGCTGGAGTGCTGATCAAAAGGTCCCCGGTTTGAACCGGATGGGTTAGGGCTAGAGTAAATGGACATTGTTATCGTACATAAGTACATATTTGATGTATCTGTACTGGAGTAGATTTATTAGAGGTTACTTGTTTACTAACCACATTGGTTTGTCACATTTGGTTTGGAGCCACCTGCTGACTAGTATGTGCAATTGCATGACAGTGACAAAAACAGCACATTAACAATTGGAAATAAGAAGGAGAGAGAGAGATGTTTTACTATGAAGAAGGGTATTGTGGGCCAACACAAGCCCTGTACTTTTGTTACTTGAAGTTGAGTGCTTGTGTAGGTTTACTCAAGTACACAAGTAAATTGAGGACTTCTACTGTGCATATATACAGAACATGAGTTATATTTGCCTTAGGGAATGTAAACGTTTACTTAATTGTGTATATTACCCACCTCTGCTATTGGGCACTTGAGCAAAGTCCTTCACCGTCACCTGCTCTGATACAATCGGGCATCGATCTGGCAACCCCAGTAAGAAACTGTCACTGTAACGACAGGTACCTCTCCAGGGGGGGGCGAGTATTTATCACTTGATGTGCCAGATGGCACATTCTGTAGCTGGGCTCTGACATATTAGTTGCAAACCTGGCCAGATAATCTTGTTTTTGCAACAAAAATAGTTTCCAAAGAAGCCACAGATGGATGCTGACTGACAATCCCTTGTAAGTGTAGTCATAGCTTCAATATAATGAACTATTGCTATAAATCAATTAAATCTAGAAAACACAGAAAAGTGACACAAATCAAATTCAAATTTTATTTGTCACATACACAGTCATACACCGTACGATATGCAGTGAAATGCTTATACCACCGCCTGTGACCTTCAAAAGTAAAAAACAATTAACAAGAAATAAGAAAGAGAAATAAATTGCTGAAACTATAAGAAAGTATAACAAAATATAAACATTTTCAAAAAATATATAAGAAATATAAAACCTATCTATACAAAAGACAAATTAGCAAATTTAAATGGAAATAAAAATGGAAATGAATGGAAATGTCCAGAAAGTGTGCAAATTTGCATGTATGTGCAAATGTGCAATGTCCATATTTGTCCGGTCTACAGTACAGTGTCCTGGGGTATGTGCATCTGTGCATGAGTGAACAGATGAATAAGTGTCCATAAGTGTCCATTTCTGTGCGGTGTGCACAGAAATCATGAACGTTCTCAGTGATGTTATACTAAATATCGGCACTATTCACATTGATATGGTGATATGGTGAAGGAGACCATTATTTAACACTTAGGGAAGAAGTCCACTCTCATCTTTGCGAGTCTTCAACGAAGATGGTGCCTCGTGAACATGGATTTCCATTTACTTTAAAAGAGACACTGGTGAGGGAATGACTGTTTATAACTGATAGTATAATGTGACTGGTTTAGAAATGAACTCAATATTAAATGTAACTATATCCCAGTAAAAAGTATGATACGTTGTTGTTTAATCTAATTGCTGTGGTATAACAGGAGTGCTAAGACAGTGTCATCACTGACGAATTTCCTATAATAGTACACCTCTGAGTATTTGATTCCCTACTTAATGCCTTTACCTACTCAGTATGGCAGGCTTATTGACTTGTGCCAGCCCACACAAAAGAAATATCAGATTGCTGTGACAAAAGTTCTGGGAAAGAACATGGATGCCATCATTGTGGACTCCGAGAAAACCGGTAGAGACTGCATCCAGTATATCAAAGAGCAAAGAGGAGAACCGGAGACGTTCCTGCCCCTGGACTACCTGGAGGTAAAGCCTGGAGTGGAAATTTCAAATCAGTTGGGTGATTCCAGTCATTTTTCAGTCATAACTGGTTTCTCTTGCATTGCTCCCTGAAGGTGAAACCCACAGATGAGAAATTGAGGGAGCTGCGAGGAGCCAAGCTGGTGATTGATGTGATCCGCTATGAGCCGCCTCATATTAAGAAAGCTTTGCAATATGCCTGTGGAAACGCACTTGTGTGTGAGAATGTCGAGGACGCACGCAGGATCGCCTTCGGAGGCCCTTACAGGCATAAGGTGAACAAAACCAGCAGAATGTGTTTGGCATACGTACACAGGAACAAGTCTTTCATGTACAGTACTATACAGCTTAATCTTTTAACACTTTGGTTTTCTTTGTCAAGACTGTAGCCTTGGACGGCACACTTTTTCAAAAGTCTGGGGTGATCTCTGGAGGAGCAAGTGACCTCAAAGCCAAGGCTCGTCGCTGGGATGAAAAAGCTGTGGACAAGCTCAAGGACAAAAAAGAGAAGCTTACAGAGGAGCTCAAGGTGACCCAGCAAGGATGATCCAGTTTAGATCCAAATATAAAACGAATACAGACAGTAAAAAATGTGTTTTACTGTTGTTTATTGATCTTTCGTAATTCTCTCTTTTTAGGAGCAAATGAAGGCGAAGAGGAAGGAAGCAGAGCTGAGACAGGTGCAGTCTCAGGCCCATGGCTTGCAAATGAGACTCAAGTACTCCCAGAGTGACCTGGAACAGACCAAAACACGCCACCTGTCCCTCAACATGCAGGTGCTCTTAGGAACATTCTATTGTTTTGTAGGGTCTAAAAGACTTTATTCCATGTTGTCATACTTAGCTGACTGTCTTTGTAGGAGAAATCAAAGCTGGAGAGCGAACTGGCAAATTTTGGACCCCGAATCAATGATATCCGGAGAATTATCCAATCACGTGAGAGAGACATCACACAGTTGAGAGACCGCATGAACCTGGTAGGAACATGGTTTGGATGATATCCAACTACACCATTCACTAAGTGGTGTATTTAGAATTTCCATTAATATTGAAAATGCAGACTTTGGTATTTAGACATAACAACAAGCTTAAAAGCTATTTAGAAGATCTACAAGAGTTTTGCAGTCTGAAACAGACACAGTACGTACAATTCTAAATTTGATCATAAGCACAATTTTTTTGTTGTTGTTGATATTGGCTTGAGCAAGAGCATGTCCAGCCCCACTGTTTGACAGTTTGAGGTGACCACATTATGCCATGCTGTAATCTATGTTTTGGACTTTTTAGTTTTGTTTAGTTACCCTGAAACAAACCTGGGAATGCCATATGAGCCTAATATTAAATATGAAGCACTGTCGCCTTGCACCTCCAGCGTCCAGGTTCGATTCCGACCTCAGGGTTTGTGAGGAGTTTGCATGTTCTCCCCATGCTTGGTGGGTTTCCTCCTACAGTTCAAAGACATGCAGATAATTTGTGTTCCCAAATTGCCCAAAGTGTGTGAATGTTGACCGTAGGCCCCACAAATTGTTGTAAAATGGGAATGAATACGCTTATAATAACCATTGGCCTCCACGGTCCCTAGTTGGACTACAGAGGTTTCCAGATGGATTGATGGATGAAATACATGAAGAGGCCACTAATTATTTACGAATAGGGTTATTGTTTATTTTCAACTTAATTAACTATGGTACTGCCTCTTTTCAGGCCTTTCACAAGGATCACATCCTAATCTCAGAACTTGCTTCATTTGTAGACCAAATTATTTATGAATAAAATTGTGAACTATACTTACTTTAAATTAGTATTAAGCAAGAAACGTCTGGTCAGTTTATCCTTTAAACCATAGACATTTTTAGTGAACTAACAAAAAACATCATTACTATTTTATTAGCATGTCCACTCATAGTTGTTGAGTTTTTTTCAGTCCATAAAATATACAGTACTGTGCAGAAGTCTTGAGCCACCCCTTATTTCATCATATTTAACTTTACAAAGAGCCAGACCTTCTTGTATTTTTAATGCAGTCAGTCTTGAGGAATAATTCACTGGGTTAGGTTCACTTTTTTGGCTCTCATTTTTACCTCATTTTTAGTCAAGTCCCTGTACTTGGATGTATTGGACCTTTGTAAGCTGGAAGCCAAAGTCAACTAAATAAGTTAAAATAAAATAAAAACCTGGAACACTGATTTAAGCAGCTTTGTAACTTTTCTCCGAATACAGTGGAAACTCGGATTTTCCCCTACTGGATGAATACACACACACGCACACAAACACACAAACACACACGCACACTCTCTTCCTTACACATAAACTCTGCAAGCACTAAGACCCAGCAGGGGAGACGATCTTTACAGCCTCCCTCCTCTCAGGTTCCCAGACAAACACACACACTCTCTGCCTTACACATTACACACACACACACACACACACACACACACACACACAGCGCCTGCATGCACAAACGGAAATACTTATCTGTCGGGATTTATTTTTACTTTTTTTAAAGGTAAAGTGCAGGTTAATTTGTTTTATTTTACTTTATATTTTGTATTAATTATTGTTATGTATGTAGTTTTTTGGGCTGTAGAACGAATAATTTGAGATTCCATTATTTCCTATGGGAAAATTAAATTTGGTTTACGAGTGTTTTGGAATACGAGCCCACTTCTGGAACGAATTATGCTCGTAATCCAAGGTTCCACTGTACCAGTAACTTTCCCTGTGTTAAGTCTCTGACTCTCGATTTAGACCAATAATTAAAAGTTGTGAGTTGGTTATTATTATTATTGATACTGTTTTCCAGGTGGAGGATGAGGTATTTGTGGAATTCTGCAAAGAGATTGGAGTGAGAAATATCCGAGAGTTTGAAGAGGAGAAAGTCAAAAGACAGAATGAAATTGCCAAAAAACGGTGAGTGCTTTTGACATTTGGCCTTTGACCTATTGCCTACTTATTTACTTTAATAAAATTACAGACTTGAATTTGAGACCCAGAAGACTCGCTTAGCCATTCAGCTGGATTATGAGAAGAACCAGCTGAAGGAGGACCAGGAGAAAGTGATGATGTGGGAGCAGACGGTAAAGAAGGATGAGAGTGAGATTGAAAGACTGAAGAAGGTAATGGCAAAAAGAATCAGTTCAGCCCCAGGGTACTGCTTTCTATCATGAGTTCGTGTGACTGTCCGTGTGAAGCTTTGCATGTTCTCCCTATGGGTTCTCTTGTTACATGCTGGTAGATGGATAGGCTATGTTATATTGCCCCTAGTTATGAGTGTGTGTGTTTAGGGTGCCATGTATTGAACAGCTCTCCCATCTATGGTGTATTCCTGCCTCTCACCCTCTATAGATTCCAAATGCACCACAAGACTGACCAGGATATAGCAGTTACTAATAATCACGCTGCTGCGGATGATGATTTTTTGATTGTTTAATTAAGTTGGCATCAATGGCTTTTTTGCCTCAATTTGTCCTTCAGGAGGAGCACAGACAGATGAAGATTATTGATGAGACTATGGCTCAGCTGCAAGATCTCAAAAACCAGCATCTCACTAAAAAAGGAGAGGTCAATGACAAGAACCGAGAAATGGAGGATATACGGAAGAAACTAGGGTCTGCCAACAAGTAAGATAATATAATTACTATCATCTCAATTTGGCAGCTTTTACCCAAAGTATGGTCTAGTTTGTGTAGAATACAGGCCAAGCACACTGGTATTAAGGAAATGGATGGTGCAGATTGTATTGGGATTTGGCATATACGATCTTTGTGACTATGTGACACTTCTAGAGAGCTGACTCAGCTCCAAAAAGAAGTGACGGCTATTGAGACGAAGCTGGAGCAGAAGCGAAGTGACAGGCACAATCTTCTGCAAGCCTGCAAGATGCAGGACATCAAACTGCCTCTCAAATCTGGAACCATGGATGACATCAGTCAGGAAGAGGTAGAGTGCTAGCTAGTGTAAAAAGTCTAAACTTATCAATCTAGCAGTTGGAAAGGTTTCTATTAGGAGCCTGACAACCATGACCATGACAACCCTCTGCTGGTGAGTTTCTTGGTGGGTTCTCTAAAAGGACCCTTAAAAAAACCCTTCAACTCTATAACCAAGAACGCTTAATCTTGTTGTTGTTGTTGTTTTTTTTGGTGTAAAACTTGGCTTAGGGAGGCTCTCAAGTTGATGACTCCATCAGCAGCCACAAAACCTCCAGCTCTGTGCATGCCAAAGAAGCCCTCATTGAAATTGACTACAGCAACTTACATGAAGACCTCAAAGTATTTCAAAAGCTTGCACACACACCAAAGTCCAAATTAATCCTAATGCAATTTCTATGATAAATGCTACATTTATATTTTTGAAAACCACACAAAAGTAGGTCATCCTCTTTTTGAACAGGATGCTTTATCTGAGGAAGAGATCAAGATTGAAATGAACACTTTGCAGCAGAGGCTGAACGAGCAGCAGAGCATCCTCCAGCGCATCAGTGCTCCCAACATGAAAGCCATGGAGAAGCTGGAGAGCGTCAGGGACAAGTTCCAGGAGACCAGTGATGGTAAGGCCAGACAGTCAGGAAACTAATGTACCGGTATAGTTTTGAAGGTGTCCTTGCCCAGGGAGCAGAATTAAAGTGACAAAAACCTGTGGGCAGACCTTCTCAAAAACCTACAGTTAAACATAAAGTTTAAAAAACTTTAAATAGCTGACATACTGGTATAATTTTATTTTCCCAGCAAAATATTTGACTTCTTGCAAGCTAAATATTACAGATGTTACATCTACGTAGTATTAGTTTAACATTAACTGATCAACCATTGCCTGTCTGTGTGTATATATTGTCTTCATAAATCTTCTTCTTCAAACAACAAGTCTCTGTATGTCCTCCAAAGTATTCATAGGTCTTCTTCTTCAATCAGCAAGTCTTTGTAACCCTTTGTATTTAAATATGAATTCTTCGTAAATGGTATCACTTTGAAATTGATTGAAATCGAAGACCTAGGAAGACTTGATGATTGAAGGCAAAGTAATTAGAAGACATATGGAGAGTTGTTCGATCCATCATGGCGTAGGGAGCCTGACAGTCATCTGTTTTAAGTTGACTGGCCTTGTGAACTGCAGCAGTCAAGGACTTAGCTATTCCCTTTCTGGCTTTTTCCCCCCTACAGTCCCTTGCCCAGTGACTTTGTCTTCCACAATTAAAGCATTCGTTGTGGTCATCTTTTATCACATGTCTGGGTTCTTTAATTTTTTGCACAGCTGTAATGTGTGACCCTGTGGCAATGATGTTTCCCTTCAAGTAAGGTGTATCAATTCATTTTAGGTCTGTCAGTGCATTAACCATATTGCCATAAGTACCCATGAATTACCAGTTGGAATTTGTGAGTTTATGGGCATTTATCAGATCTGTCATGGGCCCATTCAGAAATGCTTGGCCCAACTGACATTCTCAATGTTTTCATTTCTGATGTACTCAACAACTGACTAATGGCACCAATTCTCTTTCAATCAGTAAGATCTTAAACTGGGGGCGCACCACAGACACACAGATAAGAGGCGAGGTCTCCTGAGAAAAGGGTAGTTTGATTTTAAAAATTGGGAAAGAAGGGTAGTTTAATGAGGGAGGAAGGGAGAAAAAGTGAGGAAAAGAGTAAGGTTGTGCATGTGCAGGTCAGAAGCAGTGCACAATTGTCATATACAGTAGGCATTCAGCTGGCAAGTGATGGCGGCAGCAGAGTGGCGAAGTGGACCCGCATGGAGAGCGGCTCTCACAGGCTCCCCAGCGACACATTGACAGTCGTGCCCAGCCAGCCCCGCCCAGTCCTCCTTTGGTGCAGCCGCAGGCAGGAGTCAAATGTGACTTTGGTCAGCGTAGCTTTTCCTTTTGGCAGCTGGGTTGTGATGGTGGGCCTTAAACAAATCTGAAAGTGCCGAGACAGCTTGTGAGGTCCTTCAGAGGCTGTGCCTCGGCAGGCGGTTAAACAGCGTTGTATGATCCACACACCTTTAAAGTCCCTGGAGCGCATGGCATCACCCCTCTCACATGCCACTCTCTCTCTGTTAATTCTGATTTCTCCTAACTTGCGAACCTTTTGAGCTAAGCTCCACGCCTCCCTTTTAAAGAGTGGATCAAGCTCTACAGTAGTTCCTTAGGTGATAATCTCCCGCCAGCCGCGCCAGATTTAGTTCCTCCACCCCTTCACACACCTGCTGATGGGGAGGCCGCTTACCAAGTGAGCTTTTAGGAATAAGCGAGGAGTGAGAAAAAGATTTGGGTAAATGGCCTTCATGGGAAGATTTTGACCTTGAGCACAGCATGTGATTTTGTCCCTTAGTTGACATGTGTCTGGTTTCAGATCCAGTGCTCTATGGCGGTCCATTCTGCTTCCAGGTTTTGCTTATCTTTACCAATAGCTCTGTTGAGTTGCCTTTCCTCTCTTGCCGTTGTTAGCGCTCTAGAGATCCTTATAACTGGTTTTCAGCTAATAAAAATCTTTTTTTTTTTTCATTTCAACTGTTCGGGGATGTTTCATGTCTTTTAGTCCAGTTATCAATGTCCACTGGTGCGAGTACTTGATGTTGATGAATGAATGCTCTTGCTTTCTGTCTCGTTTTGAGAGGTTTCCCTGGAATTTCATCATCCATTAAAGTTTTAAAGGATGCAGAGCTTCCACACACTTGTTCTGCTGTAAATTGCCATTTCAGACAGTAGGTGGTGATGATTAATTTTGCTTTCCTCACCAGAGTTATTGCAGTTTGTTGCTTCAGTTTTCTTAGAGCCAGTGATGTCCAGTTTTGGGTTTTATTCTCTTTGGGCTCAGGGTGCAGTGCTAGCGCTTCCAAAATCAAACATTTCTGTGAGCTGATTCTTTGCCTTCACTTCATTCTTTCCTAAAACAACCGTAGGGCATTCAATCCTTTACTCTAGTTTTTTTTTTATCTCAGTCTTTGAATCTGAATCTGCTATAGTTTTTCTCTAAGCTCTGTTTCCATGCAGAGCAAGTCTTCCAACTTTTTCCTGTAGACTTTCATTTTCTTTAAGAGCCTTTTCAGATTTAAGAGCTTCATGCATTGTGGATAAACATCTTTCAAGGACTTCAATCCTTTCATCTATTTCAGTCTTAGTTTGGTAGTTTTTATGCTGAATATTCAACAGTAAAACTTGTAGCCTCTTCATCTTCTTATCTCCCACAGATTTTCCCGCCTCAGTTCTGTGTGCATGGTGGGTTTCCTTCGGGTACTCTGGGTTCCAAAGACATGCAGATTAGGCTAATTCAAATTGCCTTTAATGTGTGAATGAGCGTGTGAGTGTGTATGTGCCCTGTGATGGATTGGCACCCCGTCCAGTGTGTACCCCACCTTCTGGGATAGGCTCTAGACCCCCCGTGACCCTGGACACAGGACAAAGCGGTGTAGTCAGTGTGTAAGAGAGTGAGTGAGTAATTAGGACAACTCTTCAGCCTTTTTAGCCATAATTAGTGACATCACTAATTATGGAAATCACTAATAATGATTTGTGCATCAGGAGAACTATAACACATGTTGTCTTAATACTTTTGGCCTCTGCTGCAGAAATGGAAAGGAAAGGTTTGAATGAGGGGGGACAATAAGCAAAATCTAATACTCTAGACTACTAAAGAGCACTCCAAGCCAATTCACTAGACAGATTTGTAAAAGTAACCTTAATGCTCTGACTGTGTAATCGCAGACATTTTCTTTTTGCTCCAAGGTAAAGATGCACTGAGAACAATTTTTTATTAGAAGTTTTGCTTGATGAGCTCATCCTCTTTAAAGCCATTCAGATTTGCCTGTACTTTTTTGTGTATTTTTCAGAGTTTGAAGCAGCACGAAAGAGAGCTAAGAAGGCCAAGCAGGCATTTGAGCAGATTAAGAAGGAGAGGTTCGATCGATTTAATACCTGCTTCGAGTCTGTCGCCACAAATATTGATGAGATCTACAAAGCCCTCTCACGTAACAGCAGCGCACAGGTCTGGAATAAAAACAACATCATTTTCAAGATGTCTCAGAGGATTCACTCTGCATTTTTTTGGCCTGATTACTGTGATCTGCATCTTTAGGGTATAGCTGGTTATCATCAAACAATCATTTCAGTGCTTTACAGAACAAACTCAAACCTGATGTATAATGCACGCTATGTGTATGGCTTTATCAGTCTAAAGTGACTAAAATCAGATTTTTTTCCTATCCTACTGTGACACAGATCTGATTTCTAGGGCAGTCTGAATGCACAAATCGGATATTTTCAGATTGGATGCAAATCATTTCTGTATGTGGTCCTAGATTGGATATATATCCGATATGTACTGAATTAATGACAATGTACTGAAACTAATTTGAGACTTTTAGCCTTTGCACACAGGTAGGGCACTCGGTGCAGCACCGTCAGCACAGGGATTTCTTTGCAGTGCTAGCAACAGCTGCTAAAACAGCTAAAGCGAGGCATCTGGTTTTCATTCTTCTCGGCTTGCTGTACTCCAGAACAAAATCCAAGCATACCATATTTTATTTTTTATTTATTTATTTTTTCCAGCTTTTCTCCCTAATTTAGTCGTGTCCAATTCCTCCCCGTCACTAGGGGGCTCCCACATTAAGGCTACCACTACCACTCAATTGGGACGGCCAAAGATTATCACTTGTTTCCTCCGAACCAGGTGACGCCAGCCAACCGCATCTTTTCGAACTGCTCACTCACGTACTGTTGGGGGCGGCGTAACACTCCTGTTTTTAAATCATGTGCTTTTTGTTATGCATTTTGGTCCAATCTCCACCCCTGCTTTATAGTTGGTCTGTTCCATAATTTGTACACTTTTTTTCAATTCTGCCCCATGATTAATTTAGCCCAAATAATTGTCTCCTGCCATAATCCTGTTCATTGTTAGTTTGTATTTCTATACCTTAGTTTGTCATCACATTTAAACCTGTGCCTGAGATCTTTTTAATGATAATGGATTATCCCTGCTTTATGCCAACTGTGTAAATATGAATACTTAATGTAAATAAGTTTATATATTCCACCCAGGCATTCCTAGGCCCTGAGAACCCTGAAGAACCATACTTGGATGGGATCAATTACAACTGTGTGGCTCCAGGAAAGAGATTCAGACCGATGGACAACCTGTCTGGAGGGGAGAAGACGGTGGCAGCCCTCGCTCTGCTTTTCGCCATTCACAGGTAAAATATAAAAGTACAGAAATAAATTCTGCATTTTACAAAATCCTTAAGGATTATTGGCACCCATTATAAAAATGAGCAAAAATGATTGTATGAAATAAATATTACACATTATTACACACAACAATTTTTATTCAAACAATCCATTTACCCTTTGTTTTTGTATTTAAAAACAATATTTTCAAACTTCTGTGGGTGTTCATGTCAAACTGGGACTTTTGATTGTGTAAAATAACAAAACAGTTCTGAGAGTAAACACTACCTTTATTTTTCTCTATATAATCCCCTGCTACACTAATGCACTTATACAAGCGTTTCACTAGTGCTTGGATACAATCACCTTGGAAAAGTTTCAGGGTACGCTGAAGCCGTGATTGGACTGTCTGCTTCACATCTGAAATGATGCCCTCCCAGGAACTCCTTTAATAACCCAAATATATGGAAATGGCTTGGAGCGAGGTCAGGACTGTGCAGGGTTTGTGACAATAACTCCCAGCCAGTGGTGAAGGTGGTGAAGTTTTGAATGCAAAAAGTGCAAAAAGTGGAGGTGCTTTTGAGCATTCTTGGTCGTCATACAGAAATGAACACACTTGGGTCTTTTGACTCTCTCCAGTTCTGGTTCATTAATATGTAGTGGTAAATGGTTTACTTAGGTCCTCCTGATGTCAAAAATAATCTCTTTGGTCTTATCAACATTAAGAGATACAGTAGATTGTTGTCTCTATATCATTCTGTGAGCTGCTTCACCACCTCCTCTCTGTATGAAGTGATCAGCCAACTTGATTTAACCTGTACTTTGCAGCACAGCTTTGAGTCAGCCAGGTAAACAACAGTGGACTGAGTACACAGCCCTGGGGAGCGCCAGTGTTCGGTATAGCGGTGTTGGCGGTGGTGTTAGTGATACTGGAAGCTCTCAAAAAAGTGAGTGGAGTCCTGAGTGGACCAGCAGTTAGATGTTAGTCTTTCCTGTTAGCAGCTTAAACTATATAATTGACTTTTTGTCCATTTGAGTGATTAGGACAGTACATGAACTGAGTTTCAAACTTAATAAGAATTTAGTAATGGTAGAGTCAATAATGTTACAGTATATATATAAGCTACAAGTTAATCATAAGCATTATCTCAGTGTTGGCAGAAAGCAGAAATCAGTTAGGATTGATCCACATTGATCAGGATAGCATGATAGTCGTTGAGTGCAATACAATACAATCTATTGTCTCCAACAATCAGACGGCCACAGAGGATAGACTACAGTATATAAATACAGTATAGCATGTACAGTATAATTTATAGACAGTTATCATTACCTGTTAGTGTCCTACAGTAGTATTTTTCAGAAAACTTCAACTTCAACTAGCAATATTTCATTCAACTAAAACTATTCAGTCTCTACATACATTTAAGCTCCAAAATATCATTCACAGAATGGGTTAAGTTTTTTATTTTTTATGCATTCATTTTTGCTCATTTTAATAAAGTCCCAATATTCCCTCTGGACTGCACATACCTTATACTGTGCTACTTTTTTAATTTATTTTTTTTACATATTAATTTTCATTAGCTACAAGCCTGCTCCATTTTTTGTCCTCGATGAGATCGATGCTGCGCTTGATAACACCAACATTGGCAAGGTGTGTGTATGTAGTTTTTCACTATATAGGAATGAATACAAATCCATTAAAATGGCATTCCGTTCAATTTTAAACTTTTTTATTTAAGATTTTTGCTGTTTATTTCCTGCAGGTGGCCAATTATATAAAAGACCAGTCACTCCAAAACTTTCAGGCCGTGGTCATTTCGCTGAAAGAAGAGTTTTACACCAAGGCTGATTCTCTCATAGGAGTTTACCCTGAGGTGTGTGTGTGTGTGTGTGTGTGTGTATGTGTGTGTGTTTAAACCATAAATACCTAAAACAGACAAACAGCCAGGTTTACATAATTAATAAACTTATTCACATGACTTTTGAAATACATACAGTTTTAATAAGGATTTACCCTTGGGGAGTGCTGTTAAAGAAGAATAATTAACAATTGAGTTATTCTAATGAAGCAAGCTTATTGTTAAAATCCAAATGTTTATTATTTTCATCAACAGCATGTCTCACAAATTATTTATTCCAATTATACCACTGTAATTTGCTACAGATTACAAATTTAAATGTATTAATAAATCACAAATCTTGAAATTCCAGAATTCAGCACATTCTTAATTTTTAATGTGCATAAACACTAACAGCTGATTTTTTTTTTCTTCCCCGCAGCAAGGAGACTGTGTCATCAGTAAAGTGCTGACCTTTGACCTCTCCCAGTATCCTGACGCCAATCCGAATCCCAACGACTGAGTTCACTTTGATTGAATTAATTAACGGTGGTGAATATTAAAACACCAATAATGTGAGTTTAGTGTGTGCGAAATCCTCTGCAGTGTGTAGAAGAGATTTGTGCACTGTGTTGTGTGTGCATGATCTCACACCATCGTCGAATTACCGTATTTCCGACCCATATTAAATGTGGTTACGAACTGTGAATGCTAACATAAACTTGCAACACTAATGTCATAGAGAAATTATGTCTTTTCATTGTTAATACAATGTCTGATGCCTATGAAAATCACAGTGAAAGAGTGAGCTTGTGCTACATTTGTGATCATGAGTGTACATGTTTTAGATCTGTAATCTTTATCCACAAACTAGTGGCTTGTTAATGCTATCATTTCCTTAGTCCTTTTAATTTAATGTCTGAAATGAAAGAGAAAAAGAAACCATCTGCCACTGAAATAGCTATGGTGTGCCTAAGTACAGTGTATAGCAAATCCAGTGTTAATGTAGCACTTGTTAAATGCAAATTTAATAAACATAATAACATAATAAATATCTAGTGGATATATAATAACTCGGCATGTACGTAAAAAATATCATTACCTGGAACTGATTAAAACAATATTTGTCTGTTTGTCTGTCTGTCCGTTTATCTATCTATTCAAACTTTAACCTTTTCAAAAAATAACTTGAATTCCATTAAGCTAACAATATTCATTGCTTTGTCCATGATATGAAACAGTCTGATCTTGTTCCTGAAATATTGATATAACCCCTCTGTCCTACAGTATCTATGGTTAGGTATTCTGTACTCTGTATCAGGGGTTCACAAACATTTTGCGGCCAGGTTCCTATCAGCTGTAAGATAAATTCTGCATTCCGTATAATTTTAATTCAACTATATACAGTAAATACCATGGTTATTATTTAAAGTATGCAATATTAAAGTGGTTATTTGTTGGTTCTATAGAGCTTTTTGTTCCTGAACGTTTCACAAGCAGAACACATTAGATTGAAGTTGACATTATTTATGGAATAAAATTGTTTTTCGAGCTTTCGAGTTTAAACTCACTCACTCATCGTCTATACTGATTTATTCAGTATACAGGAGGCCTGGAGCCTATCCCAGGAAACTTAGGCCATGAGGTGGGGTACACCCTGGACGGGGTGCCAATCCATATCAGGGCGCACACACACACATACACGTGCTCATTTATACACTACAGGCAATTTGGGAATGACAATTAGCCTGATTTACATGACTGTGGGAAGAAAACTTGACTAACCGGAGAAAACCCACCAAGCACAGAGAGAACATGCAAACTCCATGCACACAGAGGCGGGACTCGAACCTGGTTGGGTTTAAACTATTTCATTCAAATGACCAGTAAATGTCTAAAAATTATCAAAACACATGGGTAAAATATTACTTTGGTAATAGCAGGATTGTGATTTCCATGACTGTTCCATGGGTCCCCTATTTGTACAGTGTAGATAATTAACACAGGAAACTAATCCTGAGCAGTGCATCCATGGCCTCCAAGTAGTCTAGATCACAATCCATGTGATCTTTTCCTGTGGGGCTACACATAGGAGGAGGTGTACAGGATAAAGCCTTGCACACTGGAGGACTTGGAGGCACGGATTCAGGAGGTTCTCAGTAATATCCCAAATGACTTCCTTTTTTTAGAAGACCATTTGATGTTGGTTCATACCACTGGTGTCTATATTGAAACTTTAAGGTTTGCTTTTATTTTGCCTATGTAATAAAGTACATGTACAATTTGTTTCAATAAATTTGTATTAGAAATATGGACTTTAATACCATATCGGTAGAAGGATGCTGAGGTTGGAACTTCCAGGCAGGAGGTCTTGAGGAAGACCAAAGAGGAGATTTATGGATGCAGTGAGAGAGGACATGAAGTTAGCTGGTGTGAGAGAAGAGGATGCA